>VCMS01000021.1:0-333279 GCA_022539475.1 Gracilaria domingensis
CTGACGCGGCTTTTGCTGGTTCGGCGTCGTGTGCGTTTGACGCGGTTGGACGCGGTGACGCCGGTTGACCGGTTGACGCCGGTTGGTACTGGCTTAGCTGTAATATAAGGTTGATGTGGATGGTGCGGTTGGTCTCTTGGTTGAGGATTGGGAACAACCACCACTGGTTTCGGAAACGGTGCAATTGACCTCTCATTGATAACCCTGGATGACTCGTCGTTGTAGCGCACCAGGCGTTGTTGGCAAGCTTTCCGACGCCCACATACAATTCACCAGCGATTGAGCGACATACTTTGCGACTTTCTGTGGATGATAGCAGTCTATCCTTTCGCCATCTATGACGCGAACTTCCGGGGCAAAACTCACCGCCCGAGAACGTAAACATGTCCAGCACTCGCCGGGAGCCCAAGTCGAGATGACTTCTTTTCAAACGTTTGCCACAAGCGACTCCAATCGGACTGCGACACGCACGAACTTTCACCCCTGCCCGAAGCGAGACAAATGAGCAACACAATTACAGGCAAAAGTTGGATGCGAAAATACATGGTAGTATTGTCGTGAACAAGAAAGAGGAGAAGAAGCAATCCCCGAAGTGGAGCAAGAGCACGGTTGCGATGGATGGCGAAGAAGTTTATATGCTGGTGAGGATGAGTGGTGATGAAGCGTCAAAAAGTTGGGAGGTAGACGTTGAGTGGGTGCGCACATGTGGTAGCGAGGAAGCTCTCGAGATTTTGCTAGGTGGTTCTGCCAGTGTATGTCTGATATTGAGGCAGCCGTGCGTCCCACGGGGATCGAGTGCATCTTGTGACGTGTAATGGTGGTGATGATTAGTCTCGATTGGACCTATTTGGTATAATACCGCGTCGAATTGTTGGGTTTTTCTCCAAAGTATTACTATCCAAATGCTTGGCATGAAGAAAGACACCAAATTCACGGTTCTACTCCACAATTTTCTCCCATTTGCAACATGCAGTTCCAGGAAATGCGGAGGTAGGTCTTCGGATTGCAGAACACACGGACCTGAAATCCAACATCATCTAGTTTGAGAACTCGCATGACTGAGATCGTACACAAACAGTGCTTAGGGCAATAATTGCCCTAAGGGCGTTTCTACATAGGGACAAGAACCCAGACAAATTGCACACGTGCGTCACAAGAATTAAAAACGGAATAACCTTGACGGCGAAAAATTTAAAAACAAATCTGATAGAACAATTCCTCAACTGTCTCTTCGTTGGGGTCGCCCAAGAAGCGACCCCAAAATTGTGGACATATTTAGCGGGTGAGTAGACACACGCAGCCAGCAATGCTGGCCCAGCATGTCACAAACAGTTGACCAGTAGAATCGAGTTTGCACAATTCCACCGTTTCTCAACTCAAGGTCGTGTCTGAGACAAAAAGCCAAAAACAAGAATTAACGAAATGTTTTTTGGCAACCGCGCCACTCCGCGAGTGTCGTTCTTTGCGCTGATCAGCACTCGCATACCACCGCCGCAGAAAGGCACCTGCTGGCCCGTGCGTTCTCCCACACACCGGCACACGCTGAGGACACGGACATCTCGATTCGCCTCGGTCCTGTCAGAACTTGCATGCTCGCTGGGCGTGCCCTTCGCGACGCACTCAGTCATTCTCTTCCGGCTGAGCACATTGAGGCGCATGGCGAGCTACTTGCGCAGCTGGCCGTTAGCATCCAACAAGTGAGCCAGCCGCAAACGTACACGATAGAGCACCAGTAAGTGTCCTGTCTCATCATATGACCTTTTGAGTCGCTATCCTGCCCTTCGACCCATTTTCCTACTCCGCCATCGATGTTGCCATCAACTTCACATAAAATCATCGTATTCTTTGTAGAGTCTGTACCAGGGGTGTATTTGTGACTGAATAAATTGTAATTTCCCTTAGTCATTAGTCACAACGAAAATTATGTACTCAGTAATGTTAGTCATAGAAAGCTTGGAAATATTTTTTCAGCTCACTTTTGTCAACTTAAGCCGCAATTACGTCCACCAAAGCACATTTGGTGCGTTCCGCGATAGGTACAAGTCCAGTCTGCGCTACAAAATTGTTTTTAAGCTCACTTGTAACAAAAAATCGAAATAAATTGGAAGTTTTCAAACATTTTTTTGAAAATCTTTCAGCATATTTTCGTGAAAAAGATGAGTTAGATATAACTTCTAATTTCTATGAACTTGCTCGTAATTCAGTATCACGGTAGACTTTTGCGTTTTACTACAATATCGTAAAGGACCTGAGCTTTGCTATGACTAAGATGACTAAATACTTTTTACGTCGTAGTTAGGCAGTCATTTTTTAGAGCAGGCAGTCAGTTACAAATACGGCCCCGGTCTGTACCCCTCATCGCTCGGCACAGCCGTTTTGTTTTCTGCGTCTCGTTCCGTCCTCACGATCTTCTTTGTTTCGCGTGGCGATCCGTCCCAATCCATCGTCTGTTCTGTACTTCTGAATCGTCCGCTGCCCCACCGAAATCACCCAAAAAGTCAACCGATGAGAAGCTGATACTTCACGTTAATCACTTATTCCCTTCCCAAACAGCAGTTTCCCAAAAAAAGATCCACCGGAAAGCGAACAATAATGCACGAAGGTCTCATTAGATGCCTTGCGACAAAGGAAAAATGTTGTTCGAATTGTCGATTCGGTCTACTCTGAGCGAGCCCAGCACAGATTTGAAGAGTCTCAAGCGGATGGCTTTCCTTCTGTTCACCTCGCTTGCCTGCATTGGAAACAACTTACTCTCCGAGCAGCAGCATGCCGCTCATGGGATTGCAATCGTTGATAAGCACTCTGAAACACGTGTATTGTAAACTATCACTATCTAAATTAATGAAAAACTACGTCGTTGGCATCCGACGAAAACTTTCAGTTTCATGACCAGAAGCTCATTTAACGTTGTTCTCTACGACAGTTGTCGCGCATATGTCTTCGCAGATTGTCCTTTCGGGTAAACCGAGCTGCGCAATTCGGACACACATATGGCCAATGCAAAACATGGGTCTGTTCGTGACGGCGTAACGAAGACTTGCGAAGAGTCGTGAACCCGCAATTCTCAACGGAGCATGGAAGCTCTCTGCATCGGTGGGAATCACTTCGAATGGCCAACCTGCAACTGCGGCATTTATTGGTGGCACCCAAAATTCCACCTCTGCCACCAAGCCTTTTGGCATGACCGCGACGATTTTCTGGCTCGTCACTCCTTCCAATATTTAATGGGGCATCGTTTGCTGGCACTCGCATCAGGTTGGAATGGTGCCATGCACTTGGTGCCCTTGGTGGTCGGGAACCAGCCTGATTATATGGAAGGCTTGAAGCTGCTGACAAGTCTGCGGACTGTCCACGATCCATATCAATGACCTGTCTTTGATTCCCAACGTTCGTAAAAGGCACTACCGAAGGAGTGAGAACTGGAGCAGCCGTGGTATAGAACGAGTCCAATGGAGTTTCATTACGAGCATGGAATGGTATATTCACGTTAATGCGTTCGGACTGTCTTTCGACCTCAGGAAATGAACGAATTTGGCCAGACTGACTGGATTGGTTTGAGAGTCCCTGACGTTGACGCTGGTTGCGATTCTGCTTTCGAATTCGATGGGAGGTCCTCCCATGAAAATGATGTTGGTTTAAATTTCTGTCGTTGCGATCCATGAAGAAATTGTATAGCTTTTATGTGTGTGTGTTTTTGTGCTTCTGCTTAGGTAGTGATGTGTGTTTTTGGGTCGCTGACGTGAAGCAAGGCAGAACCATATACTTGTAGGATTGATCTTCGGGTCTGGGGTTGAGTTCATTGGTACTTCTGAAGATATCAAAGATATTATGAGTAGTTTTACTCTTATTTCTTGCATGCAATTTGATTTGCAAAGGTCTCACATGTACATTATACACACGTATTTGTATGAAACCTTTGGGAAGACGAATACGATTTAGCTCCCTAAAGAATTTTTCATAGCAAAGCTCTTTCTCTCTAGGTACTGAAACAATCTTAATCTAATTTAGAGCTAGTCTCGAAAAAACTGTTGTTTTAAAACATCTTATCATCAATTTCTGGCAACTATAGTCTGCAAATTGGGACACTGTCAAATTGCCCATTCTATACATAGCACGTCCTCTTTTCTTTCAAAAACAGTAGCAAAATACACAAAAAACTGTTAAAAATATGCGCCGTGTCACACGGCACATTTACTTCACTTTTTGGAGAGGTAATCAACAATAGATCACAACACATCCAACAAATTAAAATTAAGCAAAAAGAAAATCCTTTTATGAAGTGCATTGAGATTTGCCTGTAACATATGTCCAAAACCTTACCTATTTCTTACTAAGAGTCTACTCAAAAAATCCATAGACAACACCAAATTGTTGGCAGAGTTCATCGAAAGCATGATTATCAGTACTTTTTCTGTCAATAAACATTTCTAAATTTACTAAAAGTTTCAATTTTTACTTGACACATATCTTAAGTTCTCGCTATAAAAGCAATGCTAATGTCTATCGATTTTATGTGCAAAGGCAGAAGAATCTTACAGCAGCATTCGAAAGAGGTAACCTTAACAGCAGAATTCGAAAGAATACCTTTATAGAATACAATAATCCTTATTTTTAGAACATCTTTAAGTGACCCAGCTAAAACTTTTGTTATTTTAATAGTGCCTCATTCGTCAACTGGGTTGTCTGAGGAGCTTTGCGGGTTTTCGTCTTTGAGAAGTTCGCTTCTCAAAGCACTGATCTTTGTCAAAGAATATGTAGAAACTTTCAATTACACTAACTTTTTCCCCAACAAGTTTAGACGAAATATATAAATACTCTGTAGTTATCATAGATATAAAAAAAGTTTAGAAGTATGTGTCTTCTCAAACTGTGCACTTCAAGTGCAGTCAAGGGAGTAGAAAACCGTTCATGTACTCTAAATGAGAAGTCTTCAGGACAATAAACTTTAGACCTTGCCTAAAATGTAGCCTCAAATACTGCCTTGAAATAAATAGAGAGATAATATGATTTATTGCAAGAAAATCAAAAAGAAAAATACATACAGTAAGGCTTACATTGCAAGCAACTGAAATATAAGTATAAATTTGAGATTTGACCAACAATACCGCGCTTTTACTTGGGTTTTCTCTGTCAATCTTGGTTTTACACATTCTTTTGTTTTCTGCTGTGTTTTGTTCCGGATGTTCACTGTCAGCAGATTTTTCTTCGTCTGTAGCAACATGTGCAGTGCAATACGAAAACTCTGCTCTTAGCCTTTGTCCTTCGGCTCATATATAAAGCTGTATCGCACATGAAATTGAAATTGCATTAAAAGTCGAGATTTTTGGCGTAGATTTTTGTAGTGCAACACCACCTCACAGATGAAAACAAAAATTACCCACCAGCGCAGAAAACACATAAGATGTTCAGCCTTGCTTCCAATGGGGTCTTCCAGGAAAGCCAGAATGACAAAGCGACAAACTCTGACCAATGAGAGCACCATAAAGCGTCGCGTAAGTCGCTATGACTTTGTCACCCTGGAGCGGGGGTCCGAACCCCGCTTCAAAGTGACAATCGTAAGCTGACGGTAAACTAGTGGTATAAGCTTCTTTACAAACGATTCAAACCTCTCTCGCTAAACTCCTTTCCTCGACAAAGCAGCACTTCTTCCTTCACCGTCATTGTAATGGCCTATTCTCCAGTTGGTAAACTACTTCCTCTTCTTGACCGCAAAAATAATTGAGGCCGTGATGTTCAAGCTGCAAATGAATTTCGGAGACGCACGCTTGCGCTCAGCGCCGAATGTTGTTGAACAAGGGCGACAGCGAACAATTCAGAAAATCGCTCTCGTAGATCTTCGTAGAACTTGTGTGGAAAGCAGCACTTTCATGAAGCAGTACAATATATCTGTGGCTCTAGTTTCCACCGCAACGTTGACCAAAAAGAGAATGGTTCTTCCTTGCTTGTGCACTTGTTGCTCGCGTCGTCAAAAAAGTTCGAGCGCTGCGCTGAAGTTTCGTCTGTGCATGTTGGGCGGTGGCTGTTCGTGCTCGTGCCCGAAGAGCGCGAGGGTCTGAACTCCTTCAATTGAACGGGCTGGACTCAAATAGCGGTTTGCTGGGTGATGCGTGTCTTTACGGGTCCAAATGAAGCGCTAGAGCTGAAGTCTGTGAGGAACAAGAAGCAATGCGACCGTACCGTTTAAATGCATTGGCGACAGCCATCACAAAAAAACTTTCTGTACGGTCCATGTAACCTGTAGGGCGTATGCCAGGTGCTCTCTTTGTCATTCTGTCAGAGTAGCTTTTCCTGGAAGACCCCAATGTTTGACAGCTGAGTAAGAGAGTTCTCTGTTCGGCTTACCCGTACAGGCTGTTATTTGGGGTGGATCTTGCTTGCTTTGCAGAAATCATTTAGATGAGAAACTTCACGAATAAGGCGAACCTAGAAATATAAGACACGCTATCGGGGTAGTAAAATGTAAAATAGTAGAAAAAGAGAGGATTAGGGCGTGCCGTGTATTTTTGTGGTTCGGATTCAGTAACTGAGATTGTTTCTATACAATAGTTCACGTACACATGAACTACGAATGTATGGCAGTAAAAAGCGAGGAGAATAAACGCCTGTAAAACCTCCAAAGCTTCTTTTAAATGCCTCAGATCTGTAACAAGACAGCTGTGGAAATTCAGAAATCACTTCTTGACTGTGTAGCTCCAATCGTTTAAATTCAAATTCTCTCTCTCTCTACTGGACTCAAGTGCATGATACGGTACTTCTTTCTGCTTCTTGGCAGATCTTCAGATCTATACACAATGTGTACAGTTACGTGAAAAGCAAAATAGAGATACAGTAAAAGTTTCCCGGGGTATTTTGGAGAACAATAATTGTTCTCCTTCTATAAAATTAGTTTTTATAACATTCGGCCATTGTCATATTTTTGGCGCAGATATCACAATTTGGCCGAGATTATAGAACAGTTTCAAATTATTTGGAAATAGAAACGGCGGTAGGCTCTGCAATTTCGTTACAAAACAGTAAATATTCAGAAGATGAAACTGTGCAGTGGGGATGCTCTTAAGTCCTGTAACAGTATTACAGGTGCTCCACGTGGACTTGAACTTCAGAACGGTTTGTGCTTTTCGACAGGCAGGGCTCATGGAAGGTTTGTCCTTTTCTATTTTAAGCGCAACAAATCCGTAAGTCTGCCAAGGGAAGTGCTGAGCCCCCTGTAAATCTCGGTCGTAAATCTTGCTGAGTGGGAGTTCTCTGCAAATCGACTTTGGTCTGAAGTGTGTCAAGAGAGAAGGAAACAGGTGAGCAACATTTCTTTTACTTTCAACGTTTGGGAAAGACATTCTGTTGAACCAGTCGACGCATTGTTCGATCCCCATTGTTCTTGACTAACTTTTTCAGCTCGTTCTCGTAGGCTTTTTCTCTAGTGAGTCGGCGAAGCTGCGCCTCGGCCAACATTCTCATACAATCAGAAACTCTGTCCATGCAATTTAAAAGTGCGAGAACACGTTTGGAATGTTTTACTGCCATATTGTCAGCCCTTCTTCTCTTGAGGAAGGCGCAAATTGATGCAAGATAGTTTTCCCGTGGGCTTCGTTGATTCTTATCTACTTGTTGGATTGAGTGACGAATGGGCTGTGCACGCCTCGTGAGAAAGCAAATTTGCTTTGCTTGCCCGAAGTCTAGATGGTAGCAAACCAGTTGATCAAACTTCTGCTTTAGACTTGCCCGCGTGCGTGGAGATTTCCCTTGTCGGCGGGCGTAGGTAGCGTATTCGGATGATACCAGAGCCCAATGGTTGTCCGCGGTGGGTTGATGTCGGGCCACTAGATGAAGCAAGTACTTGACATCCTTTGTTGTGAACTCGGCGGTCGCAAGCAGGCCGCGTGCGCTCCGCCGCCCATGGTTGTCTTGGTGTGCCACATTTGCGTCCTTCTCATCCGTAACGACCTCTTCTTCTAAGTTGGGTTTCAGAGCGTCTGGCGCAGCTTTGTGTGGATCCATATTGGTGGGGAACGGCGTATTTGGACGAGAGTTAGGGATCGGCGAACATGGCTTGATTGCGGCAGTTTATGAGTACGAACTGCAATTGGCATGCATCCGAAAAAGAATTCGGACTTGTGCTGGTGTGTAACTCTCGGGTACCGAAGGTACCGACGGTGCGCCGCACGGAATTCACTTCGAGAAGTCGAAAGGCAAGCTGCTTTCTGACGTCACTGCTGACACTTGATTGGACGAAATGGAGCTTGATGGTGACGATGATTTGGCAGGAACTAACTTACACAGACTGTCCCACTTCCGTGGGCTCACAACGATGACACGTGGATACGACCGGTGAAAGCAATACTTGAATCATGTTTTTCTAAGAATGGCATAGACTCGACTAACGACGATCGGTATTCGTCGCTTCGAGTTTTGCGTCGCGACGAGTTCGGAGTTAGCTGCAAGCAACTGACGCAAAAGGTTAGCCTGTATTCTCAAGCGCGTATGCAGCCTGCGTATGGAAACTTTGTCTTCCCGCTCACTTCTATACGACCATACTAGCATTCAAACGCTCTGTTTCAAAGCTTCCCCGTGTTCTTCCTACATCCCTTCCACCGAGGCATTGGGTTGTTCTGAGGACTCCGGAAGAGGCGTTTCAAAGGAATAAGGAGCGTTTGAACATCGTGCCGCAAAAGAGTTGTAGCCGGCAGATCGCGGACATACTCCACACTCATCTAGCTCTGACAGGTACACCTGCCCGAATGGGCATGCGAAACACGTCGCAGACCCTCTTCGCGCAAAGCTTCCCGGCATGCAGAACGGGCAAGAATCGTCAATTCCGGAAACGCCGAATTGGTTAAAAGGGCATTCGGTGCAAGCCTGTCTGTGATCGTCGTAGTAATGGCCAGGCTCGCATTTCTCACAGGTCTCGGAGTTTCTGATGAAAACCTCCCCAATCGGGCACTCGACGCATTCGGAATACCCTTGAAGAGAGAACGAGTTGCCTCCACAGCGAAAGCAGCGTTGGAATACATTTGGAATGTCAGTATAAGTGCGAGGTGGGCATTGAACACAGACAAACAGTTCGCTGTCATAGTATCTTCCAGGCGGACAGGTGGCGCAAGACCCGTCCATCATTGGTGCTTGACCCTCTGGGCACGATATACACTCAGAAGCTCCATCCCTGGAAAACGAATTTATCGGACAAGGAAGACAGGGGCTCAATCCCTCTTCCGATTTGAAGAATCCTGAAAGACAAGAATCACAATAACGCCCATGGTATCGAAAGTACTGCCCAGGTGGGCAGGTTCCGCACTCGTTCGTGTCTAGAAGCGTCTGCCCTTCAGGACAGGAGATGCATTTTATAGAACCGTAGCCGGAATAGGTGTTTGAAGGGCATGGGGTGCATTTCATTTGTCCCTCTTCAGGTTGAAATGTATCAAGATCACATGAGGCACACGATGCATGACCGTTGTCGAAGGTGCCTGGTTCGCAAATATGGCAACTTCCGTTGAAGTGTATACCGTGTCCAGGTGCGCATGGAGGGCTGGCCAACGCGCAATATCGGAACAGTGCGCAAAGGAGAGATACGAGTGCAACAAACATGCTAAGATGAAACTGTTTATGAGGATATACTGTGTCAAAGGAGTTGGTGGCATAGAAAAACTGTACCCAAATGGCCACAGCGCTGGCCTTGATGTAGCTTCTCTAAGCATGTTTGTGAGCAAAGAAGTGGGGGCCCTGGTAAGTCGACAGTAGTGCAGGAATATATGGCTCTGAGGCGGAGTCGTTTTGAGAAAGGACCTAAACGACTCGACAGGAACAAATGATTTCCATTTTTGGAAGAGGTAGTTGTCCTCGGGAGCTTTCAGCGTCGTTGACGCTCTTCATGCGATATCTAAGTGGTACTCGAGCAAAAGTCTGAAGTGTTTGTGTACGAAGCAGAGAGGTAGAGATGTCCGGTGTTGCTGCTTCCTTGTGTGCAGGGCTGTGTTGCAATTAATTGCTATAGCAATATATTGCAATATGCAATAATTATTGCATATTGCAAGTAGTATTGCCTATTGCAATACATATTGCAGTTTCATTTCATATTGGAGCTCATATTGCAAAATGCTATGATATTGCTGGATTTGTTGCATTCTGAAAATAAATGCCGTAATGAATTTAGCTCATGCCGTTCAATGTAAATATCACGTAAACATGAAAGCTTGCCTATCAGAAAACAGAAGTACATAAACTATGACTTTATTTTAGGATCAGTAGCCAAGGTGGAAACACTTTGGAGCATCGCAAAGAACATATTGTCTGACATTAGAAATACTATGACGTCACAAATTTTCGAAGCATTAGTTTTTTTAAAGATTGACAAAAAAATTTGGGACAAAGATTTGGTGCAAGATGAGATCGAGTTGTTGATCGTCTCGAAGAGCATGCCGCCAAAGAGGCTTTATTATCAAATTAAAATTTGTAGTTCACATAGAAATGTCAACGCTAAAGTTTACAACGTATTCTTTGGCATGTATCGGCATTGGTTAGCTTACCAATATTGCTAGATTACTGCAAACCCGTTCGGTTATTGCTAATTATATTGGAGATTTAGGGCGCTATCATTGCAATTATTATTGCAATTATTATTGCAAGATCGGGTGCAATATATGGAAATATTGTTTATTGCGTTCTGAGGTGCAATTAATTGCAATTATATTGGACGCAGCCCTGCTTGTGTGGTACTACTAGCGTGCACAAAGCTTTCAAGTCAGGGTACAATTCTTGGAATACGTGTGACTCATGGCGGCGAGGATTTGAAATTAAATTTCAAAAGTTTGAGTTTAAAACGCCGTCATGGGCTAGTAAAGTGAAGTCGTGAAAGCTCTCCCTTCACGCGAAGGCCACGTATATACAACGCGAACAAGGCCAGCGTGCCGAACATGAAATGCTTCGCAATCGTAGAAACTCTTCCTCTAGAGAGTAGTGACTGCCCTTGCTACAACGCCACTCGAGTGCAGAGCAATGCAAATCTGTGCTCGCAAGAGTTTATATCAATCATGTCCGGGTTCTCAGGCGAACAGACCCAAATGCGGTCCACTTTTCCCGAAGTTGAACCTTGTGGATTCACGAATTCGTACCTAGATGCGATGCTTTTCCTCTCCGCCAGCGCCTGCGTGGAGCAGGGGTGTCGTACAATATATTTCTATTGCAATATATTGCAATAAGCAATATTTATTGCGTATTGCACTCCTATTCACATATTGCAATTGATATTGCAAACAGAAACATTATTGTAATTAGTATTGCACATCAAAATCTTATTGCAATATTAAGTAGTAATACTAAATATTGCACTTTTATATGACAATCACAATGAAGTACGCCCAGAATACATGTGATTACATCAAAGGTCTAATACTTATACCGCATTGAGCGGCAACACATTGGAAGGATGATAACGATGATGATAGCAATAACCCGGTGCTATGAAAATACTCATTGTTCTAAGGATATTGATATATTTTAGATGACGCGTAAAAATCTTTGTTGAAAGGAAGAACGACGATTCAATCGGTATTTAGTTCGTATGCTTCTATAGACTTTGGAAGTAAAATAAACCTATACGATTTACATTGTTTAAGGGCTTTTGTAGGATATTGCAAGTTATATTGCAAAAGGGTCTGTTTATTGTATTTTTATTGCATATAGAATGCATGTATATTGCAATACTTATTGTTCACAGCGAGCAATATAGCTACGGTATTTCTAATTGCATTTTGTTTGCAATAGTTTGCAATAATATTATCGACAGCCCTGGCGTGGAGCCTGTTGGTCGCACGCGATGCGCGAAAGGACAGGCGAGCAGAGCGAGGAACAAAAACAAGGGAGCAGGCACAAAGGAACTCCAACAGTCTCTGTTGGGTTCTGCCTCCGGACACTAGCGGTCTCCCGCTGTGTCCGGGTATTTATTATGCCCTTCCGGGCAAGACAGCAAGGACAGAGCAGCCGCTTTAGGCTGCAATTCTGTCTTGTCCCCAAACGGGAAAGCAATTCAAACTACAGGCCACTCAGACTCTTGAGTGGCTGATTCTAGCTGTGCTGCTGTAGTTCCCCCCGCATGCGCATACGCAACAGAGCCTTGTAGTTGTTCTACGTGTTTGTAGTGCAGTCAGCTGCAGATGGCAGTCACAGACGGTCACGATAAGATCTGGGTGGTGGCGGATTTTAGGGGGGTGTCTCGGCACTCTCCGAGACGCACGCGGAAGGATTTTTTATCGATCTCCGGAGTAATCTCCGGAGATAAGCCGCCTTCCACCGCCGCTACAGCCGACGCTGCAAGCGCAGCCGGCCTTCGCAGCCGCCGCGCGTTGCTGCGCGCCGTTGGGCGTGGGCGCCGCGCTTTGCCTTTCGTTTTCGCGCGTCGCTCGGAGGACACGGCTACTGCTGCTGCTGGTACTGCTGCTGCTGGGTGATGATACGGACGTTGCTATCGCTGTGATGTTATAATGGCGCAAAGACGATTGCTATCGATGTAACGGTGCGCCGGCAATGACGTTTCGAGCGAAAATGTAACGCAGCAAACGAACCGCCGAAAAGTCAGAAAACAGGAACGCCTTTACAAAGGCAACAACGACCCGTGTTCACCAGAATCTAACTAGAAGCGACAACGTCATTTGGAGCACTCGTATTGCACTTTAAGAGTGCGTTACACTTTCGCGAGGAGGGACGGACCGTTGAGAAGGATGCCATGATGTTTGCAAGCAAACAGTATTCCAGCGGCGAGGCCACGGAGATAGCCCGAAGGCAGGCGCGGAGCTACCGCGTAGACCTCTAACATGCCAACATCCACTTCTACTTTCTTGTCAATTATGTCGGATAGCAGCTGCTCCAAATGTTCCATGCGAGAGGAAGCAGAGTTATCACCACCTAGTTCGTACTCCATGTCGGCAGAGTCGTCCCTCGATGTAGTACTCGAAACGGAGGGCGCCTCTTCTGCTTCGTATTCTATCACTGTAGATTTCATATGGGGGATATCGGAGCGGTCGGTGTCATCGTCGGTCATGTTAGCAATAGCTTCTTCGACCGTTGACATTGCTCAGAAAGAGATTGCTCGACGACTGAACGCGGGAAACGCAGAGTGATGGTCGAACAACAGGACAGCACAGGGTGAATCTGATGGAACATGGATAATACCCGGATGAGTGGAACGCCAGGTCAACGACAACAAACCATGAACGAACATAACGAGGTATCATAAGACGACATCACAAGATAATATGGATTATGGTGAGCAAAGCTAGGGTATCTGGTGAAGACTATATGTAACAGACAAATAAGGGAAACACGCAAATTCAGGTAGGCAAAGCGCCAAAATTGTAGATATAAACCCCCGAGTTCGAGCGCTCACCGTGAACACGACTCGGGCAGACCACTTCCCCCCTCGACGACTCCCCCCATCCTTGCCTCTCTCGCCTTTCTTCTTCCCTTTCCGTCGTCACCAACCTTCTTTCCTTTGGCACTCCCATCTTCCGTCAGCGCAGTCTGCGCCTCCATGCCACCAACCTTTCCCCCTACATTTCCTTATTCCCGGCGGCCCGGTCTCCCGCCGTTCCGTACACAGTCGCCTTGTGCTGCCCTTCATTGGGCTCGTCTACACATTGCGACCATCACCCATCACTACGTCTCCGTTCTCCCAGACGGACGTTGGCAGTGTTACGCATTGCACTGGTTCTCTTCCTGTCGTCACCTCGCCTGATTACTAGGTTTATGGTGGTATCGACGACAGGATCGAACGCCTTAGCCCTGCTCATTCTACTGTTCCGCCGACAGCCTTGGTGTGTTGGTCTGTTGGCGCTGCATTCTGTCGTTGTATTGGCATTCGGCATCGAACGCCGAACCACACTCTCGTTTAATTAGTCTTCCCGCTTCCCGTTAGCGGAGAGTTTCTGCTATCTTGGGGTTATCTTGTCTGCTCCTGCAGGCATCTGAGCTACGTTAACGCATGCGCATACGCAACAGTGCGGCTATTAACAGAGCCTTGTAGTTGTTTTACGTGTTTGTAGTGCAGTCAGCTGCAAATGGCAGTCACAGGCGGTCACGATAAGATTGCCGCAGTGCAAGCCTGACAGCTACACTCACTGGAGCGGCCATAGCTCAGTCAGTAACCACCTACGTGTGCTTTTTGTGAGAGCTCGGTATTCTGTAATCTGTTCGAGCACCCGCTCTGCTCTACTCCTCTCTCGGTACACCACAATGTTGCGGCAGACTTTTTCACAACATTATCTATATTATCACACAATTTACAAGCAAACCAGCAGTCAAATATTTTATGTATTAATTATGTTTTGTAACAACATTTTTGCACTCTATTGAAAAAGAAACATACTTTGCAAGGGAGCGTTGAAAATTTCCGGAAGAAATTCGCTTCTCAAAGCAATCATCTACCAGCAGTAAGGCTCGCGTGCAGTATGAGCCAAACCCCCTTAAAATTTATGCGCAAAACAGCGGTCGCGCGATTTTCGCGCGACCACGTGGCACATCAAAACCACCAAAAAGTTAGAACAAAAGCAAAGTTTGGACGTCCAAAACATTAGACCAATCAAAATCAAACGTTTTGGACGTCCAGAAAACCGCAATAACAGCAGTTACTCTGCGCTGGTTACTGCGACACTTGACTATGCGGCCGAAGGCCGCCTTCCCTTGTTACTTGGCTAACGATATAGTAGACAACAAATCATCTATTGTGCTACGTTATAGTTGGATAATTTCGTAGCTTAGTAGAGTGCATCCCAAACTACAAGCATTACACTACATAAAAGGCGATGAGGCAGAACCTCCTTCGGGTTCGTCCGGCAGCTCCCAGGTCCACTCGAACCACATTGCGCACAACGGTGCCAACAAATAGTTTTAGAAACTGTGCGAATGTGGCCACTCTTCTGTGACCATCAGAAATTAAGTGTGGAAAAGCGTCACATATCGTTCACCTCTGACTTTCGTTCTATTGGCAGCGTTCATATGTCTCTATCGGTGGTGATTGAATTTCAACGAAGAAACGAAACCATCGCAGCTAGACCTGCGATTTTGGAACACAAACGTTAAACTCACTACATACCAAATCATTTGTAGCACACGCAATATTATCTTCCACAGAGCATTGCTGAAACAAACCAACAACCCGTTGGCATGCGTTAGCTCCATTCTTAGGCAAGCACAACATGGGCAAAATGGCCATGTTATACTCGAAGTTTGGGTCCTGCAAGACTGCGGCCACACACCTTGGCTCGTCCGGGCCCGGATACGGATTGCAAATATCTCCGATGTCGAGAGATAGAGATGTGTTAAAGCAACGTCTTTGGAAAGGTTCACTCCTGGAGGATGGATCACATTCAAGATCTCCACGGCATGAATCGCCATCTTCACATATACCGCCTATGCCTCTCTTGGGGCGGCACACTCTTACGCCTTCACCCAGGAAGTTTTGAGAACATTGTAGCTCGTCGTTGCATCTCTTTCTCATGGAAAAACGTACAAATCACAGAAGAGTCAAGGTTAGAAGTCAACGAGATGTGGGAGTAGGAAACGAAGTGGCACTTACCAGTCGAAATTGGGCCGCATCGAAACATGGTTGCCACAGACCGGCTTCTCGAACTGGAAGTTTGCAGGTCTTGAAAACCTCAGGTGTGTCAGGCTCGCCCTCGCACACCGTTCCAGGAGGACAAGATAACTCAGAGCACTCGTCGCCAACGGATGCGAACGTAACAGCAACTGTTGGTGGAGTGTCTGCTTTTCGGCAAGTGCCGTCCACACAGAAGGAGCCCTCCTCACACTTGAAGCGGAACTGATCCGGGCAAGCGGCACCCACAGGCAAGAGCCTCATGCAGGTACGCAGTGGAGGCGGCGGAAAACGGCCCGAAGGTGGGCTCACCCCCGGAACCTCTGCACACACGGCTCCTTGTTGACAAACGGCAAACTCCGTGGCACTGCAAGGGTTGCCAAGTGGCACCAACTGTCGACGAGTTCTGCACGAAAACGGGCCCTCAAACTGCTTGGAAAGAGACAGTGCGCGACGACACTCACGAAGGTTGCCACGATTGTCAGGTGGACAGCTGCTGAGCGGAGAGTTGGGCGTGCAGAAATGGTTGAACGTATCTGGCGATATGCCTCGCTGTATGCATTTGAATTGGCTGCCAACACGTGCACAGCTGAGCCCCCTCCTCGCATCACACGCATCTTTCGCAGGGTTGCAGGGGGCACCCAGCTCGCGAAGGAGCTCCGACTCCAGAACGCAAACGCCCGTGTTGCTCGTTGGGCGATTGCAGAGCAGGTCGTCCGTACGCGAGGAGACGAACGCGAAGAAGCCGCTACGACATTGACGGTCGTCGTTACACTTCTCTCCTTCCATCTGAAGACGTTGGCAAATTCCAGGTTCGAAGTCGAAGAAGCTACTGGAGCTGACGCAAAAGCCCTCGCATTCGAAATTGTTCGCCTCGACTCCACACTCTGCACCAGGTGGTCTCTTTGGCGTGCATTGGCCGTTGTTGGCGCGACAGAAGAAGCCCTGATCCTGCTGGCATTGACGATCAAACTGGCATGAATCTCCCTCAAAGCCGAAGGTGAACGGTCGACACGTCGGCTCAATCTCGCACACGAGGTCGCCCTGACATGGTAAGGTGGCAGTAAGAGCGCAAGCAGAGCCCTGCGGAGCCTGACGCAGACATTTCAACGGTGTGGGATTAAAGTCATTGCGAAAGCCACAGAAGGTGCCCTGTTCACACTTAAGCGTTCCGACTTGGGTGCAGTTGGAACCCTCGGGCAGTCGTGGAACGCAAGTAGAGATATCCTGAGAGCCGAAACCGAAGAAGAACGGTTCAGTGTGAGACGTCGCGGGCGCCTCGCAGAAGTGGTCGGGTGGGCACTCGAGGTTGGAGAGACACGATTGCGGCGACGTGATGAGCTGGAGCGGCGGGATTGGTGGCGACGAGCGACGTGTGGCGGTGGCGATGGGGAGATGAGGGGCGACCAGCGCGATGAAGAGGCAGAGGAATATAGGAGACATGGCGCCGTGGGTGGCGCAGTGGTGCTGGGCACGGTCAATGGCGCGGCGGCGCTGATGGCTTGTCCTTTTAAGGAGGTGCTCGTGCGGATTACAGCAAGATGGTTTTTGTAAGTTAATATTCGGGTTAACCCGAATATTAACTTACAGTGGTACACCTGTCGATTCGTTTCGGTTCTGAGGAACAGCAACACATTTTATTTTCAGCATCTGATTCACCCTGGAAAGTCATCCAAGTCAAACGCCACTTGGACGTTGTCGAACCGTGGTAGGATAGTTATTTTCGCATCCTACACATCCTACGGAGATTCAGCACGAGCAGAACATGACCAGTATACAACGTGTGCCACCTTTGTTTCCTTTGTATATGTGTACACGTACACACAACTCTACGAACAATGACTCACTCTATTTTGTCTCTTCGAAAGGGCGCAATCCTATTCACGTTACCCAACGCGTTTCTCAAGAGTTTCAAGTTCAAACTGCACAAATACAACGGACGCAATATTGGTAGAAATTGCAAAAAAAGTACAACCGCTCTATACAAAATGCAGCGTGTCACAAGGCGCATTTCGGGTTTTTTTCACACCTCCCCTAATCTGGATCACTACACGACCAACAAAGTAAATCTTGCGAAAAAAATTTCTTGCACACCCATTTTGGGAGCGTGATGCATCTAAGATATTATCCAGATTTGCGTTGTCAAATAACACATATGTTCTAGGCTCCATTCGACAACTGGCCTCATATGAGGCCAGTTCTGGATTTTATTGTATCTTACAAAGTTTTGCAATAAAAACAATTATTCTAAGGTCATTATAACCGTACGGCACATATCTTTGTAGGTAGAAACCTTTCGATCCAGCTTTTCTAGAGGGTTAAAAGAGAAACATGCAATTTAAGACGTTCTGCAAGTCGAAAAGATCGCTTGAAACTGGTTTTTTAAATAGCTTTGCACACGGTCAAATTTGTTGGGTAAAGTTTAAATTGTGCAAGCGAACAGGATCATAGCTCTTATTCGAAGGAGTTGGCGCTCCTATCTTTGGCGATAGGTAGACTTGTTTTGCATTTGTTTATCACTCCAGAATCCCCATTTCTGCTTCAAGTCCAAAACTTTTAAACACATTCTTAATTTTACCTATTTTTCAAGGAAACATTTCACCGCATATGAGACTAGCATGGCCTCATATGAGGCCAAAAACCTCGTCGAATAGACACTAGCTGTTGTTCGATTACAGAAGAGAACGAAAGAGTTTTCTAAGGGCCCTTCTGCAAAAAAACACAACTGAGAGAGAACTGTGCAATGTGATTGGTGCAAACCCTTTTGAAGAATATCATCGAGGGCTGTTAATTTTGAAAAGATTTTACTGGGGAAAAGCGCGGATAGCTGTTCAAAATTGTTGTGGCCGTCGTAGATGCTGGACAAAGCAGAAAGAATTGACACGTGCGCCACTTGTCTACCAGCAGTAAGGCTTGCGTGCAGCATGAGCCAAACCCCCTTAAAATTTATGCGCAAAACAGGGGTCCCGCGATTTTCGCGCGACCACGTGGCACATCAAAACCAGCAAACCTTTAGAACAAATGCATATTTTGGACGTCACAAACGCTACACCAATCAAAATAAAACGTTTTGGACGTCCAAAAAACTGCAATGACATCTATTACTGTACGCAGGTTAAGAGGGCTTACTGCGGCACTTGACTAGGCGGCCGAAGGCCGCCATCCGTTGTATATCTAGTAAAGCAACATCACGGAAAAC
Organism: Gracilaria domingensis; assembly: GCA_022539475.1. Taxonomy (NCBI): domain Eukaryota; phylum Rhodophyta; class Florideophyceae; order Gracilariales; family Gracilariaceae; genus Gracilaria; species Gracilaria domingensis. The sequence continues at coordinate 18,777 of VCMS01000021.1, forward strand.
TCACGGAGCTCCCACTTCATAGTCCGATCCGTCTATTATGTCGCCTATCACTAGTGTTGATGTTTCTTTGAATGGTGCTGTATTAGTTCGTGCTCGACTGTGGGGAAAATGAATTAGCCTCTCGAGTATTTCCTGTGTCGTCGGGAAGACAGTAACGGATGATGGACGTTCGACCTTTCCATTTTTTCCATTTCGAGACCTCTGGAGTCAAGGAGCATTTCGAAGGTGGCACCGACTGTGTGCACATAGCCCTTTGTTTTTATGAAACCGTTTTTATGGTCCACATCTCAAGCATGGTTGGAACGACATTGACAGGGAAGTAAAAGCGCTTGTACTCTTACTCCAGGGTTCGGGGAAACCCTGCTGTGTTGCTCGAAATGTTTCGAGACTCTTCCCTTGTTTGTTTGAGGGCGACTCTTACACGTTCCAACTAGGCATTTATCCGGACGGCTAGCCGTTTGAATGCACCCGTTGCAAACCCATCCAAAATTACCCTGGACGAATTTGGAAAATCGAAAACTACATTTTAATTTATCCGTCTTCGCCCACATTATAAAAACTGTTTTCGCAAAACAACCGAGTCCAAACATTTATGATCTTATCGGTTCCGGAAAAAACCAATACGTTTGCGATTATGGATAATCCGAAATAGTAAAAATTTCTAAACGGATTGTATCCGATGTTTTCTATTTGCAAAACTGCTTTGAAGATTTGAACTCCGTTTAAATTCATAATCATTTAGTCTGATAAGATGAAAAACTTCTTGTTGCCTTTTTATATGCAGTTTCTTTGTAAGTATATGCTAGAACACTGTATAAACACAGCAGGCAACGAAAGGTTTTATGTTCAGACCTGAAACCAATACCCCAGGAACGGCTTATTGACAAAAGAACTCAATGTTTTCACAATAAATATATAGTTGACACTTATAAAGACTCAGAAAAGGAATTACAGTTCTTTGAGATAGCTTAGTTCAATTTTGAAAGCTACGTGTAGTTATTTGGAATTATTTGGTTAGCAATGAATATAATTTCTCGTTTAGAAAAATTTGGTTACTTAACGAAAACGAATACTGTTAGTTTTTGAAAGAACACATATATCAAAAACCGTGGCATCCGGTACTGTTTGAAAGTCTGCAGAAATCATTCTTTACGATCCATATTGGTTTGTTGTAGTTTTTCTCAAATTCATATCCGATTATGTCCGGAATTTCTACACGCCATTCTTGTTTCTAGTTGTTTATTATGCATCGTACTTCAGAGCCTATATGGATAATATCCGTCCGAATAAACCCCTAGTTCCAACACTAGTTGCACGTTCGCAAGACAAACGTAAGACAAACTCATGTGTGACCTTCTTCTAAGGCACTACATCGCAAGATTCACAAATTACGGGAGGCCTCATCCCGGTAACGACTTGTCTAAATGACGGCAATCGAAGTGTGCTCCAAGTTTTTGAATTCGTTTGTCCATATAATATAGATATTGTATTGTCTGCGATAACACTAATTCTTTTCATTGGTTCGTAAATCAAGTCATGGTTCTGAAACCCTCACAAAGAAAGCGAGGTCTTTAGATGATCGTGACCCAAGGGGGATCGGCTCCCCAGGATGCATCGTGTTCGTATCCACTCCCCAGTACAGGAACCATTCCGAGATCACGACGTGGCCGAGATAGAAGTTTTTTTTTGTCTCGACAAAAGTATGGGTTTATAGAATGGCTTTGAATGGAACGGAGAAGAGAATCAGTTGATGGCAGAGGTGTGCTGGGTGGTATATTTCTTCGCCATTGGCAGTCTCGTTCCTGCAGGGTATTTACACAGTCCATGGCCTCGATCTGATGCTATTTGCTCTGGGAGGAGTGAGGGGTATGGTTGCAATAGCCCAAAACCATTTGTGTGGTGTAGCCTTGGGCAAACAAGTGGACAGTCACAGTTCAGCTGAGCTCATCTCTGTTGAGCTGTGGCCAGTCGAAATGTGATATCTAAGCTGAGCTGAGCTATCACTGCTCACCTGAGCTATCGCTGTTCATGTGCTTCCAACGGCACATGGCTGGAGGTATCGGAGTACTGAGAGTGTCTCCGATCTGACGCTCGCTGACAATACGAGTACATGGTGTTTGTCCGTTCCACATACGGCTTACTGAAGCTCGTTGGTACGTAAATTCTCACTTGTTACCGGGCCTCGAAAAACTAAGAACGGGTTTTCCTTTTCTACCTTGAACAAATAATCTTTGGAAGCAGTTTTGTGCATGGGAACAAGTCCTAGGGCATCAGCCGATACACCCCAAACGAACTTGCAAGTGCTTCCCTAGTTTCGTATAAAAGCCATAATCGAGAGTGATGCGGCTGAGTACAACCCATGCTCATCTTCACGTCAAAGCTCGGCGCTAAGAATTGACTTCGAAACCTTCGCAATGATCGAATACGATTCAATTCCGAAGGTGGCGCCGATGATCACCACTGACGAGGAGGTTGGTTTGGTGTCTGGCTCTCTTCGTCTTCCTCGTCCGAGATTCCGTAGTGTCCTCCTTCCATTTATCGTTCTGGCTATTCTTGCTTGTGTCGTGGTTATATCATCGCATGGCAGGCGTGAATCGTTGAAGCACTTCGGGTTGTCACAAGGTCTCGCAGGTTTAATGAGCGATTCTCGTCTGACAGTCCTTGACGAGGATTCCAAGTCAGAAGGGACTCTTTCATCATCGTCATCGCCTGCCTCATGGCTTACCAGTGCCGTAGTGGACTGGATGGTTGATATTCCAGACAGCAAATCTGTTGCCCACGTCTCTATTCCCGGCACTCATGACTCTGGTGCGCGCTTTGGAGGTGCAGGCTGTGAGACGCAATCGTGGACCATTGCCAAGCAGTTGGAAGCTGGACTCCGCTTTTTTGACATCAGGTGTCGCGTTGCTGGCACAGTGTTCTCCATTCATCATGGTGCATGCTTTCAAAACATGTTCTTCGGAGACGTTTTGATCGACGTGCAAGACTTTCTCGCTGACCATCCTAGTGAGTTTGTGATTATGAACATTCAGGAGGAGCACAAGCCCATGAGTGGATCTTCTTCGTTTTCATCTATTTGGGACTCATACAGAAGTCGGTTCGACAGCTTATTCGTTGATTCGCGCACCTCGCTGCCAACTGTGGGACAAGTTCGAGGAAAGGTTTTGCTTATCAGTACGCTGTCACTGGGCAAAGGAATCAAGTGGGATAGTGCTCTCACAGAAACTCAGAACACATACAAGGTTTATGCTCTGTTGAACAACAATCCATTCGGTTCGGGCACTGCTTCTATTGGGCAGAAGAAGGAATTGGTGAGGTCGTATATTGACAAAGCAGCAACTTCTTCGAAACTCGTGATCAACTTCTTATCAGGAGCAGAGGGTATGATCCCGAAGGACGTCGCACGCAGCACCAACCAAAATGCGTATGAACACATCGGCGGATACAACGGCGCGAAGCGCGTAGGTGTGATTATCATGGACTTCCCGGGGGAGAAACTGGTTTACCGCGTTATCAAGACCAACTTTGAGGCTACGGAGTACTGCGAGCCCAGGACTTGGCGCACGCAAAGCGACAAAACGTGGGCTGAATTCCGAATGCCGCGAGCGGTAGTGGGAACCTCCATTAGCATTAAAGGAGGTGCCTATTACAAGTACAAGTTCCCGAAATGCCATCGAGCTACTTGGACTGATTTGCGCTTCGTGTGCAGTTCTTCCTCCAGATCATGGGAGGTTGCGTCTGGTTCGTGGGACGCTGATGCCTGGTGCCATAACAGCAATACCAACCAAGATTACCTTGCAGTTGGAGTGCGTTAAGCACCAAATCGTATTTGGCAAATGCATCTTTCAAAGACGCATATTTAGAAAATCGTTCATTAAAAAGCGTTCGATAGAATAATTGGAATGAAGATTCGAAGCAAAAACTCTTCGTTTCTGAAAGTAAGCACAACATTTGTGAAAATTCTTCGAATGTTATAGGGTCCATGACATTTCGCCAAAATTTAATTGAACAAGGAAGCCAGAAAGTTGCTCCGTATTTTCGTACGTAAGTCCGAAATCCTTCAAAGAGCACAACCCAAAATCTTTTCAAATTAAATTCAAATTTTGAGAAGAATGAGACATGGTCATCAGAAGTTTTAGGCAGAGCTGTCGAATGCTCTTTCATCCGGCGAGTTCGAAACTGGAACGACTTTTACAGCATCATTTTGCCGCACGCAAACACTCTCCATCTCCACGCGCGCTGCGAGCAGTCTCAGAGACTCTCTCAAGTTCAATCCTGTGACTTCTCCCTGCTGATTTTTGCTGTCGAGAGAGGAGGACGCAGGGACCCGACCACTCGCAGGGCACGAAGCGAACTTCAGCTGGCAATCTGGCTCGTCCCACCTCGGGACCAGAGCGGATCGTGCGACAGATCTCAAAATTTGCTCATTACAAAGCGATATGGTTTTCAGGGTTCTTTAAAAAAATGAGGGTCACTCCACTTCGCGACGGAAAACATCCCTCTCTCTCTCACTTGGTAAATGGAAGGTCCTGCGATTCGGATCTTCTATTAAACTTTCCTTATACTCCTCTCAGCAAACGTCACAGGTCCAAGACGTACGCCGGTAATTCTCAGTTTTCCGTATACATATCAGCTCGTTCTCTGACATGTGTCATTCATTACGTCGAAAGTTGCGCTTTAGGCTGCATACCCATTCTGCTTCAAAGCAGTGGGTCAATACTTTTTACAACTTTGTACTCTACCATCCACAAGTTTTGGTATATGTTGCACCATTCAACCGCTCTTGCTGTGTCCTGAAAACCCGCCACCATCGAAATGGGGGATAATCACCGTCTGTGGAAGAAAAACTACAATATTGAGTCATTTCGGTGCAGCTTGATGAGCGATTTTTACTCAATTTTGGTAGTGGTGTGCCTCAGTAAACACAAAGGCACAAGCTTGAAAACAACGTAGTCAAACTCCAGCGGCATCTAGCAGATGCAAACTGTCCCATGGAGAAGGTGGGTGGGTGAAAAGAAAACTAAAAGCATTCGCAAGAAGATGTTGATGGCTGCGATGGAAGATCGCTGATCGTCAACTGACTGCTTGCCGCCAAGGTGAGTCTCCCTCTATTGATGAATGCATGAATTTTGGCGGCAAGACGTCACAGCGGCAAAGCTCCAAGTCACAGCCCCGAGTTGCCAATAAAGCAGCTTCCTGGTTCAGAAATTCCAGAAACGAGTACGTTTACAATAGACCTAAGTAAGTATTTGGCACGTACCCCTTGAAAGGTCAGTTTTCTATATATAACAAGAAATTTGAATTCCAATTCTCTCGTTATATAGAGATTACAACTGCTTTCATTATTCTACGTGTTGGCTATCAATTCATATACATTCTAGAAAAGATAGGATCAAGTACAGTGTCAGACACTGTTCAGAGAAAGTACATCCAAAAGTAGAAAGCATAGTCTTTTGTAGATAAGGACACAATTTGTAGATAGGTGCATCCGACTACAACCCAACGTCGTCCCTTTCTTGACGTTATTACCCCGCAAGTAAGACATGGAGCCCACGCACGCTAAATCGGCGCTTCAGTAGATAACAGACTGTCAAATTCAATCAAGCCCTCTGGGCTTCCTTGTACTAAGCGGGTACGCATACAGTTGCCCTATGTAATGTAAGCCTTAGTTTACGATTATGTGATATGAAGGTTACGTTACAGCGCTGTACTTTTAAGGCTTATATTACAACTCCAAAAGTGAGATTTATGATTGTTTTAAGAGTACAGTTCGTGCAAGAAGACCAATGCATATATCCATAATCAGTACCTAAACGTCTATATTATGCGCCGTTACGGCGCATGGGCCATCATCGGCCGCCCGCGCGGGATGCTCCGTTTACGACGAGACCAGCAGAGATCGGTACGATTCCATATTGTTGAAATAAAATCGCACCGTTATGCGATGCCTTCGTTGTTAACGGCCCATTCTGATGCCAACAGAAGAGTTAGAGGATTTGAACACAGGCTGTGTTCGTGTTCACATGTTGAGAAGAGAAGGGGAATATAGCATACTGTCGAAATACCTCTGCACACGTTTTTACTAAAAATAACAACTGCGTATCGATGGGCTTCAGTTTCCGGCCTTCTGCAGGCTGTACTTCCCGTTTCCATCGATAACTCCGGCGTTTTTGTCGAAACTGTCAAAATAAACCATAGCAGCCTCTTCGAGGCTGCGGTAGGGGTAGATTCCAGCAAACGGCGGCAAATATCTTTATTAATAGGTTGAATAAATGTCTTCTGTATTGTTGTTGATGTTGTTCGCAGTGGTTAAGCAACGCGCTACTCTTCCGCTTCTATACTGCCTAGAATATTTCACTCTGGTAATACAAAGACAAATAATGTACCTCTCTTGATTTCTAAATACTGAACAAGTAATACAAATGATATGCATTATAATGCACAGACTGCTATGCATTATACATTGCACTTGATCAACAAAATGCAACCTCACTCCCCTTGACTCATTTCATATTGCATTCAAAATCAACACACAGGCTGTGCCGGTGCTGCCTGCACGGTTGGAGCACGGGGTGTGCCCGTGCTCACACTTTGGGAAGAAGAGGTGGAAGCAAAGGCAAAGCGTCTGCTCACAACTTCACTTATCTAGATGTCAACACAATCACGGCCCGTGTCCAGACCATGGCTTTGAAAAGAGGCTGTGACTATGCTCAAAATGTCACGTGAGTTGTGAACACGGGCACAGCCCGCGTTCACATCTTTTACCCTCTTTTGGCAGCACAGCCACAGTCTGTGCTTCCGACCTCTTCACACTGTAGTTTTGAGCACAGATTGAGCCTGCGCTCACAACGTCAGCAATAAAGGGGTTACCACGGGGAGGAGCGGGAAAAAGCGTAACTGAAGCAATCTGCATAATGGAACACAAATATTCCAAATACATCGCGATAATAAACACAAATTTGCTTTGCTGTATTAATGCACGTGAGTACATGACCTCACAAGATTTACTTCACGCAAGACGGAGAAAACCCGCCAATGCTTGTATTTGGTGTGACTGGAATTTGGTTTCCATTACAGTAAGATATTGGTGCGTAGATCCATAATTAGAATTTCATCAGTCATCACTCATTAAATCCATCAACTGCACATCAGATGTTAAGTTGGTGGCTTTGTTTAGGTCTCTTAAGATAAGCATCAACAACCAAAGTTTCGCATGAGATACTGATCTCAGCCAAGTACTTCAAAATGAGTATTCAGAGCTCAAAACCGTTAAGAAAGAGAGAAAATACTTGCAAAACCTCATCAAATCTTATAGTGTTAACTTTAGAAAATAAGTCGAAAATGTTCTACTTTTACAATGCTGAGGTTTGAATTTGGCTTTTTAAGTTTAAAAATTATTTTGATCTCATTGAAGTACTAGAAGAACAGAAGTGAGAAATTGAAAGACTTCGATGGCTTCGGCATCTACGACAAAGGCTCAAGGCTTTGAAACCTGATAAGTTCGAACTTATTTCCCAACTCATCATGTTAACTTCAAATGTTATCCGTGATGACTTTTGAAGTTATCATTAAAATAATTGCCAAGGGTTTATCCGTCATTGTTACTTTTTAGACACGCTATTTTGCGTGACAATACCCTTTTGCAACAATGCAGATTGAAAATTATTAAACTAAACCAGATTTCCTCAAACATTTGACTATCAGTTTTGTCGTAATTTGCGAACTTATATTAGATGTGCCATTTTTAATTACATAATTCACTCGTTTTACGAAATTTCCCACTTTCCCGGCACAGTCCCTGTTCACACCTCCACTACCTCTGTGGTAAGCACAAGCTGAGGCCATTCTCATACATCTTCTTCCCAGGGTGGGCACAGCTTGTGTTACAAGCGTACAAACCACAGGCATAGCTTGTGGGCTGTTTTTCCTGCTCAACGCTTTGATTATCACAGTATAAACAGGCGCCTAATCCTTTTCCACACTTTTTTTCACCTCGGTTGTGAGGGCAAGAACAGTTTGTGCTTAAAACTTTCCCTCTGAGGCTGTGAACACGGATGCAGGCTGTGTTCCTACCTGTACCGCTTTTCTTGTTGTTGCTTGTGGGCTTCTGTGAAAACTGGACCGATGTGCCTGCTGCGGTTTTAATAGTTGCTGCATTATTGCGCTATAAACAAAACGCTGTTATGAAATATTAAGATACCGGAAGCATCCCGAAACAGCAAATAAATATTTTGTTTGACGCTCAAAGTCACGATGTGAGGGCACAGGGTGACTTTGCGCTTGCGTTTAGGCTGCCTTCGGTCAGCGGGCTTGCCTCGCAGACCGAGTTCTGCTCCTGACGCAAAAAATTACTTTCAGCGCCGGTACTTTTCGGTAGTGAGTATCGATTGGCGGCTCTCCCCGCGCGTTCTTCTTTTTTTCTGGCTATGCCTTTGCTTTAGAATGTGTGGTTGTATTTGAATGAACGACTAAAAAGAACTCTTAAAATGACTGTTGATTTTTTTTGGAGGTTTTCATTTTTGTCCTTTGAGGAAGTCATCTGCATTGCAAATACACAAACAGTCACAATGCAGTTTTATGCCTTTGGTGTTTCAGGATGCTTCCACTGTCGTAATTCTGCGAGAGACAAATAGAGGTTGCGTCGTACATAAAAGTCACCTTAGATCTTAGAATTAGACGCAGAGATCAACGGCGCTGCTTATTGTGTCAGGAACCCGTCCAAATGAATGTTTTTTCGCTATTTTCGAAAGAGGAAGCATAAGGCTTATATTACCTCTCTGCACTTTAAGACTTACAGTACAGGTATGTAAGATAATTTTGCAAATTACCCCGGAGCCTGCGGTAATTTCCGTACGCAGTTAGATTTTCGGATTACAGAAACGTGATAAACAGGGAAATGCGGGAAAATTGTAAACAAACAAACGCGTAAGACAACGTTCATAGAATCCGCGGTTTGTAAGTGAATAAAAACCTAACGGACAAGTTAAATAGTACAAAGACATAATGTAAGGTAGGTAAAACTTTCGTAAAGTTTTCTCACGTAAAAAGCATAACACTAGCACGTTACCCTATCGATGCCGCCTTATTTACCAAGGATATATACTTCAGAAACCTTGAAAATCATGTACTGTTCTTCAACACATCACACAACATATCATTATGTGTGTTATGTTATCATTGATTACTAATGTCAACTTCTTGAGACTAAAGAAAACGAACAAAGTTCCGACTGAGACCCTTAGTCTAGGCTAGAATTTGTCTATGAGAGTGGTTTGTACGTGATATGTAACAAATTGACAATGCGGAGTAAAAGATATTTAAAGTCTCGCCTGGCTAATTTCAAAGAAAAACTGCAAAAAGATCTACTTCGTAACTTCTGTTCTTTAACTTTGGTTCATTCTCACAGGTAAAACTGCTGCATGTACGAAAAAACTACGATAAGGCAACAAGTATGTTAAATATCCTAGACTGACCAATACTTCTAACCATGAAGCTCGGGCCCAAAACTGTGATGTTCTTAAAGTTATCATCACGACTTAGCATGATCACTCTGATGTTATCATGTGATAACTTCGTAGTTATCATTATAATAATTCTAAGGGAATTGTCGCGGTAGGTCTTCTTTTGAGGTCTTTTGTGTATTGTGCACCTTTTGATTTTTCCTGACAACAATGCTTTTCTCTGTATTTTTGTAACCTACATACACAAAAAGGCTTACTCGAAATGAATTTCAACGCTTCATTTATATGGAAGGCTTCCCAGGGAATTGCGGGAAAAGCATAAAAATCTAAAAATGTAACACATTTACGCTTTGGTTCTTGTGGACGCCATTTTTGGGGGAAACAGCGCGGGTGGTGACAAACCCAAGGAGAGCGACACAATAAATGCTCGAGAGTACCAGCCCAAAGGGCGACAGATTCACGTAGCTCAGATGCCTGCAGGAGCAGACAAGATAACCCCAAGATAGATGGAAACTCCCCGCAAACTGAAAGCAGGGGTAAGAATCAACCAAGGATATGGCTCAGCGTCCGATACCGAGAGCCAACACAACAACAGAAAGCAGGGCCAACAGACCAAGACACACAAGAGCTGTCGGCGGGACAATAGTGTGGTAGGACTAAAGCGATAGAGTCTGTCGTCGATGCCACCACGAACCTAACAACCAGGCGAGGTAGCGACAGAAATAAAACCAGCGCAATGCGTAACACTGCCAACGTCCGTCTGGGAGAACGGAGACGTAGTGATGGGTGATGGTCGCAGTGTGCGAACGAGCCCAATGGAGGGCAGCACAAGGCGACTGGCTAGGGAACGGCGGGAGACCGGGCCGCCGGGAATAAGGAAATGTAGGGGGAAAGGCTGGTGGCAGGGAGGCGCAGACTGCGCTAAGGGAAGATGGGATTGCCAAAGGAAGGAAGGTTGGCGACGACGGAAGGGGAGGAAGAAAGGCGAGAGAGGCCAGGATGGGGGAAGTCGTCCGGAGGGGAAGTGGTCTGCCCGAGTTGAGTTTGCAGCGAGCGCTCGAACTCGGGGGTTTATATCTACAATTGTGATAATGCATGGTCACCGCAAGCGAACACCTAATATCATCTTTCACCAAGGCATTCAGAACGGCTCACCAGGTCATATACTTGGTTGTGATACCGTTGTACGGTTCTTCGTTATGTCTCCTGTTCATTGGCTGTTGGTGATACGGTGCGCCGATTGTCGTCTTGTGACAAACAACTTAATATTGCTCACCATGTCCATAATAGGTAATAATGTCAACGTACGGTTCTTCGTTATGTAGGTCGGTGGTTGGCCAGATTTCTTCTGGCTATTTAGGTTTTCAACTAGTCCTCCGGATGACATCCACCTTCCATGTCGTGCCATCGTGGCACTATCACGATTGTGCGTGCGTGACCAGTTATCATGGCGGTATATTCGATATTATAGTTACCCTTCGGTGCCTCTCAGGTCTGCCATGCTTCCCCTATCTTACCACCGCCTTTCAGGTGTCCATCTTTTGAACGATGTCAACTCCAAACGAAGTTATTGCTACTATGACCGACGACGATACCGACCATTCCGATGTTCCGCGTGCCAAATCAACCGTCCTGATCGAGAGCGAAGCAAAAGAAGTTACTGCGGACACCATTCAGCTCGAGGAGGACGCCGCATTTGCGAACGAAGACGATGTTGCCACCGAAGAACGTACCGAAGCGCAACTTTTCGCCTGCGAGGAGGCTCTATATGACTTCCTCTTCAAGCGTGGAATATCGATGGATGAGCTCAAAGACAATCTTAACGAGCTCCCAGTACTGTTCGTGCGCGGGATTGGTGTTGGGTTGGCGCTTTCCATGATGGTGCTACGCTCTCCCTCCCGCGCACGGGCGCTTCATCTCGTTCATGACGCTGTGAAAGCTTTGTTGTCCTCTGATTGATATCCATTTCTCGTATCTTCGATTGCCTCTTTGTCATAGAACTCCTGCTTCTCGATTAAATTGATTTGTATCCCCTGGTCGTATGTGTTCCGACGCGCGCGACAGAGCGCGCCACAACTTTCTGAGCTCCCCGAAGAGAGCGCTCCACTCACTGTCCTCCAGCGTCAGGTGCTGCGCGCACGTTCCTTTCCTACCCTGCAGCTGGCGCGCCGCAACGTGCGGGGCGCGAGCTTCCAAAGACTGCTTAGCGGCGGGCGCGCCGCAGCCAGCGGCGCGCGACGCGCAACCTCATTATACTCCTCTTCAGGCGCGCCGCAGCGAGCGGCGCGCGACTTCTTCATCTCCGTCGGGGGCGCGCCGCGGCGCGCGGCGCGAAACCTCATCATCCTCCTCTTCAGGCGCGCCGCAGCGAGCGGCGCGCGACTTCTTCATCTCCGTCGGGGGCGCGCCGCGGCGCGCGGCGCGAAACCTCATCATCCTTGCCGCCGCGTCGCAGCGCACGGCGCGCAGCGGTGGGCGCAGACGGCGGGAGTGACGGCGCAGTCCAGGGGTGGAAGGTGTCGGAGATATAGAAAAAAATTGTTCGGGAGTGTCCCTGGGGTGGCGGGACACTCCCCTGCATCCGCCTCCACACACTCCCCAACTCAGCGGTCGCTACGCCTGGGCGACCATGAACTTACGGTTTTGATCAATGTTCCAAGGGTCCGTCCCGCGAAATCTCTTCGGTAGTATACCTGAAAGGGTGTGGAGGTTCTGGATACTCAGGATCTGGTTCAAAGTCAATGAGGAACTCTTCATGATTTTCAATACGACGAATGTAGTCTTCCACCTGCTCTTCGTGCGTCGCAGCAGCTGGTAGATGTCCATACTTTCCAATGACATAGTGATATAGAAAGAATATCGTCCTATCCGCGCCAAGCCTGTTCATCTGCGGATGGAGCCTTCTAGCCAATCTGCCAAGCATCACATGGGCATACTGTGTAAAATACTGACCGTATACGAGATGAATACTCAAGCAGAGATGAAAGCAATTCCAAACAATACAATGCTTCTCCCAGTCCTCACATTCTAGTGGGGAGAGCCAGTTCTCAAGTGTGCGCCCACCGATTTCCATTTCCAAGTAGTTCACGTCCTGGTTGTAGACTTCGTAGTCAACAATTATCGGCATTGCAAGAAGAGCCGGCGTTACTGGGGTGGTTTCTTCAATCTGGAGCGGAGGAGGTACGTCACCGCGATCTTGGTCATATGCCAGATCGATCTCGAAAGCCTCTCCAGCTTCAATCCGCTGCAGGAAGCTTGACACCTCCACTCCGTAAGTTCTCTGCGGGGGAAGATGTCCATAGCGAGCCACCGCAAAGTGATAGTAGTAAAAGACAAACTGCTGACCCACAAGCGGTATAATGAAAGGGTTCACCCTTCCTGTCAATGAGACCAGATTAGTAAGAAGACCCTCGGTTATGTAGGGTCCATGTCGTTTGAAAGTCCCAAGGTAAACATGTAATAGGTTCCATGCCACCTTCTGTAGATCGTTTGTACTCGTGCTGACAGGGGAAAGCCATTCAGAAAGTCTCCATCCAGCCACAATTATCCTCAGATAGTCAGCAGGGGGTCTGGTTGGATTTGGTCCTCCTTGTACCACGACCGGGCATGCCGCTTCGGGCTGATTATTTCTTTCATATCGTACTGTTCTCGGGATCATATGCCTTGGTCTAGGACGGTAAGGTCTTAAGCGTCTCGCATGAATGCCCCTTCTCGACATACGTCGGTGTGGAGAAACCAATATGTACCGAGGATGATTAGCTCGAACGACGTGGCATGGTCCATAGAACCTCGATTTGAATGATGGCCATTTCACCGAAGGATTAAGGGCTTCACCACGCATTACCAGTACCTGGTCTCCAACAGCGAACCGATGTCCACGACGCTCATCGTCTTGACGGCGAGGCTGCTGCAATACCCTTGTGGCCCTCCCAAGAGTGGAGGCTTGTAGTTCCACCTCACGATGATCAAGTGACGGCGTGGCTATCAGGGAAGCAGGATCTGATGGATGCATTCGGGGCCGTACTCCATACATGAGCTGAAATGGAGAATATCCTTCGGCCATTTGTCGAGTGCGATAACCATAGAGAACCTCCGGGAGTACTTCATCCCAATCGGAGTTCTGATCATGAATCGTTTTCGCGATCGCCCTCTTGATCGTCCCTACCATTCTTTCTGCGCGTCCATTAGACATAGGTGCATATGCGAGCACCGGTTTCAGAGTGATATCATGACGCATTAGATAAGCTTGGACACTGGACGCGAGAAAGGAGGTAGCGTTATCGGAGACAATCGTGCGGGGATAGCCGAAGGGCGCGACGATCTTCCTTCTAATAAAGTTGACTACATCGACTGCCGTAGATGTTCGAGTTGCCACTGCGATCGGCCATCCCGTGAGGTGCTCGACCCCAATGAGCAAGAATCGGTTTCCGTTCCTTGTCACCCTAAGGGGTCCGGCGAAATCAATTGAAAACGTGTGGAAGATATCCGTCAGCGGGGCTCGTTGCCCCGCTCGGTAAGCAAGAAAAGATCCCATGAACTGGCAGCCATCACAACTCTTGACGTAGGTTGTGACATCAGAGTGAATATTGGGCCACCAGAATCGATCGATGACGTGCCTTCTGGTCGCTTTGACATCCCAGTGTCCCACATCGTCATGAAATGTTTTCAAGAGTTTACGCCTTTCATTGACGTTAGGAAGGAGTCGTAACCCGGACCCCATTCTACGATACAACTGCCCATTCCATACCATAAACTTCTTAGAATTCCTTTTGATCGCCCCTCTGAGGCTCGAGTTGGGCTCATCGACCGGAAGGGCGCTCAGATATCGACCAATATTTGCATAATAAGGTTCGAGGCCTGAAAAAGCTTCACATGTAGGGGAAGAAACAGTAGTCGCCACCTCTGGAGCATGATGCCCCCTTATTGTGGAGTAGCGCGAAAGATAATCAGCAGCGCAATTCTTATCCCCTGAGCGGTACACAACCTCGAACTCGTATTCAGCTAGGAAATCGAGCCACCTGGCCAATCGCCCATGTACATCCTTCTTCTGAAACGCATACTTCAGCGCCTGATGGTCTGTAATCAATTGAAATGGCTTTGATCCAAGAAGGTATAGCCGAAATTTCTTGAACGCGAAGATGACAGCAAGCGCCTCCTGCTCACAGACCGCGTAGTTCCTTTCAGCTGCAGTCATAGTCCGGCTGGCATACTGAATTGGGTGAAACATGCCATCAGATTTCTTCTGAGCGAGAACGGCGCCCAACGCAAATGAAGAAGCATCGGTTTCGACCCGAAACGGATTGTCGAAGTCGGGAAAGGCCAACACTGGAGGACTGGTTAGCTTCTCCTTCAGGTCTTTGAAGGCTTCAACCATCTCATTGTTGAACACTAGTTTCCGATTTCCGGACGTTGCTGCATGGAGAACTGCCGAAGTTTTGGCAAAGTGCTTGATAAACCGGCGGTAGTAGCCAGCAAGCCCAAGAAAGCTCCTCAGTTCAGTGGTTGTCTTAGGGATCGGAGCCGCCTTGATGGCCTCTATTTTCTTCGCGTTCACTGCAACTCCGCTCTGGTCGACAACATGTCCGAGCAGTTCAATCTTGGGATGGGCAAAGTCGCACTTAGAGATCTTCAGCTTCAACCCATGGGAGGCAATTGTCCTTAGTACCAACTTGATGTGCTCGACGTGATCCTCTAAGGTTTTTGAATAGATGACCACGTCGTCCAGATAGACCCTTACAAACGGATACTTGTTGAGGATAGAGTCCATCATTCTTTGGAATGTTGAGGGGGCGTTCATCAAGCCGAAGGGCATGACCTCAAACTGATAGGTTCCTTGACGGCAAACGAAGGTGGTCATCTCCTTACACCGAGGTGACATTCTGATTTGCCAGTATCCGGAGAAGAGGTCAAGCGTAGTGAAGAACGAACAGCCGCCCAAGTCATCAAAGATTTGTTCAATATGAGGTAAGGGCCATCTGTCCGCTTTCATAACTTGGTTCAGAGCTCGGTAGTCCACACAGAACCTTGGCTTGCCATCCTTTTTGGTCGCAATGACGATCGGAAAGGACCATGCAGATGTACAAGGTTTGATTATCCCAGCGTCAAGCATTTTACCGAGTTCCTTCTTGACGACTTCGTCATGTCGCGGCGGAAGCCTACGAACTCTTGAGTGTATCGGAGTCTGGGTCGTCAGTGAGAACTCATGCATGACTGGTACATCTGCAGGTCGAAGATCATACAAAGACCAGGCGACCACCCCAAGGTCAAGTAAAACACGAAGTAGTTCCTGTTGCTCCCTGCTGGGCAAG
Organism: Gracilaria domingensis; assembly: GCA_022539475.1. Classification (NCBI taxonomy): domain Eukaryota; phylum Rhodophyta; class Florideophyceae; order Gracilariales; family Gracilariaceae; genus Gracilaria; species Gracilaria domingensis. Next base: position 34,546 of record VCMS01000021.1, read on the forward strand.
TGTGAAAGCCTTTTGAGGATGACTTCTTCGTTACTCGTGTCAGGAGGGTAGTCTCTTCGATCCAGTATACGATCTTTGCCATCAAACGCGACAGGATCTAACAGGGAGTATTCGATCTCAGGAGCGGGACACGCAACCTTCGGCTTACTATCACGTGAAGTAGAGTGTCCTTCACCAGAGCCAGTTGTACGCGGCTCTGTTTGCCAGGGGTCGGGTTGAGCTTCCAACTCTCTAACAGGTGTTGGGGGGACCTGCGTCGAGAACTCTTCTTGAGGAAGCTCTTCCTCGAAAGCAATCACGTAATGGCCATTTTCATCCTCCTCCAGTAGCCCGGTACGACCAAAAGGCATGTTGTGCACGCCGAGGTGAGGGGGGTGCGCTGGAGTGGGTACAGGGTACCGAATCTGGACACGAACCAAAAGAAAGTCGCTAATAAGTTCCCCTTCTTCAGGTGGTAGCAAAGTGACCTCATCCGTAATCGGGATGGTGAGGACAGGGTCGCGGTAGAGAGGGGTACCAGACAGCTCGACTTCTTCTGGTGAGGAACCATCTTCATCTTCTTCATGATCATCTTCATTTCCATTATTCACCACTTCCTCTTCTACTTCTACTTCTGCTTCATGAACTCCTGCTTCTACTTCTACACAATCTTCATCTTCTTCGTCGTCCCTTCCAGAGTTCCTCTCTTCAGCTCCTCTATCGTTGTCAGTTGACAAAAGGGGAGGGTCAGGTGGTTGAAGGCTAGTGTCTGTCATGGAACTCTGAAAAGACGAGGGATTCGGGGTGTGATAGACCGATCGTCGTTGATCGTCATTCGGCTCAGCTAAACCGCTCAGCTGGTTATCGGCCTCATCGTTAGTGTTGTCAAGACTTATAACCATCACATGGTCTTCATGGGCTTCGCTTTGCGATGGAACCGCGAGGGGTTCTTCATCAGCCGGTGCAGGTATAGGCCAGCCTACTCCGAAACGGACTATTGGTTCGGAACTGTTGTCCAGCTCTAGGACACCCATTTCTCCGTACGGAAGTTCAGAGGTGTGTGGATGAAGTTGTTCTCTATCCGGTGGCTGAGGGTAACGACGGTAGACTCGAAAGATAAGATAATCAGGCTGTCGTCTCACATCTTCGGCTCGTAGAAGAACAACGTCATCCCTGACTGGGACAACGAGATCGCGTTCGTGTCCTCCATCCGATGGAGAACCTTCGGAGTCGTTGTCGTCTGCGCTTTCCTCCGATTCTTCATCGTTCTCAAATTCTCTATTTGCTTCCCCAGTGGCGTGAGGAGTAGTAATAGCAGGTTCTGGTTCAACATCATTCACACGCAATTGCCTAATGCCCTCCTCCAAATCCTGAGGATCAGCAGGGGAGGGGCTTTCCTGACCGAGACTCGTAGCACCAATATTCTTCAGTTCGTTCGCGGATTCCTCTTCGGGTGGTTGTAAGGAGTTTTGTTCTTCATTCATAGTATTCAAAGCATATACTGACGTGTCAACTTTGTCTTTCGAGAAAGTGATCGCGTATCCTTCGTCGTCGCTCTCTGAACTCTCAGAGAAGAACGACTCTGAAGCGGAAGTGAAATCCTCACTATCGGTGTGTTCATTCTCTTCGTCGAACACTACACTAGGGCGATGGTAATTGAGAGGCAAAACAACAGATGCGCCGTCAAATTGCATAGAGACTTGCTGAGTACCGAGGTCCAAGCAGGCTTGGAGTGACTCAAGAGCAGGACAGCCAACGATCACATTGAAGGGAGGCTTCTCAACGACCAGGAAATCCAACGGGACGCGGAGAGAACCAAACTCGAGGGGAACATCGTGCAGGCTTCCGCGAACTAAGGATTTGGTTCCGTCGGCAACGACAATTCTCCTACTCGACGGTTTCATCTCCAACGATAACCGGTTGCATAACGCAATAGACATAAGATTAGGGATAGCACCAGAGTCCAGCAGCGCCTGGGAACTAGTGCCATAGACAGTAACATTCACCACTTTGAGAGTCTGAGGGAGTGAATGAGTATGAGCGTAACTGACACGCCTTGACGAAAAACCTCCGGAAAGAATGCGCCGAATGTCTTTCTTGGCCTCGTCCGCATCACCGCGGACAAGTTGACCAAAAGTGATGCCAGAAGGAGCTCTCGCCAACTCTTCGTAAATATTGTACTTTCCAACATGTTCTTCGATCTTCACCCTCCGCGACTTCCCTTTCGACTTCTTTCCAGCGCCCTTCCGAGTCTTTGGCGACTTCTTAGGAAGGTTCTTGGCTTGCTGCGAAGGAGTCTTGGTGGTATGCGAGTCGGGGAACATTACGGGAGAAATTCCCGAGAGAGGACCAGTTCGAGGTTGCTTGGGCAGAGGCTCCCCATCTGCGTCCCTTTTCGCGGTTGCAACGGGGTCTTCATCATCTGAAGGGTCAGCAATGACAACTGAGACTTGGTTCTCGTCTGTCTTCTGAGAAGCTCGTTTCTCTTTGAGCAACTTCTCCCTTTCTGATTCAGACTTCACATCTTCGAATGACACTTTTCGCACAGTATCATCATTATTCCTTCTCCAGCACGTAGTTGCAGAGTGACCTAACTTGCCACAAACACTACATCGTGTGCCTCGATGCGGGTTAAGCTCACATCGTGCTGCGAAGTGACCAGGTTGGCTACAATACGAACAAACCTTCTCCGTATCCTGACGTCCAATGGTTGTCGCAGCGCTCTGAGTCTTCTTCACTAGGAGGTGCAACTGTGCCATCTGGTCAGCCAACTGATCCACTTTCGACTCCAGCGGACTTGGACGAGCGGGCTCCTTAGCACGTTGAAGAATGTGCTTTGCCGGTGGGAAAGCGTTAAGGGTACCATACGACCCGAGAGCTTTCTTTCCGCCAACAAAGTCCTTAACGAGGGCCTTCAAGGATTCATAGTCATCTGCTCCACGGAATATGACAAACTGCGCAAGATCTGCAAACTCCATGACAGCGTTTCGTAGTAACCCGAACTTAGCTTTCGAGTTAAAACCAGCCTGATCGAAGAAAGAGTCCATCTTCTTCAAGGACCCTAGCAGATCGACGTAATCTAAACGTGCCGAAACTGCCCGGCGAATCCTCTCCGCCGGTTCCTCGATTGCACCGAAACGTTCGATCAAAGCAAGCTTCACATTCTGATAGTCCTTTGCTTCAATCGAAAGAGAGCCATCAACAGCATAGTTGTCATAGTAGAAGTCAAACGCTTCACCCTCAAGATAGCCGAGCAACTTCATAGCTCGAACACTATCCTCTTCGTTGGGGGTAGCGACATTCTCAAAGTAAAACAGAAACTTCCTTACGTCGACGGCAGAACCATCGAAGGAAATCACACCAGACTCAGGAGAACCAGACCCTCCTCGAGAGTACCATGTGGACGCCATTTTTGGGGGAAACAGCGCGGGTGGTGACAAACCCAAGGAGAGCGACACAATAAATGCTCGAGAGTACCAGCCCAAAGGGCGACAGATTCACGTAGCTCAGATGCCTGCAGGAGCAGACAAGATAACCCCAAGATAGATGGAAACTCCCCGCAAACTGAAAGCAGGGGTAAGAATCAACCGAGGATATGGCTCAGCGTCCGATACCGAGAGCCAACACAACAACAGAAAGCAGGGCCAACAGACCAAGACACACAAGAGCTGTCGGCGGGACAATAGTGTGGTAGGACTAAAGCGATAGAGTCTGTCGTCGATGCCACCACGAACCTAACAACCAGGCGAGGTAGCGACAGAAATAAAACCAGCGCAATGCGTAACACTGCCAACGTCCGTCTGGGAGAACGGAGACGTAGTGATGGGTGATGGTCGCAGTGTGCGAACGAGCCCAATGGAGGGCAGCACAAGGCGACTGGCTAGGGAACGGCGGGAGACCGGGCCGCCGGGAATAAGGAAATGTAGGGGGAAAGGCTGGTGGCAGGGAGGCGCAGACTGCGCTAAGGGAAGATGGGATTGCCAAAGGAAGGAAGGTTGGCGACGACGGAAGGGGAGGAAGAAAGGCGAGAGAGGCCAGGATGGGGGAAGTCGTCCGGAGGGGAAGTGGTCTGCCCGAGTTGAGTTTGCAGCGAGCGCTCGAACTCGGGGGTTTATATCTACAATTGTGATAATGCATGGTCACCGCAAGCGAACACCTAATATCATCTTTCACCAAGGCATTCAGAACGGCTCACCAGGTCATATACTTGGTTGTGATACCGTTGTACGGTTCTTCGTTATGTCTCCTGTTCATTGGCTGTTGGTGATACGGTGCGCCGATTGTCGTCTTGTGACAAACAACTTAATATTGCTCACCATGTCCATAATAGGTAATAATGTCAACGTACGGTTCTTCGTTATGTAGGTCGGTGGTTGGCCAGATTTCTTCTGGCTATTTAGGTTTTCAACTAGTCCTCCGGATGACATCCACCTTCCATGTCGTGCCATCGTGGCACTATCACGATTGTGCGTGCGTGACCAGTTATCATGGCGGTATATTCGATATTATAGTTACCCTTCGGTGCCTCTCAGGTCTGCCATGCTTCCCCTATCTTACCACCGCCTTTCAGGTGTCCATCTTTTGAACGATGTCAACTCCAAACGAAGTTATTGCTACTATGACCGACGACGATACCGACCATTCCGATGTTCCGCGTGCCAAATCAACCGTCCTGATCGAGAGCGAAGCAAAAGAAGTTACTGCGGACACCATTCAGCTCGAGGAGGACGCCGCATTTGCGAACGAAGACGATGTTGCCACCGAAGAACGTACCGAAGCGCAACTTTTCGTCTGCGAGGAGGCTCTATATGACTTCCTCTTCAAGCGTGGAATATCGATGGATGAGCTCAAAGACAATCTTAACGAGCTCCCAGTACTGTTCGTGCGCGGGATTGGTGTTGGGTTGGCGCTTTCCATGATGGTGCTACGCTCTCCCTCCCGCGCACGGGCGCTTCATCTCGTTCATGACGCTGTGAAAGCTTTGTTGTCCTCTGATTGATATCCATTTCTCGTATCTTCGATTGCCTCTTTGTCATAGAACTCCTGCTTCTCGATTAAATTGATTTGTATCCCCTGGTCGTATGTGTTCCGACGCGCGCGACAGAGCGCGCCACAACTTTCTGAGCTCCCCGAAGAGAGCGCTCCACTCACTGTCCTCCAGCGTCAGGTGCTGCGCGCACGTTCCTTTCCTACCCTGCAGCTGGCGCGCCGCAACGTGCGGGGCGCGAGCTTCCAAAGACTGCTTAGCGGCGGGCGCGCCGCAGCCAGCGGCGCGCGACGCGCAACCTCATTATACTCCTCTTCAGGCGCGCCGCAGCGAGCGGCGCGCGACTTCTTCATCTCCGTCGGGGGCGCGCCGCGGCGCGCGGCGCGAAACCTCATCATCCTCCTCTTCAGGCGCGCCGCAGCGAGCGGCGCGCGACTTCTTCATCTCCGTCGGGGGCGCGCCGCGGCGCGCGGCGCGAAACCTCATCATCCTTGCCGCCGCGTCGCAGCGCACGGCGCGCAGCGGTGGGCGCAGACGGCGGGAGTGACGGCGCAGTCCAGGGGTGGAAGGTGTCGGAGATATAGAAAAAAATTGTTCGGGAGTGTCCCTGGGGTGGCGGGACACTCCCCTGCATCCGCCTCCACAGTTCTCTTTGCAAAAGTGCGAACATTTCACAAAAACAGAATTAAGTTATGGTGTAAGAGAAACCCTTTATAAGAATTTCTTTTGTATTGTAACGGCGCACACCTCCCTTTCGTTAGGGACACATTACCTGAAATATCTGAATTACAGTACCGGTTGATGACATTATTCTCTTCATTAACACATCATGCATCACATCGCGTTTTTAGAACTCGCACTATTCCTTTATTGTCCCTTGTAAGGACAAGAAAATCATAGCATGATGTGGCGCTTTGTGTCCTCTTTCAATTGCTGTTCTCATGGTTAAAGAGAAGCAAATAGTTTTAAAGTTATGCGCGCTAGTACATAAACCTTCAAAACCGCCGGATGACCGGTCTTTGGAACCCATTCTCTTCCAATTTTTTGGAATAGCGCCTATTCCAACTGGAAGAGGAGCTCTTCCATGTGAACAATATAAGAGTTTTTGCACTGCTGTAGCCTTTTTTTGTTTCAAAATTAACGATTTTTACAATGCACTCTGTAGTTTTTCTACGTGATCATGAATAAAGAAGTAGAACGTGATGACGAACAACATATGCTGCGGTTGCTGTTGACAAAGAAAGCTTAAACATGATATTACATTTTTTGCGTCATTACCATCTAGTAAGGCACTGAACATGTCTAGTTTGACTATTTTAACGTACTACTCAGACTATTTCACGTTGAATCTAATATAAAGAAAGTGAAGTAAAAGTTCGTAAATAATTAAAGCCTGACTCATTCATTCATTATCTGTTTATCCATATGCAACTTTGTATTCTTTGGTTCCATATTACTCTCAAATAGCACTATTGGGAACCTCTCAAAAGGCTTTCGATTCTGCTGTTTCTCGATCATCGCCATGTTGACATTGTTTTTCTAGTTCGCAAAACCTTTTTTACGCAATGACGGATAATTTGGTTCTCTGTTTGCCTCAGTTACTCATAGAATAAAGAAAATGAAATAAGCTAGTTTTGCACTCTATCGTTACTTCATTATGATCATTTTTTTTCAAGACCTTAATGGAGCTTCAATGTCGCATGTTTATGGATATAATTTTTCATTCGGATAGAAGTTCAATCATCTTTTTTATTTGGCTGCAATCGCCGTTTTAGACATCGCACCTCTTTTTTGGTTTTAAATAGCGAACTCAATCACTAGGCACCATCAAAGGATTAGAGTCTTTTATTGGCTGTGCTATATGTAGGAAGCATGTATAGAGTTCTAAGATCATAAATATGTTTTTCTATAACAACAAAGTCATCTATTAACCTTAATTTTGAAGCGATTCGCTTCTAAGTTCTTGGAAAAATGGCAACTAGTGACGTTTATGCTGACTTTGCTACCTACAATACTGGCAAGTGATACATCTCTACTTGGTTCTAGTTTGGCAAGATAGCTCAGCTCAGAGAGCATATCGGTGCGAAATGCAGTTATCGATTGCCAGAAGTGTAGCGCAAAATAGAATTTTGTTAATTTTTATAAAGCTTTCACGCATGGAAGAGCAATTCCAGCGGCTGGAAAAGCTCTTCCATGTAGCTATTCCAGCAAAAACGCTACATGGAAGATCTCGTCCATGTATTCGACAAGGGTTAACCCTTTTGAGACGGTTCGCTTATATCTAGTGAGCTAGACATAAGCGGGCAACATGATTGGGTAGCCGCTATAACCAATCGTTGTCAGCGCGCCACTTGTCTGCTTGGCTTATGTCTAGCTCACTAGATATAAGCAAAACATCTTCTCAATTGGCTATGAATTCAATCGGTTTGAAATCAAACCAATAACATTCGAACTCGAGTACCACGTGTATTTCAATCAACATGGTTTGTTACACCGCTCTACGTCAGCCGCCTGATCGAGCCATTTCTTTCTTTCTCACTGGCTAGTTCTTATGTCTAGCTCACTAGACATAAGAACTTTTAGTCCCAAAAGGGTTAAGCATTCCGCCCACGCCCCCGGCGCTGCCGTGATCCCCATCACCAGCTTCTCCGATATTGCTTTCACCTTCATCCCCACCATCCAAACCATCCCCCTCAATCCCGCTAGTCCCTACACTACCTCCATCTCTGCCATCCCCTCCTTCTGCGTCGCGTTCCTGTCTCCTCCTTCACCCCCGCTCCTGCTCTCAATAAACCCAAAAACGACAGATTCTTACATGGCATCCTTTCCGTTTACGCCACCCATGCCAGGCCGTCCGCCGCCGGCCACGGAGAGAACATTTGCCCCCAACACCGCCATCCCCCCCGTAAATCATTGCGGAGCCGTCGCCATCGCTCCCAACCGACCCGCAGAATGATGCGACCCCGCTGTTACTGTGGTTACCATCGCCATTAATTCCTCCATCGCCGCCATCACCAATGCTTCCATTCAACCTGTGAAATGCTGCAAACCCTATGCAACCGTCAACGCAATCGCCGTTAAATCATGCATGGCCGATATCCGCTCCGCTCCCACCTTTCGCGATTCCACGGCCGCCGCCACGTTTTTTCCTGTCACCTCCATCGCTTTTTGGTCCACCAATGCCTCCATTGCCTTCATCACCGCGAATATATATTTATTAGTAGTGGTTGCTATGTAAAAAAGTTTTCGACCTTGCAAAAATGGTGCTCTTTGCTAGTTCTTGCGGTGCAAAATGGTGACGCGAACGGACGAAAACCAGCCGCATACGCGGAAGCACTCAAGGAGTTTAGCCTTGCTCCCTGTGAGGGATGGCGCAGAAGAAGAGCCCTCCGATGGGGTCGACACGTGCCGGGCGTAACTCCGGGCGACCCGTTCCTGACTTACAGACGGAGGTCGGGGGGAAAGACCAGCCACAGATGTGGAAGATCTGAGACGGCGGTGCGGGCAAATGTAGGGGCAAACGAAGGAAAAGAGCCGTGTATACGGACACAGGCACTGTAATAGAAGGGAAAAGAAAAGAAGAAGCAAAGCAAAAGAAATAATAACCTGATAACCGGGCGGAGAACAGCCGTAAGAACGGGAAAAACAAGAACAAAACAAGACACCAAAATAAACGACAATGTCCGTATGTAAACGGTGGCTCCTCAGAGACGCGAGGCGGATAAGCACTGCCGTATTCGACACGGACGCTCTCCGAAGAGTCGCGGTCGCGTGCGGGCGATAGACTTAGAGCCGAACACTCGGTTGACTTTACTTCCCAGAAGGATGGCCAGTCGGCCGGCCCTTAAGTAGGGATCACTACAGTATCTAATCAAACAAATATCCCGGCACACATCCGGCCACAGCCACACACGTGTACCGTGCCCCGTCGGCTCAAAGGGGCAATCCGCAAAAGCGGCAATATCCACCACGTGGACACCTGATGTGCCCACAACCAGGCCAACAAATAAACATTCTCCCACCAAGGGCTATCCTATCCTCACCATCTGAGGCACCATTTCGGCATACCGGCACATCTGCGATTAGCAGCACGAGCGAGGCCGGAGTTCCCGGGGTCGTTGCACTACATCAAGATTCGGGTACTAACCCGAATCAAACGGTCAATTCCTTGACAGAGGCCAAGAGCAAGGCTTCCGAGAACTCGGTCACAGCGAGGGACATCAGCTCCCAATGCGTTGCGCGAGTCCATCTTCTCGCCATGCGAGCATTCCGTGATGACGGCATTCCCTGCGAAATATAACAGCCGAATTCTTCGGGGACTTCCACTGAATGGCGTCAAAGGAGCGACGTAGAAGCGTCTCTCCTCTGTGCGAGACAGCCTTCTCCCAACGGGAGCAAAGCCAAACGCGATTGAAAGCGGCACGAGCATTCCAGCGAAGACCGATATCATCGGAGAACACGATTCTAATAGCGTGCGGTTCGGTTCTGTTTGCGTGCGACCCTCGCCAAGTGCAGTACTTCAGTATGACTAGAGCTTGGCTAGAGTCCCAGCCATCTGGCTTTCCGTACTGAACGGCTTGTCAGTTTTCCAGAGTGATCTGGCGCGATCAATTCAATTCCTGAGTGACCAGGCAGAGCAATCCCATTCTCAAAAGGTGCATCCCCAGTAGGGTTAAACATTTCACATCATTCCCGCCACTGGCATGGTGGCAGCGCACAACCGTTCACCAACGGAAATACAACTTCAACTTCCCGTTCCGGGCTACCTCGCACACCACGAGTCACCAGTCTATGGCATGTCGACGCCAGATCCTTTATGATGAGGGCAACCGCGGTGCGGACTTTTCAACAGACCGACAACAATTCGGGAGGTGCTTCAGAGGTGCACCGTGCTTCCGTTAATAGCGGAATACCATTTCCCTAGACGGGGCTTTCATGTCGGCACATCCCGTAACGGACGGCTGACGCAACATCCCGTACGACATGGGTCAATCAGTACGCGTCCTGAATGACCAGGCTCCTAGGAAAAAATGTGCCATCCGCCATGCGGCAACTCTTCATCTTCTATCAGTGCTTCTCAGCGGCAGAGCTGCATCCACAATGTGGCGTACTCCCAACGAGGGGATTTCCCTTCATTCGAGCTTCATCCGCTAGAGCGGCTAGTATCGTCGCCAAACTGGTGTTCATCACAACGCCGGAATATTCACGGAACAGTATACAGAATATCCCGAACGGGCAGCTCCGTTACGGACTGCATGAAAGAAATAATACCGGCAAAGACGGCTCCCGAATATGTAGGGTTCACACTCGCTTCCGAGATATCCCAGACCTGGGCGCATCTTCATCGCTTCGTCCTCGGAGAGGTTCTTCTTTGACCGAAATTTCGGAAGCATTCCATGAAACAATGGCTAAATACCATATTCCATCTTAGACGGCCATCAACGAATATAATCTGAAATTATTCAGTAGCCCGAGTACGGGAAGGTAGAATGAACCGTCAACAGATGTCGGGTTGCTGAGTTATTGCCTCTGCAATATGAGGCCTAGCATCTTCCCGTAGAAGACGGGCCTTCAAAGTATACCATCCCAGCATTCTGAACATTGCTGGCTTGGAAACCTCACTTGTAGTGCACTCCAATGTTACTGGCTATGCCACATTACACGTGGATGAGTGCAACCAATTTTCATTGGCTCCTTTCACTGCCAAGTGGATTTGTGCGCTATCCTTCGTTTGCACGGCCAGCCACGTGGGTGGTGCACAAGTAAAATCTAACTTCCATCCATGAAGGGTTCTATTCTGGTTGCACCGGCCAATTCACACGTGTAGGCGTGCCACCTAAATCGATTCGGCTTCCACCTAAGATGGGCCAACTTCCGGTTGCACCGGCTAAAATACACGTGTGCATGTGCACGCAAAGTGCATCGTGCTGCTCCACGCGCCGTGGCAAGCACATTGCTGTGTCGACTTCAGCGCCGTGTTGCACGGATTGCGCAGTGCCTGCAACAGTGCAAGCTGCTGGGTCGCCACGAGCGGGTCTCAACGTGACACTCCGAATATTTCGGTGCTTTGCGACGCCGCACAGGGCGGACGGCCACCGAAATTGATCGCCAAGCATGGCTACTGTGCGAACCTTTCCGTCTTTGGTACGGCTTTCGACCTCTCCAAACCATGAGACATTACCGTTCTTCACTCGGCTTGTGCTGAACTCACGGTACGTGCTTCGATACGTCTTCCGCGTATTATGCGGCATTCGGAGACCGCATTGCACCGTTCTCCATCGGCGATTCTACCGGCGCACCGGAGGAGCGCAAATGATAATTCCACAACACAGTGGCCACAACTGCGAACTAACGCGCCAACGTTTTCCCACTGTGGGCCTCCTGCGAACAGGTACGATAGCGAACAGCGCCACGAGGAGCGGACCAGCCAGCAGTCTGCGGTATCCAACCAGGTTGGCAGATGCGCACGACCCAAAGGTTAGGGACCACACCGTTGACGGGCGCAGCGCGGTACGTTCCAGAACATGGTCCGCGAAAATTGCGGTAGTCCACACAGAGCTGAAGCCCCATTTCCTTCTTGGGAACGACGACCACGGGCGTCAACGAAGAGCCACAATCTTTGGATTCGAGCAAAGACCGTACGAACGTAATGAAACTCAAGTGTTGAGCTCCACGTCCAATGTTGCCTATTAGGGATGACCACAAAGATTCCAGGAAGTGGATGAACGAGCCAGAACTCTGGGTGTCAGATACTGTGCCAGACGACGGCTCTATTGTAGGAGAACATGATTCCAAACTTGAATCAACCAAACCATGATGCATTGATCTCCCATTGAAAAGGGCATTCAATGCTTCGTCTGCAGAAGCATCGCAAAGACCGAGCACATCGGAAACTTCCACGTTAGTGGCAAAAATAGCCTTCGGGTGCGGAAAGGTCTGGCCAATAACTTGGTTCTTCTGTAGGCACAGTGGAAATCGCGAGAAGTTAGCGACAAGAACCTGAAGTGGTTCGTCTTCTTCACACCATGCGACTCCATTAGCCAATGCAGCATCCTGCTTTCCGTACAACGACGGCATGTGCTCTAAAACCAAAAGGCCGCGTTGTGCGGTAGACACAGTAACCCAAGACTGGGATTCCGGTGGAATCACGGTAAAAGCTTCGACGCGTAATTTCGAAGACTTTCGACTCGGTCGGCTGTATTGTTGTGCCGGTGGCAATGGTGCAGGATTCTTTCTTGCCCGTTCCCACGGCTTACCAGCAAATGGAACGGAGATTCCGTCAGCCAAATCCACCCGAGAAAACCTCGGTCTAATCGCATGAACAAAGCGATCACAAAAGTCGCAGCCGAGAACAATCGGAACAGCAAGCTTCTTGCACACAACAAAGTTGACCGTAACCACGGATAATCCAAGTCTAACAAGAATTGGCACAGTGACCACAGTCTCAATTGGGGATTCATTCGCATCACAAATATCCTTCAGGGGACCATATCGGATGTACTGCAAACACTCCTGAGGGAGAAATGAATCCAGAATACAGCTCGGAGCTGCTCCCGTATCAAGAACGGTCACATGACGAGCCATCAGATGATGGGAAAATCTGAGATCGGCGTAGACCTTGTAGCTCCGCTTCGACAGCATGAGTACACGTTCCGGATGTTTCGGATTAACTTTCCGTATCCACGGCCTCGTAAGTTGTCCCACATCTGGGTTTGAATCCGATAAGGATAAAGAAACCTTCCTCGAAAGGATGGTTATAAGGGAGCGGGACTGGGAAGTCCCAGGTGTCAATGACCCCTGTTCAAAGGGCACCTCTCCCGAATGGGAGGCTCCCAAGCTCAGTTTTTCTGAGTCAATGCCGTTTGAAACGGACGAGTTTTCTCCCGCAGAACGGGTTGTTCCACAGCAGTGGTGATGTTGTTGATTACTTGACGGACAGGAAGCGACCGAGAAACGGCAGGACTCGACGCCTCGAGAGGAGAGGATACTTCGAAATCGTCCTTCGCAAGAAGGTAAGAATTCAATGGCACACTCTCCTGTTCTTCCGGAGCCAACGATTCGAAACGCACGATGATCGTGTCCAAATCCCGAAGAGGGTGCATACAAAGAGATGTTGCGTGTCCTCTGCCATAACAATGGTGACAGATGACTGCAGAACTTTGACGCAGATAATCCGTATTGAGCGGCAGTGCGGAATCTCACTCAGCAGAATTCCTGGGCAGAGTCATATCCCGAATGGGCTCCACCGTATGATACGGTACACAGTCAGCATCAACTGGCGATGTAGAAAAAGCCTTCGAAAAGGTGACCGATATCTTCGGAACTAACGCTTCACAGAGCAACTCGTTAGATGAGAGATTCCCGCGCATGCGGCTGAGCTCACGACTCCAAGCTCCAATTGAGGAGTCAGACGAATATGTCCAATCCGATGAGGCGGTATCAAACTCTGAGGTCTCAGAGACATCTGAATCGAACTTCGTTCGCCGCGTGCAACCCTTCGAACCTGACGGGCGTCGATGTTTCCCACCGCTGGGCTCAGAATCCGAGTAGTCGGAAGAACGATTGTCCATCAAGATGGCATTCTCCAACGTACGCAAACGATGGTCAATATCAATCAACCTCGAGTTGTACCTCCTCAGAGGATTATCGCCAGAACGAACATATTCCAGAATGGAGTCCACTTCACAACGCAAATTGCGAACATCACCGCGAACATCCCTCTTGAGGGTTTCATCAACCTTTTCAATAAGGGCGTTCAAAGCCTCACGAATTGAGGACTGCATGAGCTGCAAAGAGCAGATATGAGCCTCCAACTCGGAGTAACGGGCAAGGAACCCTCCAGAAGGGCAAGCTTTTGCCACGAGTGCAGCCGAAACTAGCCCAGAATCTGGGGGTACCGAAGGGTAAGGTCGTGTCTTTCTGAAGTCAGGGCCAAGTCCAACGTGATTGGAAGCATCCTCCTCGGACCGCGGTCGCGGAGGCACAGTGACAGTGCCATCAGCAGACCTCGGCAGAGAAAGATTCCGAACTTCATTCCGCGCCAATATAGACATCAGACCGACACTTCGGAAACGACGAACTCGACTTCGAGACTTCCTGAAAATCAAACCAGGCAAAAGCGACAAAAAAAAGAAACCGCTGAAGCGGACCAGCCGATCTTTCTAGGTCGGGAGACCACTTTGTGGTGCAAAACCGTGACGCGAACGGACGAAAACCAGCCGCATACGCGGAAGCACTCAAGGAGTTTAGCCTTGCTCCCTGTGAGGGGTGGCGCAGAAGAAGAGCCCTCCGATGGGGTCGACATGTGCCGGGCGTAACTCCGGGCGACCCGTTCCTGACTTACAGACGGAGGTCGGGGGGAAAGACCAGCCACAGATGTGGAAGATCCGAGACGGCGGTGCGGGCAAATGTAGGGGCAAACGAAGGAAAAGAGCTGTGTATACGGACACAGGCACTGTAATAGAAGGGAAAAGAAAAGAAGAAGCAAAGCAAAAGAAATAATAACCTGATAACCGGGCGGAGAACAGCCGTAAGAACGGGAAAAACAAGAACAAAACAAGACACCAAAATAAACGACAATGTCCGTATGTAAACGGTGGCTCCTCAGAGACGCGAGGCGGATAAGCACTGCCGTATTCGACAGGGACGCTCTCCGAAGAGTCGCGGTCGCGTGCGGGCGATAGACTTAGAGCCGAACACTCGGTTGACTTTACTTCCCAGAAGGATGGCCAGTCGGCCGGCCCTTAAGTAGGGATCACTACAGTATCTAATCAAACAAATATCCCGGCACACATCCGGCCACAGCCACACACGTGTACCGTGCCCCGTCGGCTCAAAGGGGCAATCCGCAAAAGCGGCAATATCCACCACGTGGACACCTGATGTGCCCACAACCAGGCCAACAAATAAACATTCTCCCACCAAGGGCTATCCTATCCTCACCATCTGAGGCACCATTTCGGCATACCGGCACATCTGCGATTAGCAGCACGAGCGAGGCCGGAGTTCCCGGGGTCGTTGCACTACAGTTCTTTCAGTGTTTGGTGCTTCGTCCGCTGCTTCTTGTACACGGGCTTATAGTCTAACTTTTATGGAGTACAATAACGTGCTAGGATGCATTTATTTGTCGTGTCGTTGATACATCTTTGTCATCATGCATACACGTCGTTGTGTTCGCAATACAATCAAATATCGGTAAGTTCTCCCTTAGATTAGTGGTTGTTAATCAGTCAACTCAATTTATATTCTACCCAAAAACTATCCTATCTGTTCATTGACAGGGGCGACTTACCTTTCCATCGAGGCCGCAAGTCTGGGGCACTGGCGGATCACACTTGTTACAACACCTCTCAGCAGCTCTGAAAATGGGCTGCGCAGTTTGCACGAGCTACAGCACAAAAAGCGCGGCGGCATCGTGCGGCTCCGCCTCACCGGGCATGGAGCGCTGCAAGCGCCGAACGGAATGCCGATCCTGAAGTCCTTTCCATCGTCATCGCTCGCGTGCGGCACTATCGATAGCACGGGCAGCAAGCCATAGCGAACATTAGCTGTAAACCACGTGGAGAAGAACTGTAATTCTCGCCCTCTAAAAACGACTTAAAAACATACTTTTACAGCGGTAACATAAGGCTTATACTGCCGCTTGGCACTATAAGCCTTCATGTCACCAATAGGTACTGTAAGGAATATGTGACCCCGGGCTACTGTATGCGTACCCCAATATTGGGGGATTCAGGAGTGGACGTAAGCGCCATCTACGCGAAAACTTTCCAGAAAGTCGAAGCGGTTGTCGGAAAACTCTCCGTCACAAGTTTGGAAACCCCAGTGTAACTCCAGGGTGCTTTTGCGACTAAGAGCGCGGCTGAAGTAACTACGTCTCGATCTGTTCTCCTTACCATCACAATTTACCTACTGGGATGTAATACTCCCATACGGGTCCGAGGAATTGAATTCTACATAGTTGATTGCGATATGGACGAAATATTGCTAGCAAAACCATCCCTCAACTCAATCTGGTTCAACCTCAAGGACTATTTGACCCGAGTACAGGACAACATTCATGACAAACAAATTTTTGATATTGATCCAGAACATTTCAAACTGGCATCGGCCACATATCAAGGTTTGTCATACATGGCCGCGGATGACGACCCCATCGCGCTTCCAGAATGTCTAGCAGCTCGAATTAGGAAGGACATTCCGGAATCTATTGACAACAGGCCCGTGTTTGTGACTGACTGACTTGATAGAAAAATAAGTGACTAGTGACTGACTAACCAGCAAATGCAATAAAATTCTAGTCACATTTAGTCATTTAGAGTACACGTGGCCACTAACATACGTGTCACCTTCATAACCACTAATTTTCATACACGCGTGTAATATATAGGAGCCTAAATGGTTTTCAAATTAAGTCTTCCGTTTATTTTTGACTATAAATAGTAAACATAGATATCAATTTGTTAAGATATCCCTTTGTTTGATTAATTTTGCTGTTTCTTTCAATGTTTTGCTCATTTTTAAAAACTTTTCCAAAACTTGAAGTTTGATAATAACATTCTTTAGGACGAAAATACCTTGTTAGCTCCTAAGCAAATTGACATATTTACTTATGTATCTCCGACTAAGAGCAGCGCAATTTAATTTCTAAGCAAACGCGCTTAGAGAGAGAACCAAGAAAAATGTGACTAAATCTGACTGACTACTGATTTTTTTGAGTGACTTTGACTTTTGGACTTGCTCGAAAATCTAGTCACAAATACGGGCCTGATCGACAAGGCTTTTGGCAGAATCATCTGTGATGCCGAAGCCAACGGAATATCGAATGAGGGATCCAAACGACTATCCAGAATATTGCAACAATACCGTAACGTTTTCCGAATCAAACAAGAAGCGGATCCTCCGGTCGACGTTTCCCCTCTGAAGATTACACCGACCACGAATGCCAAGCCATATAGCTGTACAGAACAAGGATACGCACCCCAACAGCGTGATTTCATAATACAAACCATCCGAGAGTTAGAAGCTGTTGGAGCAATATACAAAACTTCTTCCTCTCGATGGGCCTCACCAGCGCTGGCAGTACCCAAACCGGGTTCTACCACACTCCGGTTCACTGTGGATCTCCGCGGACCCAACTCTCGTAGAGTACCAATTCAGTCCGCGATGCCGCATCTTGAGTCCAAATTTCAGGACATATCGGGAAGCACTTACTTTGCAAATATCGATTTGGCACATGGATATTGCCAGGTACCCCTCGCGCCAGAGTCACAAGAGATGATGTCTATTCAAACTTCTCTTGGAGTTTATTTCTCCAAACGACTTTTGCAAGGAGGAAGTGATTCCGGGAACCATTTCCAGGCAGTCTTATCAGAAAATTTCGACGGACGCGTCGAGAAAATGTTGCAATGGATAGATGACATTCTATTCTATGCAACATCAGAGAAAGAACTACTGGACAACATCGAATTTTTCTTGCATGTCAGCAAGAAGATCGACTTGAAGATACATCCAGAGAAGTTCACTCTTTTTGCGAAGGAAGTTCAATTTTGCAGACGCATAATATCAGCAAAAGGTGTCCAATATAATCCTAGACACTTTGAATCACTCACTTCCATGAAGAAACCTACGCTAGCATCTGAACTACAGCAATTTGTGTGTGCTATGAATTGGATGAGAAACGCAATATGCACCGTGTCACACGGCGCATTTAAGTCACTTTTTGGAGAGATAACCAACAATGGATCACAACACATCCAACAAATTAAAATTAAGCAAAAAGGAAAATCCTTGTATGAAGTGCATTGGGATTTGCCTGTAACATATGTCCAAAACCTTACCTCTTTCTTACTAAGATTCTACTCAAAAATCCATAGACAACACCAAGTTGTTGGCAGTGCTCATAGAAAGCATAATTTTAGTACTATGTCTGTCAATAAAAGTTTCTAAATTTACGAAAAGTTTCAATTTTTGCTGGACACATATCTTAATTTTTCGCTACAAAAGCAATGCTAATTTGTATCGATTTTTTGTTCAAAGGCAAAGGAATCTTACGAAAGCATTCGAAAGAGGTAACCTTAACAGAAGAATTGAAAAGAATACTTTTATAAAATACAACAATCCTTAGTGTTCGAACATCTTTAAGTGAAGCAGATCAAAGTTTTGCTATTTTAAAATTGAATCAATCGCTAACTGGGTTGTCTAAGGAGCTTTGCGGGTTTTCTTCTTCGAGAAGCTCGCTTCTCAAAGCACTGATAGATGTGAAATAAATATCTTTTCTACAGAGGAAATAAGCAACATTAGCGATGACAGGGACATATCCTCTCGAGAAATGTAATTTCTTCACCAACCTCTCCGTGTATCAAAAAATTATTTCTAAAGTATCTTTGCGTCTTCTACTTTGAGAAATTTCCTTCTCAAAGCGCTGACTAAAAGAGACTTTGAAAGTATGATACTGTTGATTTCTTTCCCGGACTTCCTAGCAACAAACAGACTGCACGAATACGCGATAATTCAACGACTTTGAAAAGTTTGTTCAAGATTCTTGTGAATCGAATAAGGCTCTAAGGGGCGTTCCAGGAGTTTACGAAATCTGTAATCGAAAACTTGAAACGTGCATCCAATCAATCAGCAGTTGACACTTATGTGTGCTGGCAAAATGCGTCTGTTTGTTGTCTGCGAAACGTTATGTTTCCCAGTCAACGAAACAAAATCTCTTGCCACTGCATGGTCTCCTATCTCGCAAAACTCACCAGCACCTCCTTAACATCCATGGAGTGTCCACCATTGCCACAAACCATCACTGCAAGCGCCGAAAACAACACGCCACAGCCCAACGCTAGTGTACCTCTCCCTCAATCAAGTGCAACACTTCGCAATCATAGCAGTCAGGCAGAAACTTCTCACACACCGTCGAATATTGACACTGCATTCGAGACAACAGCAGAGGCCTTGAGCGCATTGAAGATTAACGATTTCACCAACGCGAAATGAAAAGTTGCACTAAAACTGTTGAACGTTTTAGGTGCTCATAACGCCAAACATGCCACAAAAATGTGGATTCTGTCAGTTAAAATGGTGCAACGGTCTATATAGATGGCCGCTTTACTTCAGGTTCTTAACAACTCCAGCGACCAAAGCAATAGGGACTTTGCAGACATCTTAGATCTGCCTTCAACAACTGTTCGACTTCGTAAAGTTTCTGACAAGAAAGAAGAAGTATTGTGGCTGCGAGGTGATATACCTGTCTTCGAAAATGATAATGTTCCAGTGGGACAACCGGCCCAAGATGTTCAGCCACAGCTGACGTACGCGCAAGAAGAAAGACAGCCGCCTTTTGAGAGCGTAGAGTACTGCCGGCTCTTACATGTTCTTGCAGACTCTCAAATGGCCTCCACGCGACAGAAGCTTACGGAAGGCATGGAACGCAAAGAGCTCTACTAGAAACAGGGGGATCCGTGGACGGAGCATATAGCACCTTTTTCAATGATTACCATTTTAAGCCGGTAGCGGTTAGCGTTCTAGATGGAGGTGTCTGTAGAGCAAACCCCCAGCGATGGGATCGTCTCTCAAGGCGTTCGAGTCCTTGCCCTCTAGACGAGGTGAACTCAGTGGTGAGCTCTCCGAACACGGATAGTGCGGGTGTAAGACGGCTTCTGGTACGGGATATACCTACGGAGGTTGAGGGGTGAACGGGCCTGATCCAGGAATCCGGCGAAAAGTGAGGGAATGATCGAGAAGGAAGGTACCGTAGAGCGGTGTAAGCCCTAGGCAAAGGGGGAGAAAGAAGGAAAATAAAGGGGGAAAGGAGAGGAATCCCGCGGCGGGACGTGCGGAAAGCGGCAACAGACCCGGCGCCGGGAGACAACGATGTGTATTAAGCCCACGCGGCACAACTTTATACAGAGACGGAGGTACTACCAATTGTGGTTACAGCAGAACACCCTGCACAAATAAGAAACAGAAACAGTCCGAAGACACAGAGTAAAACAGCACGAAGGCAATGCCACAATGGTCAGTATTGCCTGAATGATCCCCAGGGATGAAGCTGAGTCGTACCGTACGCGGTGTTTCTCCGGAAGGAGTTGTACACTTCGCGAAGGCGAAACAGTTCAGAGCCGAACTCGGTTACCCATTACTGAAGGAGGAGGTGACCGGGAGGTCACCTCTTATATCGTAACCGATAAATTAGTTAAACTAAATTAAATAATCTAGTGCACACCTAAGCAGGTCCATACACGTGGTGCACGTGAGAACCCGCGGCAGTGGCCAGTAAAATATCGGACAATCATAACAAAACATGTGTGAACACACCCATTCCTACACACGCGTACACGCGACCAATACTCATCTGCGCCACGTCATGGCCGACCCCTCAGGGTGCCGAACCTCAACACTGCCAAAAAGTATCCCATCCGTGGGCCAATATTCATACCTTCCGAGTACCCGGAATTATCCTTACCAGGGGTTTACGAAAACAATCCCCGTGTATCGGGCGAGCACGTTTTGCTCTACAGTGTCACATTGAGTGATATAGGTAGTCTAAATCCGGCACGAAGACCACATATTCGAGATGCGGGGACGTTGAAACGTAAGTATGGCGCATTTAAAAGTGAATACGGAACTGCACTGACCCGTTACGAAGCTTCGGGGCAAGGGGATCCAGACGCGTTTGCAGAGTTCGCAAATGGAAGGAGCCACATTATGTATGCTTTCTATTTTCTGAAGGTATATCCAGCTCTGGAACCCCTTGCAACTCGTGCGTTAGCTTCAGATGCACGAAGGGAAGAAGGTGTCGGAACTCCTCTTCGAGGATATGTCTTTGGGGGAAGGGATACTTTTCAGGCGCGAACAAAGCGGCAAAAAGTTTCCGGAATGGAATCGAGCCATTCTGGAGTGGACAGCTTTATAACCGCACTGAAACCTCATAACCCTGTGGTGGCCAAAGAGTTTGAAGAGGCGGAGCGAGACAAAATGCGCTTTGAGGAGTATGAAGCAGACGCGCGATTCACAAAAGCAAGTGTAGAAGCCATTGCAGCTTTACGAGCACAACTGGAGAGGGCAGAAGATGACGAAGAACGTAGTGTTCTAGAGAATAGTTTGCGGCGCTTGCTTGCCAAACTAGGCAACAAGTGACACGATGGATGCAAACAGAACTCGTTCTCTCTATCATTGCCCGTCGCGCTTCAGCCCACAGACCTTGCATCTCACTGTATATCGTACTAGTGTTCTTGTCCTGCTTTGACTCTGCTTCGTCTATTCGAGCGTGCAGCTTTGTGTTTCCCGGATGATGGCCTACAAACAGGCGGAAGGCTCCATTGTGCTAAACGGCCAAATATCAAGATCGACGCGCTCAGGAGGCGGTGTTTGGTCGCTCAAGTTCTTCATGACCGTCTTGATTGACGAAGGTGAAGGAGGGGTAAGTTGTACACCTCGCTGCCTTTCCGTGAACATGAGCGGCGTAGAATACATAGGAGGCTTTCAAGAGCTTGCCCGAATGGCAAGAGATGATGTTTCAGGGCCCAGAGGCGGCAGAGCTGCCGACGGTTTCATCTCGGTTCTTGCAATAGCTGAGAAAGCGACACTGCCGCGGGTGGATGGTTTCATCGTTGCTGCCATTTTCTGACCAACTAGAGGTGTACTCCCACTTGATTTTGCAATATCAACCTGGATGTTCGGGCTTTGTGCTGGTCGCTGTCTTCCGCTAGATTCTTGATTTGTTTGACAAGCCTCTCGTGCCTCATTCGTACGCTGGATCCTCTTTCCTCCACGCGCTCTTCCTTCCATTGTATCACTTGCCTTACTGGCGAAACCAGCACTCTAAGGCTCAAAGGATGCGCGATAGTCCGACGTCTTGACGAGCACTTCTTCAACTCGTTCAAGTATCTCTCGATCTGGCAATGTCTCCTCTATAGCAGATATATCATCATCATGTGCAAGCGAATGTACTTGCAAAATAGCTTTGTGATAATTGACTTGGACCTTTAACTTCTCTTTCACAACATCCATAGAGACTGCTTTCCATGTTGCAGTAGAGTATAACACAGTACCCAACGAACCAAGGAGAGCACGCAGGTTCTTGAGCGGGGTGCGTGTCCGGTCCATGCGTTGATCTTCCTTTCAGCTGCTGCCCAGCATTGTCCTTATACTCGCGTTCTTTGGCGTTCGCACTTTCTCTCTCGCGAACTGCAGCACGTTTTTCATCGGTTTTGGCCTTAACCTCTCTCTCATGCTTCTTTTTGAGTCGCTCTCGCTGCAAAAGTGCTTCCCGGAAGCACTCTTGCAGCGCACGACGGCCTCCTTGGACGTCGTACTACACGGCGCTGGCGTTGTAGTCGGTTTTGGTGTGGCCCTCATGTTCGGAGCAGAAAACAATTGTTGGGGGGCGGCTGAGCTCCTCGCGCGAGATTGGGTTGAACATCGAGGTCTGGGTTGCGGGGTGGCCCCCAGATCATCTACCAAGTCTCACTCCACGGCCGTAGACAAAGCGCTCCTTCGCATGGTTGATCGTTGGCTTGAGGGCGTGTCCGGAATACCACCCAGATGATGAAGGTGTTCCGTGTTTGTCGAAGACAGAGGCGATGGAAATCTCCTCAACCTCGTAGGCTTGGGCGTAGTGGGAGTATCAAAACCAAGCAACTGCGCTTCCGGCTCGACGGGGCCGGTCGGTTTTGGTTTGTAGGAATTTCTTTCTAGACTTGACGACGGAGCGAACGACGACGTCGGACCGGGAGGAAGTTTGGCTGCTGCACATGCCCTGCATCTGGAATATTTGTCTCTGGTGCGAGGACAACCAGTTGGGTAGTTGCTGACAGATTCTTTCTGTCCTACGCCGCAACTAGGATATGCGAACTCTCGCTGGCAAAGCCCATTGGACTGGTAAGAATTGGATGTGCGCGATGCGAATGGCTCTATTTCCAATGTTCTTGAAGCCCTTGACAAAGACGGTGGCGTCTATGCTGGGGCGGGCGAAGGCCGAGAGAGCGCGAGCGGCGGCGGGCGGCAGAGGCAATTGAACGCGGTGCGTACGGGTCGGGCAGCGGGTGGTGGAGGCCAGTCGCGGTGGCGCACGGCGTTGTACCGGCTGCGCCGGCGCTCTGCGTGGCGGCAAGTCGGCGCCTAACGTAGACACACATGACTGGCAACGCGCGCCAGCCGAGCGTTGCCGCCGCGCCGTTGACGGCCCGCCTGCTGACACCGAGCATCGCGCGCCACAAGAGTGCGGCCCCCACGCTCACGCGCACAGCTCTGCCGCATGTGCACGCTGTGCCATGTGTGCGCGTGACGCGCAGTACCCGCGCTGAGCCCGTTTTCACTGCCGCGCGGATCAGGCCGCCTGCGCGCGCGCGGCGATGCGATCGGCATCGCGTCGAGATTATGGCGGAGGCGGCCGCGGCGGCGGCAGCGGCGGCGGCAGCGGCGGCGGCCGCGACCGCGACCGCGGGGGCAACAACAGCACGCGGTGGCGAGGAAGCGACGCGCGGCCGCGGGGAAGCCGCGCGAGTGTCGCTGGGCACCCTGTCCGATGTGACGGCGGCCCGGGGCGCGCACGGGCTCAAACGCACCGACTACCTGCGCTATCGGCGCTACTGCACTCGGCGCGGATGCGCGCCGCCATCGCGTGCTTCAACCGCCACTCGTCGCACCCGCGCCGCTACCGCGCCACGCTCGTGACGTCGAACTTCGTGCGGCGCAATCCACGTGCGCTGCAGATCTCTCTGGTGCTGGCCGAGTGCGAGTGGGCGTTTGCCATGGACTTGAAGCGCGAGCATCCGGCAGTCGCCGTTTGTGCTGGTGTACGTGGTGCTGATTGTCACGCAACATGTGGCGCTACACGCGGCGCTTTATTGCTATGTGTGGTGCTGCATGTCACGATGTAGACATTCCGATGTGTGCCGGTTAGTATTGCGGCGTGCCGTAGTGCTGAGAACTGAACGGCGGGCCGTGAATTGGTGTCCGTGGTGAACAGAGCTGATATGGCGCTGCTATCATTACATGAGGGCTGTTTGATGAAGGTGGAGCATGGAATGTATTACTTGGCTGTAGGCATGTAATGTAGGGTGGAGAACGCATTTGACTCGATGACGGACTATGCGACGGCGACGGCGGCGATGACTCGAGAGTTGGCAATCGCGGGAAAACTTTGGACTATCGGCGTCTTACGTAACCGATTCGCTGTAGCTGAAAAGCGATGTTGTCTCGCATCACTGATGATTCTCGACTTCGGTTTCTTGACCGTATGTTATCTGACTCCATGTGGAGATTGTTCTGTAAATGCACAATCGGTGATCCATGTACACTGTTGTCTACATGGCTTGGAATTGTTTCGAATGAGCTTCCATCGTCCACATCTAATATAAAATTATGCAGTTTGCATGCAACCATGATGATAAGCGTAACTTTGCGCAGAGGGTAGCGAATGGCAGACCAGAAGATGCCGAAACGACAGACCGATATACCAAATGCCTGCTCCACCACAGCCCTACAAGAAGACAAGTACGCGTTAAATGAATCTGTAGTATTTCACGAGGTATATCGGTGAGATAAGACAGTATTCATCTTACATGATGGATATATCAGAATGTCTCGCCTGATAGTGTATGCATGTTAACGTTAGGATACAATAGGAGCCCCCTGCATTACGTAGGCTCATGTGGGCGACACTGGTTTCAGCAGGGTCTACAGCTGTCGATGATGATATAGAAGGAGCAACAGCTTCACAGTTGGCGATGAATAAAGACCTATCATCGACAACAAGAACAATACTATACCCAACCTTCGTTAGCACTCAATTGTGTCTACAACAGGACATCGGATCTCATACAGCCTATCTCGGAAGGCCGCTGCTGTGATCCAGCCTGAATCTCGGTGTCTCTAGCTCAACGCGGGCCAGGGTACCCAACCGACTCAGCGCATTTATTCTGAGTCTACCCGTACTGTCTGCAGCTCTGACTCACTTCGAGAACAGGTGTCAACAGTTATAACTGTTTGGTCGACCGCAAGCATAACAAACACCTGTCATGGCCGGATCAAGCAACACCGCCAGGAACGAAATCGATACTGGTGATGACGATGCTTTGGAACAGCAAGGTTATGCCGGCAACCCAGTCCTCGTTTCGCCAGAAACACTTGTTGATGAAATCGGCGATCCAGACCCGCCCCCTGAACGGTGCACCCGCAGACGTTTTCCAGTTATACAAAGACGACGTTGAGCGATATGCGCGGGAGATGCTGGATGTATTTCGTGAATCAACCATCAGAGGAGAAGCCTTGTGGCTAGAATTTACGGCGACATTTCGCCCAGGCACGATTGGTCACCTGTCTAGGACAACTGCCTTCAGATGGGTAGAATTTCTTTTGGACCGCGGAGTCTATGTCAAGCGCCGACAAGGTTACCCTAGAACGAGAACACTTGCAGAATGTTTAACGGCGACAACGTTCATTGGTATCAGTCTACAGGAACAATCTGGGAGACAAAACAACGCACGCTCTGCGCAGGATACTCCTGCAGTGCATCAGCCTGCGGCCACTGCACGTGACGTATCAGGAGTTGAAGAATTGCATCTGGAACACGTCAATGCACCACGTCAGGAGGAAGAGCGCAATGCATCTCAACCAGTAGCTCCTTCCCGTGGAGGAAAAGAGCGCTCTAATCTTGGCTCACAGACTCCACGCAATGACATAGAAGAAGTTCTGCCAAATATGATCGCCAATTCTCGTCAACAGGCATCCTCAAAAGAAGGAGTGGAACCATCGAGTGGATCACAGGCGACAAAGGGAAGCTTTCCTATGGGGCCTAATGGGCTCATGAAGGCACTCGCAGGACGCCCAAAATATGGAGGTGGTTTTGACGAAGATCTGCAGAGCTGTGTGGAGTTTTACGACTCTATGGCTAGAGTGTGCAGACTGACAGACCAGGAGAAGGTCGAGTCACTACCAATTGCGCTTTGTGACGGTGCTCTCTCGTTATATCTAAGCACATATCGTGTTGGAGACACCTATGAGTATATGCTACAAAAGCTGATTGACACGTACATGAACGAAGAACAGCGCAACCGCTCTTTGATTTTGCGGCAATCTCTACGCCTATCTCAGGCAATGCGTGAATCTCCCGAGAGAAGTGAACTGGATGTATTTCGGTCGTTCTGTACGAGATTGGAGCAGCTTCAGAAACAGTTGGACCCAGCCTACAGAGGAGACAACTTTTTGCGCGATCAACTGATTGTATCGGCTGACACAAATCAGATTGCTCAATCTCTTCGAGAACGTGTACCTGCCACATCGCAGGAGGCACGAAGTCGTATCGCTACATTCCTTTCGAGCGAACCGAGATCTGCTGGTGCTTTTGTGACGTCAGCCGATATGTCTAAAGGATTGAATCAAGCCAATTACAGTCTCGGAAATACGTACGGCGGAGGAGCGAAGAAGAACTTCAGAGGCTACACCAGAAGAGGTGGAACGAGAAGATACGAACGCAAGGTCTCTTCCAAATGGATTTCTGGACGGAAAGGATGTTACGTTTGTGGAGCAAATCACCTTGCCCGAACGAGACACACCCCAGCGGAGGTCAAGGCAGCCATAGAGCGGCTGAAAAACAGCCGTCCTTCAGCATACATCTCAGTTGAAGACCTTGCCTATGTGGTTGACGAGCTCACAGCTGGAGAAACAGACAAGGGTAATGAAGATCAAGACGAAGTGAACTGCGTGTACTCCAGCGAGAGTGATGATAGTGATTGCGATAACGACGCATACTATATTGAAGATGATGCACTTTCGTTGCACAAAGAAGATGAAGTGTATTTGGCAAACGCAGCATTTATTCATGGAAGATCTTATCATAAAGATCTGTCTTCTGCGTTGGCATCTATGAACGAGGAACTATCCCACGGCGAATATCAAAAATTCAAGGGCATACACCTCGATACTTGTGCAAACCGCTCATCAGTAATGTCATTCGCGCAGTTTAGGGCATATTGTGAAGAGTTCGACGTTCCATGTCAACTAGATTCAAGGGATACACGACGATTGACTGGCATAGGTGGAAACCGTAGGGCAATTGGTACCGCCACAATCCCTATCCCTTTCAAAGATTTGAATCTTGTGATCGACGTGAAGTTTCAAATATTGAAGGATAGCGTTCCGACGCTTTTGTCTATGAAAGATATGATAGACAACGGTCTTGAGATCAGTATTCAAAACCGAGAAGTGATGTACAAGCATCTTCGACAACCCCTCACCTTTGAAAACTACTTTCTGATCCACAAATGGAAGAGGGAGGATCTGATGTACTCGATGTACACAGAAGCAGAACTCCGGAAGTTACATAGAGCATTTGGCCATCCAACGGTTCAAGCATTTACGAATTTGCTGAAGCGAGCACGGCCAGAGGAGATGTCGACAGAGGTGCGAGACGCAATTGCTCAGCTAACGAAACGATGTCTTACATGTTCCGTGAACGCATCGCGACCAAGACGTTTCAAATTAACAATCGGAACAGGCGATTTGCAATTCAACCATATAGTCGCAGTTGATATAATGTATATCAACAATCGTCCATTGCTGCATACTGTGGACGAAGCTACTCACTTCAGTGCAGCTCTCTTTCTAAAACGAATCACGTCTGCAGAAGTATGGAAGGCATTTCTACGCTGCTGGTCTCGGTTGTACTTGGGGCCTCCAGATTTCCTGCGTGTAGACCAAGGTAGTAACTTCGTGTCAAAGGAATTCTTGGACTCAGCTGATTCGGAAGGTATCTCCGTTCTCCAAGCACCGGTAGAGTCTCCGTCAACCATGTCGCATGTAGAACGATATCACGGGCCACTAAGATCTGCCTATCTGAAGCTGAGACAGTCGCTACCACGTTCTGAATCCGATGCGGACTGTCTGCAGATGGCTGTAAAGTCCATCAATGACACAATGGGACCCGAAGGGTTATGTCCAACACTCCTTGTGTACGGATCGTTACCACGACCTGCTCGTAGGACGCTAGCAGAGACACAACTTCAGAGAGCAAGAGCAATCGACACAGCGATGTCTCAAGTGGAGAAGGAACACGCCAAGAGACGTATAGCGTTCGGATTGAAGCACCGAGGAGGACCGAAAGGGAAGGAACATAGTGCTGAGCTCTCCAAACTACCTGCTGGATCTCCCGTATTTATATTTCGTGAATCTTCCAAGCAGTGGGAAGGTCCATTTCCTTTTATTCAAATCGAAGGGGAAACTGTGGTAGTTCAACTTCCACATGGCCGACGAATTTTCCGCTCACATGTGGTCAAACCAGAGATACCCTCACAATTTCAAGTAGCGCCCCGAGGTACCACCGATACCGAAAATGTCTCTACTCATAAATCCCGTGGCACAGATGGGGTCTTCACCGCTGATCAGAGTACTAGGACGTTTTCGAATTCAAGAAAGAAAGAACTTGAAGGTTTGGAGAAACGAGAAACGTTTGAGGTCGTTGATGTCTCTTCTGTACCACCAGGAACCAGAATTTATGGATCGCGATGGGTAGACCTCATCAAATCCCAGAACGGAAAGGCGGTTGAAAAGTCGAGACTGGTGGCCTAGAATTATCGGGACAAAGGTGCTCTGAATATAGCTACGAAGTCTCCTACCGTTTCCCGGCTTGGACAACGGCTCGTTGTTTGCCTTGCAGCGATGTTTCCGCAATACAGTGCATATGTCAGAGACATATCTCAGGCCTATATTCAGTCAGGATCTCTTATCGAGAGGAATATTTTCCTCAGGCCGCCGTCCGAGATGAGCCTCGGCCCTGGAAAAGTATTGGTGGTCAAGAAACCTCTGTATGGAATACCTGAGAGTGGCCTCCATTGGTTCCTCACGTACCACACTCATCACAGAGATATGCTACGCATGATTCCGACCAAAGGCGATACTTGTTTGTTATTTAGACGGAATGAAGAAGAATTGAAAGCCGTAACTGCCCTTCAGGTAGACGATTCATTTGGTATTGGTGATGATGAGTTTCTTAGAGACGAAGAACAAGAATGCAAGCGGTTCCAGAGTAAGCCGAGAAAAATTATATCTGACGGAGAAGCTACTGATTTCAATGGATTGACGATCACTAAGCAGTCCGGTGGCGTTATGAAGATTCATCAGGAGAAGAAGCTTCGATCTTTGAAAATACCTGTGTCTCAAGGCGACTTCACGAGCACAAGAGCTCAAATTCAGTATGTCGGATGTTGCACTCGACCAGATCTTTGTGCATCGGTACAGCTGCTGGCAAGCGCATCACCCTCTCCCCTTCCAAGTGATTATCGAATGCTCAAGAGAGTCGTACGTCGCTGTCATGAGACTTCGAGCGCAGGTCTTCGCTTTGTTACCTTGGATAGAGACTCGATACGCCTAGGACTTTTCACAGACGCCTCATTTGCCAATACAGACAACCTCAAATCTCAAATTGGTTATGTACTTGTGCTTGTCGATGGTAACCACAATGCCAATATCATTCACTACGGGAGTTCGAGATGTAAGCGAGTTACGAGGTCTGTGATGGCAGCTGAAATACATGCTCTGACGTTCGGTTTTAACAATCCATATGTTGCAAAGCACATGCTGGAAGAAGTCTTGGGTCGTACTGTTGATGTCGATGCTTACGTGGACTCTAGGACTGTGTTTAATGTAGTGGCAAAGAACAGTGGAACGCTCGAGAAGCGTCTTCAGATCGATGTGTCTGCAATGAGAGAGAGTCACTCACGAGGAGAACTCCAGTACTTGGCATGGATTTCTGGAGAGGAGAACATAGCTGATGGATTAACGAAGGGAATAGTTTCTGATTCCCACCCTCTCTGGAAGCTGATGGTAACAAACAAGCTTCACGTTACACCCTCAGGTTGGGTGGAAGGGACACGTTCTCCCCATGTTGAAAAGAAAAACTCTGGAGTGTAGTATTTCACGAGGTATATCGGTGAGATAAGACAGTATTCATCTTACATGATGGATATATCAGAATGTCTCGCCTGATAGTGTATGCATGTTAACGTTAGGATACAATAGGAGCCCCCTGCATTACGTAGGCTCATGTGGGCGACACTGGTTTCAGCAGGGTTTACAGCTGTCGATGATGATATATAAGGAGCAACAGCTTCACAGTTGGCGATGAATAAAGACCTATCATCAACAACAAGAACAATACTATACCCAACCTTCGTTAGCACTCAATTGTGTCTACAACAGGACATCGGATCTCATACAGCCTATCTCGGGAGGCCGTTGCTGTGATCCAGCCTGAATCTCGGTGTCTCTAGCTCAACGCGGGCCAGGGTACCCAACCGACTCAGCGCATTTATTCTGAGTCTACCCGTACTGTCTGCAGCTCTGACTCACTTCGAGAACAGGTGTCAACAGAATCTTCCAACCCACTCAATCCTTTACCTGGATACGGTGTCAACACTCTGCACTCATTTGAGTAGGCGTCGTCAGCAGCAACAACAGCCCAACTAGGGAGCTCAAGTCCTTTGAGAAGCTCATATAGTGTTGTAGAGGCGAACGCGGTAGAGTCATGTGTTCCTCCAGAATGTGTAGCAGACACAAAACAGAATTCATAGTCCGCCTGTACTGCGGCTTGAACGCACACAGCGAAAAATCCTTTTTGATTGAAGTATTTCTTAGGATCCTTCACATCGCTTCGTTTTGGCTTTGTTCTCTCGATTGCGATTCCATCCAGCGCAGCGAGTACACCAAAGATCGGAGAACGCCGCACTCGACAAAACAAATTTGCTCTTTGCGTGCATTCAGCGTGAGTTCTCGGAAACCGAATCTCAGGTAGCAACATATCTAATGCACACAGTGTTTCCTCAAATAGGCAGTATACTGTACTAGACCCTATTCCGTACTGCCATCCTACGTCTAAATAGCTAGCTCCAGCCATAATACGTAGTGTAACGAAGAACATGATTTCGACGTTGAATGCCGTAGAAGTCTGGGTATGATGTCGCTGTGAGCGTTTTAAAGAAGATTGTAATATGTCCGCCAGGAGACGAAACTGTGTCTTCGTCATGCGCTACATGCGGCAAAATTGTTCCCATGAGATACTCTCCATGTGATGCTCCACGTTACATATGGGCCGTGGAAGCACAGTTCGTAAAAGATGAGAGGAGTGAGACTGATTCTGAAAAGCAAAGAACAAATTGGCAAGCAGAAACCGCTTATGTTTTGACACATGTGATTTGAGAACGCTCCGCAATATGTAGGGTCTACACAAGGCACGTCGGAGAACTGCGCTGTTGCTGAGGTTTGCCATGAGTGAGAAAACAACGTCGCGTGGTGGAAACTGCTTTCGTAGGGTTGCATTCACTCGGACAGAGAGTTCTGAGCTGTCTCTTTACACCGCACGCAACCTTTACGGAAACCAAACAAGTGACCTCTTACAGAGCGGCCGGCGTTCACTACTTTCCAGTTTTTCATTTCGTAAACTCCTGGAACGCCCCTCACTTTTACAGTACGAACTCAACATGTCGTTTTTCACTAATACTGCAGAAACCTTGCAGTAATCAAAATCTATTAATTATGTTCAAGTTAGACGCATTTAAAATTGCAATTCAAATACTTTACAAGATATTATTTGTATCAAAACCAAATCAATTTCGAAAAGATTTACGTATTACAAAACTATAGTGTTAGTCTCGTATGTGTATTGAGAGTTAAAGTTGTGGATCAATACTTCTGTTCTAAAGCTTTAGAGAAAAATAGTTTTCTCAAGTTGAAAAGAAGTTTAAACAATACACCTTATTCCACACTGTTCTAGAAAGATTACCAAAACTACTGTTAGTGCTAGTATTTATTATATTTTCGCTAAAATTGGCTTTAAATTTTGAGCTAATTAGCGAGTATCTACGCCAGTAGGAGGTTTGCAATAAAATGTGTTCCTTCTGTTTGTACTGCATTTTCTGTAGGTTTGAAAAACAAAGTGTGAGCGCAAAACGCAGAGTAGGTGCATGTGAAATAGTTACAAGAAGAAATGTGGCAGCCGAAAGAAAGAGGAAATAAGAAAGTTAATAACCTGTACGGTGATCGTCAGGACAGAGAATAGCTCCATAGAAAAAAGGGAAGACGCCTCGACGAGAATAGTGGTCGCAGAAAAGAGAGAAAATTGGCAGGACGAGAGGAGGGTTGGCCAAGATGAACTTGGATTGAGATGCGGAGCCGTCCAAGATTGAACAGACGCAGTGAAATGAACTTGCAGGTAATATACGAGTAGGATCAACCAGTTCACACAGCACGAAGGACACCACAAAACGCAACCACCCACGCAGTTTGCATTGCAATGTTGGCTGTCGACTGTCACCCACGCAGGTCAAACAAATAAAAC
This sequence comes from Gracilaria domingensis, assembly GCA_022539475.1. Lineage (NCBI taxonomy): Eukaryota > Rhodophyta > Florideophyceae > Gracilariales > Gracilariaceae > Gracilaria > Gracilaria domingensis. The sequence goes on from VCMS01000021.1 coordinate 66,840, forward strand.
AACGTTTAGACGTATGCATTTGCGTCTCGTTTCCAGATGTTCCAATAAAATATCATTTTCGATTAGTTCACTTTCAAGGATATCTCAAATTAAGGATGTGCTGTTTAGCAAATTTTAAGATTTTATTGAATCTAAAACCTCTCTGGAAAGAAGCTTTTCGGTTCTTTTCTCGGAGAAGCTCACTTCTCTGAGCTCTAATTTATTGGAACGAACCGTAGCACACCACGTATCCGTGGGCAAGTGCGCGCGTATGCTGTTTCTTGGTTGCTGGTTTTGCAATCCGGCGCTGCTGCCTTCGTCTGCAATTCTTGGTTTGCACTTCTCCGCTCTCCGCAGCCCAGTGCTTTGCAACGTCGGACCTAATAAGCGCTCTTCGTGCTTTCGTTTTCGTTTTGGTTTATGTGAGAGTGGATGAGTTGTGAGGCGTTGAAGAACAAGACTGTGTGTTTGGTTCTCCTCAGCGCTGCTTTAATAGTAAAAATGCAGATGCTTAAACGGTTGCTAATATATATGTAAATGAATGCCACCTAATGTACAATATTGAGTCATTTCGGTGCAACTCGATGAGCGATCTTTACTGAGTTTTGGAAGTAACGTGCCGCAGTAAACACAAAGTCACAAGCTTGAAAACAACGTAGTCAAACTCCAGCGGCATCTACGAGATGCAAACTGTCCCATGGGGAGCGCGGGAAATAGCAAAAGTTTAAGACTACTGCCAAAAAAGTCATTTTGCGCCAATCAGTGATTGTAAAATATATCAAAAGTTTTGAAATATGTTGCACTTTGCAGCATGACAACATTACAATACGCTAGTGTGTGCGAACGAAATGTACATGTACATCTCGGAAGATGTCGAAATGTCGATAGTGCTCCTTCGAAAATATGAAAACGTCCGTAGCATTGTTCGTGAACGCTTCTAGGTCCAGAACGTAGCATACGTTACTTGAACGCATCTTTTGTGAGTAGAGTACCCCTTTTTAAATTCAAGCGAAGTAATTTATCAATAAAAATATGCCGTACTCAACACAGGTATATAAAGATGAAACCGGTATACACCGCGTTTTCAGGTGCAAAACTTCCCGTTTTTTCACATTGATAATCTAACTATGCATAGATTCTCTACTTGCTCTACGACAATACTGTCTTTGTACTACACATTGAACACTAAGATGGTCTTGCTCGTAAAATTGAACGCGTTCCAATGTAAGAATGTTCCAGGAAAGTAAACCCTTCCCGCAAATCAAAGAGGATTCCCCTCCGCCGGAGTAAGAACGATTTCAAATGTGCTCCAGAATAAGGCCACTGTAAACTGTCAGCGCCTCTGAATTTACTGTAAAAGCTACTCAAATACTGCAATATTATTTGACAAGAGCGCTTGACAGTCAAATCTAGTTTTTATGCCATTTCCCGCTCTTCTATGGAGAGGGTGGGTGGGTGAAAAGAAAAATAAAAGCTTTCGCAAGAAGATATTGATGGCTGCAATGGAAGATCGCTGATTGTCGATTGACTGCTTGCTGCCAAGGTGAGTGTCTCCCCATTGATCAATGCATGGGTTTTGGCGGCAAGACGTCACAGCAGCAAAGATCCAAGTAACAGCCCCGAATTTCCAATAAATCAGCTTCCTGGTTCGGAAATTCTATTATTGAGTCATTTCGGTGCAGCTCGATGAGCGATCTTTACTGAGTTTTGGTAATGGTGTGCCGCAGTAAACACAACAGCACAAGCTTGAAAACAACGTAGTCAAACTCCAGGGGCATCTAGGAGATGCAAACTGTCCCACCCCTGCAAAGCACAGTGTGTATATGGAACGTAAGACCAAGTTCAGGTACTACAGAAATTGCAATATTGCCTTGATGTAGGACATATAACGAATGTTGTGAATGATGACTGCGACATGCTTGTCATTTCATGCTGGAGGTCCATAACGACTTACGCTGTGTATGTATACAGCAGTAGACGTTAGACTTCCTGTGCTTAAAAGTGTCTGTCTGTGTAGACGCAGAACGAAGACAGAGAGAGCAAGCACAACAGAAGAAAACAAAACTTGCTTGAACAAGAACAGTAAAGTGCTTCGATTATCTACAACCCGCTATAGTTATTTATGGGCCCAGAAAGCTCGAACCAACTGCCAACGAGACCTCGATTTTCATGGGACATCAGGAAAGTTTCCTGGACTGATGGACGCGGAAACCAAGAGCAATACGCAGAAGCAGTTTCTCTTTGTAAAGCGTTTCAAAACACCCTTGCGGACTGGAGCAGTAACAAGGTTCCTCAAAAAGCTCAAGGAATTATGCTGCAAGCCCAACTGTACGGTCGCGCGCGGGATATATGTAAGGCAATTCCGGATTAAACGAAACGATCAAAAGAGGGCGCCGAAGCCATTGTCAATGCGCTGCATAAACGCGATCCGCTCGCAGTAGTGTCAGATGTGTTTCAAAACTTTGTATCACTTCTGAGCACGAAACGGAACCAGAATGAAACATTCAAAAACTTTGAGTCAAGGTTTCAAGCGCAGGTTTCCCGACTCAACGCCCACGGCCCAAAGGCAAAGCTCTCGGAAGCACTAGTGGCCTTTGCGTTGCTTGCGAATGCGAACGTAGACAGCAACCAAAGAGTGTCTGTTCTGGCTAATGGGGCACCAAGAGATGCAAAACTTGGTCCTTCCTCTACCACAAATCAGTTCTTGGCAGCTGTATCTTATGAATCAATTGCTTCCGTACTGAGGCAATGCGATAAGATGAAGAGTTCTGTAGGAGATGCGTCGCCGAACTCTATCTCGAGTCACACAGCAAGTTACTCTTCAAAGCCAAGGAATACTAGGAAACCATTTCAACGTCCAAGAAGAAACCCGGAACAAATCACCCACTTGAAGGGCAGAACCAAGTGCCACTCGTGTAAGAAGTATGGTCATTGGATAAAAGATCATAATCTGGACGGTTCATTGAAACCAGGCTTCAAGGCTCTTGAGAATCCGGTAAGTAGAGACGCTCCTCGTAATCGGGTACTAACATTCAATATGGCCACTCTTGTAACAGAAGGAGAAAGTGTCAATGAATTCGTCGGTCCGTTGCTCGATGATGCTGCGCCGTACAGCGGAATTGGTTCCACCGAATTGAACCTTATCAGAAGTTTGGTCTATCCAGACTGGGATGGAACACTCGATCCGTTGCCCGAATCCATCTACAATCGCCCGTACTGGCAGTATGGAAAGGGAGAACACCGGAGCGAGGCGAAGAAAATCTTGGGATCGATAATGCTTCAAGCACGCGCAGATGACGGTGGAATCGTCAGACTCCGACACCTAGTCATTCACGGTTCCTCTCAGTGGGTTATAGGCAGGGGTGTCTTGCAATATATTTCTATTGCAATTTATTGCAATATGCAATAAATATTACAAATTGCAGAGTGCTTGAGTATTGCAATTTATATTGCACTTTTTTTTCTATTGCAGTCAATATTGCGAAGCGTCTACCTTATCGCAATTGCGATTGCTGTGTGTACAGTGTCATGACACCCACGACAATCAAAGTACGATCTGAAAGATCTGAGGACATCGCAGGCATAACTACAGGTGTACCTCCGACAGGATCGTACCTCATCTAAATGTAGCAAAAGCAAAATATCTGTACATTGGAAGCGAATGGCTGTTACCTGTAAAAAACTGCATATCCAAAACTTTGAACGAAATTAAGGAATTTTTGCCATAAACTTTTTCAATTCCGTCAAAGCGTATCCACTGTGACCGAGGCACGTTAGACGTCGTGTAATATCAACTCTTTACAATTCTTTTTCGATGTCAATAGCCAAAACCTCTCTCAAATTACGTATCATCTTGGTGATTTAACTGCTGTTTTATTAGTGTTTCAAGGAACGAGGAAGCTGTTTTATCGAGCGCCGCGCATGGTGACGTGTACGCCTCTACTGAAATGGCGACTACATCGAGTGACCGTACTGACGCCTGTGTCTGTTAGAATTGCGTGTGTTTGCGCAATTGTGACACGTACTTGTATTACGTCAGATTCTGTATGAGGTTCTTACGTGTGTGAACTCGTGCGTGTCTACACTGAATTGCGCATATGCGGGGTTTACAGCTCTTTGTTGTTTGTGAGCTCACGGATGGTGAGCTGTCTAGATATTATCTGAGCGCGTTCGTACGAGATATAGCGCTTCTGGAAGTGCATAAATACCACTTGTTCAGGGCGCGACGGACAACAGAAGGAGGTCAAGCACAGACCATCCACTACTCCACCGCCGCCGTGAGAAAAGTATTGTTATTAGTCTATCAGTCGTTCGTTCCCATACACCCAGCTTACATTGTTATGGGCCCAGAAAGTTTCTCTAACAATCTGCCGACGCGCCCGCGGTTTTCTTGGGACGTACGAAACGTTCCTTGGACGGATGGAAAGGGAAGCCAAGAGCAGTATGCAAACGCCGTTTCACTGTGGCAGGCTTTTCACCAGACGTTGGCCGACACCAACGATAACAAGATCAGACCAGCTGTTCAAGGCATCATGCTTCTGTCTCAACTGTTTGGTCGAGCACGAGATATCTGCAAATCGATCCCTGCGGATACTATTCGCTCCGAGGCCGGAGCCCAAGCGATTGTCGACGCTTTGTACAAGCGTGACCCCCTGGCTGTCGTCTCTGATGTCTATCAGGATTTTTTGGCGCTCCTTAACACTAAGAGGAATGCCAACGAAAGCTTTAAGAACTTCGAATCGCGGTTCCAAGCGCATGTATCCCGTGTGAACGCCCATGGTACCGAGGCAAAATTGTCGGAAGCACTAGTGGCCTTCACTTTGTTGGCCAATTCGGATGTGGACAGCAACCAGCGTGTGTCCGTTCTCGCGAACTGTTCAGCTAAGGACCACACATTTACCTCCACGTCTAGTACCGATGACTTTCTCAAAGCCGTTTCATACGAATCTATTGCCTCCGTTCTTCGACAGTGTGACAAAGTTCGAAGCCAGTCATCGCCCTCTGCCGCGACAACCCTGTCCACCAACGCCTCTTTCGCTTCATCATCTCGCTCTGGAGGTCGCAAGGCCGCACAACGTCAGCGTATGACACCGGAGGAGATCATTGACCTCAAACAGAAGACAAAGTGTAATAGATGCGGGAAGTACGGACATTGGGCTAACGATCACCGTCGAGATGGATCGTTGAAGCCTGGATTCAAGTCAACGGACAATCCCGCTACCGGTGCCAAAGAGAACAAAAATGTGCTGACATTCAACATGGCAACGCTACGCGAGGTAGCTAATCCCTCATCATCTCTCTTGGGAGCCGACGGTCCACTTTTGGACAACGCAGCACCATACAGTGGCATTGGTTTGGAAGAGCTGCACATGATCAAAGACCTGGTCCTACCGAACTGGACTGGAAACCTTGACCCGCTACCTGCGCCTGTGGCAGACAAGACGCACTGGCAATATGGATCAGGGACTCACAGAAGCGACACGAGGCCTCTATTAGGGTCCATCATGCTCACTGGCCGCACAGACCAAGGCGAAGAAGTCAAGATCCGTCACCTCGTTATGGAGGGGTCATCGCAGTGGGTTGTCGGACGCAACGTCACGACCCGCTGTGACATTTTGCATATGAATGATAATCTCCTAAAGTTGCCCAACACCGAAGAAGGTGGAGAAACACCCACAATCTCTCTTCTCGACGTGGATATGCACACTTACATCCCACACTCCGTGTTTACCTGTGATCCTTTACAACTCACCACCCACGACAAGTCTACACTCTTCTGTGCTACAGCTCATTTTGACGAAGGTCTCGCCGACAGGCCTTGGAAAGAGTTGAAGAAAATTATCGACAAAGTTCACAGACACATCTGTGGACATTCAACCTACACGGACATCAAGTTACTTCTGCAAAGGAATGGTCTTTGGAACGAACAAGTCCGAGACTACCTTGAGAAAACTCTCGAAGAATGTACTGTTTGCCTCACAACTGCCAGGCCAAAAAAAGCCCGTAAGGTTTCTCTCAGCAGCATGAGTAGAAGTTTCAACGAGGTGGTGTGTGTTGACCATATGTACTTGGATCAGTACTGTGTAATGCACATTATGGACTCCACCACAAGGTACTCTGCTGGATGCGTCGTTGAAAACGCATCAATGGAGAGTGCGATTTACGTTTTTGATGCACACTGGATTACGCCATTCTGGTTCCCCCATACCGTCGCATTTGATCCAGCATTCAGTAACTCATTGTTTAAGCAGTTTCTAATGTTCCATCACATAGAAGCCCGGCCTCTACCGCCACGGAGGCATAACAAGAACGTACTGGAATCTAAGCATCGGGTCATAAGAGATATTTTCCTTCGTCTTAAGGAAAATTCTCCCATTGGCTTTCAACAGCATCCGCGCCTGGTTATTAGTCAGGCAATTCGCATCTCCAACGATTTGTATGGCAATGATGTAATGTCTGCACACGAGCTAGCCAAGGGGTACGCACGCCCGATCGAGGCCGGTAAGGGCCCCACATTACTGCCTCAGGAACTGGAAGATGCACATACGAACCTCCTGGCCAAACGAAAGTTAACTCTCATTCTACGCTCTAAAGCCTTGAAAGAATTTCCAATGTCTATTGGTGACCTCGTACAAGTTTACATCAAACTCCAACACGAGAAGAGAGGACGTTGGTCAGAACCAAAGCCAATACTTTCATTTGACCTCGAAGGTAGAACTATCACAGTGCCAGGTAAGGGAGGCCGAACAGTGTCAGCAGCAATCGAAGATGTCAGACCGGCACTTCGCACAAGGGAACTAGCAACTGTTGTGCAACAGGCAATTGATGATATGGACCGAACGCTAGAAGAATCTCTTTCAGACTACCTAGATTCTTCTGAAGAAGACACACGAGAACAAGCTGACAGTTCTTCGGAAAGAATATCTGAACAACAAGCTGATACAGAAATAGAACCTGCAAGCATCGGACCCCAATATCCCAGTATAGGTGACCAAATCGAAGTATATTGGCCTGATGACAAGCAGTTTTACGCAGGAACTGTGGCCAGACACAACCCACGCACGCAGAAGTATTCCGTGAACTATCTTGATGGGGATAAGGAAGTTTTAAATCTTCAGGAAGAGAACTGGAGGTATGCGTCAGATAATGGCAATGGTACGGATCCAGGAACAATCGCAGCAACAGAATCTCAGAACCAAGCCCAAGAGACTTTACAGTCTGCCGAGGTTCAACTCTCCCCTGGCCAGGAGTTGGAAAGCAAAGAGCGCGAGATAATTGCTACCTACTTTAAAGCCTTTGGTAGTCAGGAATTTATGCTTCACCAAGCTCAAGGACTGCCGCTTTATGCAACCCAGAATGCGTTCGAAAGAGAACAGAAGTCATTCATGCGTACAGTTCACGTCGTTCCTGTATCCAAAGTCCCTCGCCACGCCAACATTGTCACAAGTCATGTGTTGTACAAAGTGAAGAAGTGTGACGATGAATCCTTTACCCTCAAAGCCCGAATCGCTGTTCATGGTAATAAGGATAGAGAGAAAGACGTACTCAAGACTGATTCCGCAACTTGTCCGCCTGTTGGAATTCGGATCTTACTGTCTTTGGCCGTCATTCATAAGTGGACATTGGCAAAAATTGACTTCAAAAGTGCGTTTCTTCAGACAGAAGCCGAACGTGATGTGTATGTTATACCACCAAGAGAGTGCACGACGAGGAACCAACACTACTGGTTGCTCTTGGCAGCGGCATATGGTCTGGTTAATGCTGGTGCCAAATGGCAACAAGTGAGTGATGATGCTCTTCGCAGCTTTGGATTCATGCAGTTAGTATACGTCCCACAACTTTTCTACCTCACACATAATGGCCGGACATGCATTCTAGCAGTGAAGGTAGTGGATGATATACTATTTGCTGGTGAGAGAAGTAAGCTTACTGAGTTGATTATGAAAATTGGAAAGCAGTATGAACTTGGCACAATTGTCTATGGCCCTGGATCGTTCAATTTTTATGGACTTCGCGTGCACCAGAAGGAAGATTACACCGTTACTATTGATGGTGAGGAGAAGCTTCAAACGTTCGAAAGCTACGTGATCAGCCGTAATCGCCGCAAGGAACTTGACAAGTGTCTAAACGCTATTGAGTCGTCTGCATTTCGTTCTGTCAATAGCTCAATTGGTTGGTTAGGGATCGCCGCTTCTCCGTTCTGTGCACATGCTGCGAGCTACCTCCAACAGAAAGGGCCTGAACCGCTTGTCAAAGATCTTATAACTCAGATTAACCTTTTGAAGGAATTGAAAAGACGTGGCTCCCTGCTGAGTTTTCTAAGACCAAGTGGGCAGAAGGAATGTCGCGTTGTAGTGTTTTGCGACGCCAGTCGCTCTACTGATCATGGACAACTGGGATTTGTGGCCGGACTTTTATTTGGTGACCTTTCTATCGACTCCATCTTTCATACAATTTGCTGGACTTCACACAAGTCTCGAAGACCAGTCAAGTCGATAGGATCGGCAGAAACTCTTGCAGCCGGTGAGGCTATCGACCAAGGAAAGGTTCTGTGTAACGCGTTCAAGACTTTGTTGGGTATCCAAGTTGGATTATGGATCGTTGTCGACTCCAAAGATTTATACGTTACACTGTCTACCTGCCGTAATGCAACGGATCGGTCTATACGCGGAGATATCAGTGTCATTCGATATGACTACGAGACAAAGAAGATTGAGCGCATGATCTGGGTGCCTGGAAAATGCAACTACGGTGATCCACTGACGAAAACGGACAGTCCGTTGGCGGAAGCTTTGCAACTATTGCTCTACTGTGAAAAGATCTCGATTGATTTCGAAGCAGCACTTCACAACAGTTCCAACAAGTCTACTGGCTAGTAGGTTTTCGAAAATGGATTGGTGTTAGAATTGCGTGTGTTTGCGCAATTGTGACACGTACTTGTATTACGTCAGATTCTGTATGAGGTTCTTACGTGTGTGAACTCGTGCGTGTCTACACTGAATTGCGCATATGCGGGGTTTACAGCTCTTTGTTGTTTGTGAGCTCACGGATGGTGAGCTGTCTAGATATTATCTGAGCGCGTTCGTACGAGATATAGCGCTTCTGGAAGTGCATAAATACCACTTGTTCAGGGCGCGACGGACAACAGAAGGAGGTCAAGCACAGACCATCCACTACTCCACCGCCGCCGTGAGAAAAGTATTGTTATTAGTCTATCAGTCGTTCGTTCCCATACACCCAGCTTTCATTGTGTCACTTGGACAGGTACATGACATCTTTTGACTGCCAAGGTGATCTTGGCACCTTTTCTCTACAGCAAGGACAGCGCAAACGCGTTTCGACTGGATCAAACTACTCTCAATTGGAATCGGAAGATGTTGGCCCTTCCTTGCTATTTGTTGTGCACAGACGCAACTCCAACAGTTTGTACTTCTGTTCGCACACAAGAGACTGCATCTTGCCGTCTCGGAATCAATCGTCGTCACTCAAGCGACTAAGAGAAACCAACCCTCCTCGTTCCGATTTTTCTTTTTATTGCCGTCTTGGCATGGAGACCAATCCTGTTCCTCATTTAGATACCGATGACGAAGAAATCACTCCTGTTCAATTACCAGACGAACCACCTCCCCCAGTAAACGAGGATCGACCTCCTCCAGCTAGATCTGGTGGCAATTCTCGAAAGCTGTCTGCACGTACAACGAGAAGATCCAAGAGAAATCGCCTTCCAATTTGTGCCCCTGCTATTAAGAAGCCCTCATCGCGCCAAAAAGAGAAACATGCTAGTGCGCTCCGCCAAAGGAGTACCAAAAGTACCGGTGAATCCAGTGACAGCCCCACTATTCTGCCCCAAGACCTACCCAATCACCCAAGTAGAGACATTATCAGGCTCTCTAAGGATGAACTGCGAACCATTTTTGAAGCTGCTCCAACGTCTTTAACCGAGAATCCCGTATACGACAAAGCCGATCCGCTGTCTAGCGTGCACGACCTTCGCGATACAGTTGCCAATCAAGACCTCTCTTATTCTCAAACCCTCCAACTTACCCCACTTTCCGCCTTGACCAAGATCACGGACACCCCTCTTGAACAACTTATCAAAATGGCAAACACAAACAAATCTCGTCTGTTAGAAATTGTGAAGCAGGCTTCTAAGGCCAACGAAGATCTGCTGCCGATCGAAATTGACGATTCAGACGATTATCAAGTCTTAGCAGCGGTACTAACATGGCGTGCGCAATGATACGAATCCTTTTATGAGGATCTGCAGGAACAACATGATCAACTCAAATCGACCCTACACGAATCGCATGATCGTGCATGTGATGAACCCAAACAAGGAACCGATTTTGTACCTGCCACCATTCGAGAGAAAGGAGTTGTAATCCAAATTGGCGGAGTCCCGTTACCAAAACCGGCAACTGAAGAATCCTATCAGTCTTTAAACGACGCAGGGAGGCTGCGCCCTAGGCATTCTTCCTTGGTCCCACCCTACAATCAGAAGGACATCGCAAACCCCACGCTTGGCTGCCCTCACATACTAGGGCCAACCCTGATCATCGAATTTCTCCGAAGAGGGCAAACAGTGGAACGCTACATCGACAACCTCGATGTGTGGAAGAATTCGAAGAAATCGCCCCAAGCAGAGCAAGAAGCCCGCCACATTGCCTCGTACCTTCACTATACCATCCTGCAGTATCAAGGAAATGTCGATCAAGCACTCTCCGACAACCTGTGGATGGAAATTGCGATCAGGCGCCTCTTCTGCATCATCAATGTCGAATAGGACTACCAGTTGAATCCCGCTCTAAGTCGTTCAGCCCACTGGGTAAGCTACGAACATCTTCTGGAGGTATCGGGCTCCGGTCGCCTATCCAGTCTATATCTGCCGCAATACCTGAACAGATATGCCATCCAATCCACGAAGGCCGCTGCGGTCATACAGACGAATGCCAAGACCAGATCTCGAAAGCAGAACTATCGACGAGACAACAAACGAGAAAACCAAGGCAATACGGACCAGAAGAAAGAGTAACGACTCGCCTTCGAACTTTCCCGCTTAATCCAGCTTTGCAGCTGTTTTTCAGTCACTCCAGGACCTGAAGCCTCCATCTACTCGTGATATAGAGGAGCTTCCAGATTGGGAAGCATGCGAGCTCGTAAATCACATTACAGCTGATATCGACACCGGTTCCCCTCCTCGAGAAGAATTCAGAATCATAGATGCAAATCGCATCAATGTCCCTTCCCCTCCAGGTATTCTGGAACCCTCATGGATCCAGTACATGCCTCTCGATCTTGCAGCAGCCTTCTCAGACTCGAATCTGCGCTTCTTCAAATCACCGATTCTGGAGAATCTAAGCAACACCAGATTCCTTCCAAAACCACGTGCGCACGCAAAGAATGGACACTACGCCCCTCTTCTTGGGAAGCTCCAGAAAGCCGGTATGCTCTATTGGTCCAAGACGTCTAATGAACACGCCTCATATTCAGAACTTGCAAACAAGCTCACCATGACACTGCTTGCCGCTGTCAAAGATGCCAACAACGATCGCCTTATCAGTTGGCCCAGGGTACAAAATGCATTCATGCCACGGCCTCCTATAATAGATCTTCCGACACCCGATCTTTTCGCCAATATCAAGTTGAAGTCCCATATTGAATCAATTGGCATATTCTTCGACATAAGCAACATGTTCCATTGCATCCGCTTACCAAGCCACTTCGCCATGCTTCTTCCAATGAAAACTATACAGTTTCTCCAATTAGATCACGAAACTCAGCTTCCCGTGATGCAGGAAACTGGATGCAACTTCCTTCCTACAGACTTCGTGCGCCCCCTGCAGGCAACCATGCCCATGGGGTTCACGTGGAGCGTTGCTGTTGCACACCGTCTCGCCAATGCCTGTCTTAGAATTGCCTACTTGTCTGCACGCATGAAGATCCCAGAGCACCGCCGCCCTCCCCAGCAATTCAAGTGTCTATCTCAAACCGCAGGAACAGTACATATTCTCGAAGGAGACCTGCTAATTCTTCATATCATTGACGACATCAATGCCATCGCGGCCGGGTGGCGATCCTCAGATCTAATTCTCTCTTATCGGGAATGCGACCGTACTTTTGCCCAACATGGACTCCGCCGAAAGCCATCCAAATCTAGCCCACTCGACGCAGTTGTCACAGATTGTCTGCCCTTTATAGGGTGGCAGTGGCATCTCCACGAAAATATTATCCGACCCGACCCTACAAAACTACTGAACTATCTCTCACAGGCCATGATCCCCTCCATTTACTCTCAGAAAACACCCGTTCGCCTCCGATCACTGGTCGGGCACCTCATCTGGATCGCCTTGGCCATCCGCCCTGCGTTATCTTTCCTCAAAACAACCTTCCTTGTGACTCATCACACACGTACATCTACCTCAGCTCTACGATTAGCTGCTCGTCGGGAAGTATCAGCACTGTCAGCAGTTCTTCCTCTTGCCCATATCAACCCCGACCGAAAGCTTTGGACAACCCTAGTAGCCTTCGATGCAAGCCAAGCTGCCGCTGGCGTATCCTTCGCTCTTATCACTCTTAGTGCCGCCGAGTTTATCTATGACCTTGCAGCCAAAGGACACGAAATATCTCCCCTTGAAATGCACAAATATCACACTATCGTGAAATGCTCGAAGTGGGTTCCTGCTTTCTCCCACAAATGGAGAAGATCGCAACACATTGACGCGCTTGAAGAGTACACTGGTGTACTTGCACTCAAATGGGCTGCCACACACGGAATGAGCGGAAAACGTCTTGTACTCCTCTCGGACTCAACAGCTACAATTGAAGCTTTCTCTAAAGGCCGTTCCTCCTCAGCAAACTTAGCCCTACCAGCCCGCCGCTTCGCCGCCATTGCATTGGCGCACGATTTGTGTCCCCGACTTCTGTACATCCCATCTCGCCTTAATCCAGCCGATTCTCCATCGCGTCCCAATTGACTATCATGCCTATATCTAGGTCTCTCTGCAAGGCCTACCGAGACCGACGTTCCCTGACGAAAAGAAAGCATACCCATGTTGTACTTAAACCAGCACGAACTCGAGCTAACGATCAACAGATATCATCACATCTCGCCATGCCCTGTCCAGAGCTTACTGCTCTTTCGCAACAAGGTCTCACTCTCTTTGTCTCCTTTTCGCTGCTCGCCGCACGTCTCCAGCAGCAAACCCGGAAACGTTACCTTTCTGCATACTCTAAATTTCTTGCTACAGTATCCTCCCTTCCAAGCTCCGTCATGGCGCTTGATCAGCTTCTCTTGACGTACATTCAACAGGTCTCCGATTCAAATTCGTCTCCTGGAAAGCGTCAAGAAATGACCAACCTAATTGCTCACATCATTTTTGTTGTCCCTGAACTTCGATGCCATCTCGGTCTTGCACGAAAAGCCGTGGGAGCATGGAAACGCTGTGTACCCCATCAATCATCGCTACCGCTAACACTTCTACTACTTCGGGCCATCGTCGGCAGACTGTAAGAAACGAGACGCCATGACTCCGCTGTTGCGATTTCAATTGCTTGGGGGGCATTTCTGCGTGCTTTGGAATCTATTTCTCTGCGCAAAGAAGATGTCGCTCTCCCAGGTGACTCTCGTATTTCAAGTCTCGGTTCCTCTCAATTGGTAGGCGTCCTGGTGAGACATGCCAAGACCGGAACCAACCAATTTACCTTCATCCACGAAACGGCTGTCATAAGCTACGTTTGCTCTCATATGTCAAACCGTACTTCTAAAACGCTGTTCAATATCACTTACAATGGCTATCTATGAGATGTGAAAGCTGCAGCGCTCTTTTTCGGAATATCCGGACAGCTAACTCCGCACTCTGCCCGTATAGGAGGCGCACTTCATTCCTTCTGCAATGGTGAATCCGCCAAAACGATTGCGCTCCATGGCCGCTGGCAATCTTCATCATCACTACGCTACAATCTTTCAAATGGCAGAGCACTTTTACAAAAGCTGCAGTTTACAGGAAAGCAACACGCAAGACTGCACCGATACGCTCGTTCAGGAGAGAAAATTATGCAACGATCAGGAAGCAATGTTTGGACTTGAACCTGTCACAAAGCACAGCACAAGGCAAAGAACTGATCTCCTTCCGAGATCTGTTGGGTTGGGGCTGCTGGTTGCTAACTGAGAGTCGTCCTAAACGCTCTCGGCCAGCTGAGATCCTATACCTCTTTACTCCTCGCCGCCCTAGAGTCTTTCTTGACCTAATAAGAAGACGCCTAGAGCGGCATACCTACCCAAGCTGTGCGATAAACCTTTGTTTCTTGCGTTCTGCATCACCGCTCTGGCACCATATCACGCATAGCACCTGATAATGACTTATTGTGTGAAATATCAATTCTTACTTAAGAGAAATGAGTCGTATGGTACGCTTATTGCTGTTCTATTGTTTGTCGCAGTTAGTATTGGAAACGTATAGCAAAATAAAAAACTTTGTATTGCAATACATATTGCAGAAGAAATGAAATATTGTACAGAATTGTTCATTGCGTTTTATGAGCAATAAATTGCAATTATATTGTAAATATCCCTGGTGATAGGGCGCAACGTAACCAACCATTGTGACATACTTAATGTGCATCGTAACGTTCTTAGACACCCTCCAGATGCTAGCGGAGACTCCCAGAGAACCATAACTCTGGTGGATAAGGACATGCACACCTTCATCCCACACTCGGCATTTACCTTTCACGCGCCAGCCCTCACTGTTCAGAATGAAGTATCTCTGTTTTGTGCTGCTGGAAAATGCGGGATATGAAAAAATTCGTAGAAATTGAAAACAAGACGTCTGTTTCTTAGTAGAAGTAAATTCAGCGCTTAAGGAAAATTTGCATTGAGGCAATGTGACAATGTAAGTTACAACAATTCTGACGTTACAAAATACGAAAATGTGCACAATACAGTAAACGTCTAAAAGGACAATGACCTTGACAATCCCATTAATTTTACTTTAATGATAACTACCAAGTTATCACAAGATTACATCAAAGTTAGCATGTTATGTTGTGGTGATAAGTTGGATAACATCAATGTTTTGGGGCCCGAGCTTCAGATAAGAAGTGGAGGCAGTCTTAGATACCCTTACTTACTTGTTAATCTGGTGAAGTTCTTTCATGAGCTTCACAATTTAAGGTTCTTACTTGAACCAAATTTAAAGCTAAAGAGTTACAAAACTGAAAATTTTGCGCTTTTCTTTCAAACTTAGCAGGGTGAGACTTTAAATATCTTCTATTCGGCACTTTATATTTATTAGTGTATACAAACAAAACAGTCTCATAGACATATTCTAGCTTTATTTGAAGTTTGAACGGGAATACAGTTCTACTTCCATGTTCAAACGAAGTTAACATTAGTTATCAAACCCAAAATAACACACATCATGATGTGATGCATGATGTGTTAATGAAGAGAATAATGTCATCAACCGGTACTGTAATTCAGATATTTCAGGTAATGTGTCCCTAACGAAAGAGAGGTGTGCGCCGTTACAATACAAGAGAAATTCTTATAAAGGGTTTCTCTTACACCATAACTTAATTCGGTTATTTGTGAAATGTTCGCACTTTTGCAAAGAGAACCAAAGCGTAAATGTGTTACATTTTTAGATTTTTATGCTTTTCCCGCAATTCCCTGCTCACTTCAGTACTGGCAATACAGATAGACCGTGGCAAGACCTGAAGAAGATCGTCGACAAGGTTCACAGTCACGTATGCGGTCAATCTACGTATACTGATATCCGTATACTCCTCGAACGGAACGAGCTTTGGGACAACGCCGTTGATAAGTATTTACAGGAGACATTAGAGAAGTGCACTGCCTGCCGCACGACTGCACGACCTGTACCAACACGCAAGGTCTCACTAAGCTCCAGGTCAAGGTCATTCAACAAAGTTGTCTGCGTTGATCACCTCTTTCTTGACCAAGAGTGTGTCATGCATGCAATGGATTCCGTCTCGCGCTACTCTGTCGGTGCCGTTGTCGAAGACACCTCGATGGATAAGGCTGTAATTTTATTCGACGCTCAGTGGATTACCCCCTTTTGGGCACCACAGGTAGTAGCATACGACACTGGCTTTGAGAATCAACCCTTCAGCCAATATCTCAACTCTCGAGACATCGAATCACGTCCCTTGCCGCCGCGTCGTCACAATAAGAATGTATTGGAATCGAAACACAGGATAGTTCGGGATGTATTTCTCCGCCTCAAGCACGCGTCGGATAATCAGAACAGAGGTTCGATAGCGTTACTTGTTCAACTCGCTATTCGTGTTTCTAACGATCTGTATGGTAGCGATGTAATTTCAGCTCAAGAATTGGCCAAGGGATACACGCGACCACTAGAACCCGACCAACTTCCCAAGCTGCTGCCAAAGGATATCGTAGATGCTCATGATATCTTGCTTGCGAAGCGCAAGCTGACGCGAATACTGAGGTCTAAAACTTTCGAAGAACGTCCTGTGTCCGTCGGAGACCTCGGGCAAATCTTCGTCAAGCAGCAAAACGAAAAAAGAGGAAGGTGGTCACAGGACAAGCCGATCCTCGCTTCTGACATCCTCAACCGAACGGTCACTGTACCCGGATCGAAGGGACGGACCGTGAGCGCTGCTATCGAGGACGTTAGGCTCTCAGTGGCGAGTAATGAGATAGCAACCGCTGTGCAGGATGCTATAGATGAACTCGACAGGGACCTGGATGAGGTTGTAGGTCAGCTACCAGACACAGAAGCGATTCAGATGTCCTCTCTGCAAACGACACCGAGGTAAATGACCAAACACTCCGTGCAACACCTGATGGTGAAGCTGAAACGGAAGCAGTTGGTCCTAATTTACCATCTGTTGGAGACCGCATAGAAGTGTACTGGCCAATTGATAAGACATTTTATTCAGGGACAGTGGCCACGATCGATAAGGACACGCAGAAATACTCCGTTCAATACGATGACGGAGATACAGAGAATCTCATTCTGGAGCAAGAAGTTTGGAATCATTTGAAGGAGAACGATAACCTCACACAGGCTCAACAGGAACAGGAGAGCGAAAGTTCCGAGCCTAATGTTGCAGCGGCAGAAGTAGAGCTTTCCCCAGGACAGGAGTTGCAAAACACGGAGCAGGAGCTGATCAAAGCTTACTATAAAGCGTTTGGGTCCACAGAATTTATGTTACATCAGGCCCAAAATTTGCCTCCGTATGCCACTCAGAATGCATATGCCAGGGAAGAAAAATCGTTCAAGAAGATTGTGCCAGATGTTCCAGTATCAGAGGTACCCAAGACCGCCAACATTGAGCGCATTCCGAAATTTCGACAGCGACAATTTGACAGTTGTGACGAGTGTGACATACTCATGTATAATAGATGGCACATGGCATGATTACAGAAATAGCCTGTGAGCAGTGTGTAACCAAACTGTGCGTTTGTGGAGAGGCGACAAAAGTGCCTTCGATGAAGAGCTCCTCCACAGCCTTTCTTCGGAGCACGAAGAACACTCTACGGCTCTCACTGTCCCTTAAAACCACCACAAGCAGTTCCCGCAACCATGGAGAAACTTGTCCAAGAAATAATCTATCAAAGACGCGTAGCAACAACAACGATCATGGCAGCCATCGCAATCATGACCAAAAGCGCCGTGATAACCAAAAGAAAAAAAAAAAAAAAAACGTAGACGTAATCAAGCATATCTGCGGCGACTGGCTCTTCAAACGCCTCGGTCGTTACGCTTTCGAACAAGTTGGGAGTATTTGAGAGACAGATGTCAGGATAAGGAATTTGTCAAAGTTACAAACTTTACCGTATCAATGTTTTCAAAGTACTTACTACCATTGTTCCATAAAATGCGACAGACACAGGTGAAAAAGACTCCGTACTCAACGAAGCAAAACCGCAAAGGACGAAGATCTCTTCTAAACAGCACAGATCGTCTTGGTTTTTTTTATGGTATTTGAAATCTACGTGCACAATGCGAAAGTTGTGTGTAATATTTGGATTGACACCGGCAGTTGCGTCCGTTTGGTTAGATTATGGATTGTCTGTCCTTTATCACACAGTTAAAGACCCGTCATTCTCTCTCTGCCGAGTACACTGGCCTACCACACCGGAAATGAAAGCATCAGCTGATCTTCTTCAACGAAATAGAGCAGTCGGTAATGCGTTGCCTGGTGTTTTTGCGCTAATTGAAGGAGGTACGCTGAGCTGTGCCGAATATGTGGACCCAAATATTCAGAACGCCTACTATGATGGGTACACTTGCCGCGTTGACATCACGAATCTTCTTGTATACAACTTTTTTGGTGAAGTGATACATGCTGCGGTTAACTTTGCTGGCTCGTGGCATGATATGCACCTGGCGTGGAGCTCTAATCTTTATTCTACATTGCTCTCCGATGAGATTACTCCAGTAGAATTCGCTTTACTCGCGGACACGGCGTTTGTAGACGACATTGAAATAACAAAGGGTAAAATTCTGCGCCCAAGAAAGACGGATGAAAAGGCTCCAGAGCTCAAAAGTGCTACACTGTACGCGGTGGATTTGGTGCTACAGCGTATAATCCCAAGCGAACGCCAAGCTGCGGAATGGGGAGTTCGTTGTTTGAAAGGGCCATTTGGGAGATTACGGACGGTTTTGCCTGCTGATTCTTATCGCCGAAAGCTGATTCTGGTGTCATGCATTCATTTACTCAATCTTCGCACGCGTACTATAGGACTGAACCATATCCGCTCTACCTATGATCCCTTAAATTGTGCTCAACCGGTTCTAAATTAGTCGCACATCATTCTGATCTTACCGCTGAGGCGTCGTACCTTTTGGACGTATGGTACTCACCTGTCTGCAAACATTCGACCTTTCTCCTTTTGGTATTATCATTGTTTAATCTCAAAGCCTCGTTGCCTCTCTTCAGTTCCAGAGCTATTCAATTCCTACACTTCACATCGATGGTCCCTGTACTGCGCACAGCGGTTTTAAGCGGAAGGCGAAGCAGTCGTACTGATAAACACAGCGCATGAGAAGTCTGTTTGTGCTACAAATTAGTGCAAAGCGTCGAGTGTGAAGCACGAGTCCGGCGTAATTGAATACTAATGCGCAGTTTGGTTGGCATTCTACTATATGCACCCCATGCTGTGCGCAAGTCGCAAGAAGCGCGCCAGCTCCATAAACACCGAAGCAATTATGAGCGACAGCGGTTTAGAAGGGAATGTGGCAAGCCTGAGCAGAACTCCAATGGACACTAAAACCACTGACCATAGACACCACCTCCGCTGCCGAATTATACAACATGTCGGATGATCCGGAATCTGTACATATGGAACTCTCTACGAGAAAAGCCAAAAATGGATAAAGCATGTCGGCGTCTTCCTCTTGTGCACATCTTGGAGAGACTCTGCGCTGCCACATCAACCACCTGCGCGCTGCCTGCGGCCGTGCGCGGCCGATCGCTGCTTCACCCGACTTTGTGATATCGAAAGATATGGGAATAATGTCTGCAATGCGGCGCTTGGAGGATCACTACCCTCAAAGAGGCAGACCGAGGTGGCAGTGCGGGACGTCCATAGCCGCATGGCGTCCGTCGTGACGTATAGGAAGGAAGGATGACGGCACTGCTGGCGTATGGTTTGGATCTCGTATGTACCGCACGATTGTACAAGGCCACGCCGGATTTTATCCCTTTTGATCTAGCCTCGAAGTTTCCACGAGCGCGTTGAAATCCGCTGAATCACAAGACCGTGTGCGCCGCTCGTTTTTCCGCCCGCGATGTCTTTTCCAGTTCTACGTATTTCTTAAAAGCTCTGCATACATTGCTCCGTGGCTTATATGGTGCGTTTTTCTTGGTCCTGGCACATGGTGCCCATATGGCAAACATTCGAGCCCGCCTCATGCTGAACCATTGAAAGAGAAAGCGCTGTGCCTCAGATTCGCGCCACGCGGAAGATGAATTATGTATTTCCTGGTAACACCGGTTGCGAGTTGCTCTTTAATGTGATGAATGAAGTTAGGGCCACGGGAACTGGATCTATGATGCCACAAGAGCTCCGCCAAATATTCTTTTGAATGTGTTTTCTCGTTCGGAACTCTATTCTTCAAAGTTCCGGGAAACAAGAAAATCGCACCTCTATTCTTCGCCGCGGTCTTTCCTACAAATGTGCACGTGATGTTTTTGTGTCCACTTTTTCATAACCCCAACTCTCAGGAGAAATTTAATAGCGCTGCATTCTAGTCGAACATATGGACTCACAGTATACCAACCAAACGTCGTCTTGCCCTGCTCATTCTCTAATGATCTCAGATGTGCGATAATAATTGATGTTACTTATGAGAGCTTGCGAAGTATTGCCATCATGTCATCCATTTTTTCCGATACGGCCTTCATTTTCGCGTCGATGATGTCTATGACTTCTTTCCTTGTAACCGTAGTTTGAGTTGGGGACTGAAATTGAACTGGTTTTGCTAGTGTACTGTTGAGTTGTTTCAAATTCTCATTGACATTTCTCATTTCTTCTCCAACCGAATATGTTTTCTTCTTTCTACGTTTTCCAACATACTGGACGCTCTCAAGCTTTCGCTTTTGATTCCTACGATTTTCAATACTTATTTCTGAATGTCCAGACTCAGATGTCTTATAATCGTCATCGTCTTCCCTGATATCCATGTCGCCTACAAGTGCGGCTGACATTTTGGTGAATATTGCTCGCTCCGCTTGTATAGCTCTTCGTACAGGCTGTGGACATGTTGGGTCTCCTGTCTTTTTGCTGGATTTTACAAGATTGTCAAACTTGGTTCGTAACGACTTTGCTGTTCGCGTTGGCCTATCATGCGTGCGGATTGTTGTGTTATACCTCTGTTCCACAAGAGCCCATTCATTTGCCCCGAGGGGAAGAATTTCATCAATGCAATCCATGAGGATTTCGCACTCGTCGCTTGTGTAGTTCGGAGCGTTTTCGCGAGAATGGGGATTTCTTTTCTGTTTCTTTTGCGCATTTGAGGGAGCTGCTGCTGGTTTTGTAGGCTCAGAAGGCTGAGTACCACGGTTTGGGGGAGCGGCTGATGCTTCGTTTCTGCCGCCGAAGCCGAAGGGTGTCGTAGAGCTTTTTCGAGTCATATGCAGATGTGTTCTGAAGCCGCAAAAGATTTCGCAGAGAACGGCTGTGGCTCTCTACGGTTGTCGCACCCTCCACAACAAATCTACACTTCTTGGTGTTTGTGATTTTGTAGGTCTCTAACGCTCTCTGAATAGCCTTATAGATCAGCATATCTCGCTGTCACGCTCGACAATCTCAGCCAATCAGAATCACCTAAATTTGTAGATGTGTGGCTGTCAGAATTTCGGAATGCACTCATTGTAACCAGTCACGTCTTCTACAAGGTCAAACACTGTGATGACGACACGCTGACCTTGAAGGCACGAATTGCTGTACACGTGTGCGCTTCGGTCGTAGTGCAAGATGGTGGAGTGAGAGGTGTCGAGTTCGATGCCTCCGGTTTACTCTGGAGGCGTTCGTACAAGGCGTTAAATACGCCGCAGCTTGTGAACGAGCACGGCTTGAGCTCCACCAAAATCTACAGTGCCACCCAGAAATGCGTCTCTGAGTGGCGTGGACGCATAGAGGCGGGACATGCCTCGCGATGTGCGTGAGTGGCGCTCAATCTAAACTACTAAAGTGACTACTGCGTAGTGTCTCTACCAAGTGGCTGAGTAACGGCCACTACACTCCCCTTCTTCAAAGACCAAGTACCTGTTTCGCCTTCTTAGCCAAAGCTTTGGGGGTGGTTTTGCGGCGCAGTAAGCGCTGCACCATGACGGGCACGTCCTTGTACATATGTGTCAGTGGTTCCAGAGTATCGTCGTTCTTGCTGAAACCCTTCCAGCGGACATGAACAAATATCCCATCTTCGTGCTCGACTAGTTTCAGCAACCGGGAAACTGGCATACCCGTTTCGGATGAAAGCACATGCCACATGATAGCCTCTTTGTTGAGAGAGGCGTCGTGATAGAACTTCAACCGAGAGCCATGTACATCATCTATCACGCCGTTGCGTAGATCTTCTACTTGGAAAACGTAGTCTGAAAGAGATTTGACAATTCGTCTGGGGCCGCGCCAACGCAGCGCCAACTTCTCACCGGCGTGAAAGTCTTCACGAGCAACTAGAACAAAGTCACCGTTCTCAAAATTCGGTAGTTTGTCTTTCGAAGCGCGAGAGCGAGAGAGTGCGCGATTCTTCTGCAGCGCCGTATGCACCAACGGGTGCAGCTCGGCAACCTTCACCTTGAGAGCGTCAATGTTCACGCACTTTTCCAACAGTGCTTCGGTTACAGTCATCGCTTCGGTGGTGGTGGTGCGGAGAAAGGTTGAGATGGGAGGGGTCGGTTCCAGGCCAAGAAATGCCGTAATGGGGGCGATGTTGTTGCGCTGAGGTGAGGGTGCGTTGTTCAGAACGCTTTGTATGACAGGAAGAAGATCCGGCCACTCCGAGAATTCCATCTGATATTCGGAGACCAGAGCGCGAAAGGTGCGAATTACTTCCTTTCCAACTCGTTCCACTGCTCCGTTGCTCCAGGGCGTGTAGGGCAACGTGAAATGATGCGGAACACGAAGGCCTTTCGTGACCATGCGCACGGTCTCGTTTCGAAAGTGTGTAGGGCCATCGGACATTAGTCATTGGGGAACGTTAAAGGCCGCGCACCAGTCCACGATTGCTAGAGCGGCGTTCTCGGCAGAAGTCTCGGGTGTTGCGAAGAACCACTTGTAGTCCGAATGATCGTCTCTGAGCATCAGAATGTACTTGAAGCCTGCTTGGCTCGGCCCGATTTCAATATAATCGAACTGGAGCAGGTCATTCGCTTTCGTGCCGTGTAATGCAGGCCCGAATGGGCGCGGGACTTTCTCTCCGCCAAGAGTTGAGATGCAATGGATGCATCCCTTCACGAAAAGGTGCACGTCGTTGGGGGGGTGCTCCAGTGATAGTACTTGCTCACGGTGCTCAGAGTCGTCTGCCTACCACGATGTCCGGCTGGTCCGGTGTGTGCAATGATGCAAAGACGGAGTTGAAGATCCTCCGAGGCATCTGGTATCCAAATTGCGCCGGCTGAGGTTTGCCACAGACCCTCCGAAATGACCAAATGCTTGGGGCGATGATTAGCATTGCGTTCTTGTTGTTCGGCAAGTTCGATGGTGGATGGCCAACAAAATTCGTCTGCATTCGATGACGGCAAAACGGGGATCTTGACCAGACGACGGACAGTAGGTGGAGCGCACCAGCGAGTCATCATGTCGGTCCACACATTGTCGAGGCCACTGATGTGGAAGCAGAGGTACGAGTAGGCGCTAAGGCGCACAGCCCAGCGAAGAACTTTCCGGATTGATGATTGGCTGAGGTCGGGAAGAAGCGACAGAGGATCAAACAAAAACACTAGGTTGTTATGATCAGTGAGGAGATCGAAGCCGGCAGCTGTGGCTGCCAACCAGTGCATGCTCTCCACAGTGGCCATGATGGCGAAACCTTCTTTCTCCAGAGTCGACCACCCGAGCTGGGTTGAATTGAAACGCCCAGAGCAAAACGCAAGCGGGGTGTGGCGCTGTTCGCTATGTGGCTTCGCAAGGTCTTCGTACGGCACTTGTGTCACAATTCCAGACCAATGGGTATCCGATGCGTCGGTGTAGAAGCAAAGGCGCTGTTCTTCGTCTCGGTGCGCAAGCGTCACGGTATGGACCAAAGAGTTCTTGCATTGCTCAAATGCTTCGGCTTCGACTTCGCTCAAACCCAATGACTGTAGTCGTACTGCAGCAACCGCTCTCTTTGTGCGCTTCCCAGCGTGAGCATACACAGCTTCCAGAAAGTTGTGCAGAGGAGAGATTAGCTCTGTGAATCCTGGTATGGCTGTCTTGACCCACTGCATGGCGCACACAAATTGTTGCAGATGAGCTCCAGTGGTGGGAGGCTCCATGTTCACAAGACCCTCGAGCTGTCGAGGATCGTAGCGGATACCATCATCTGACACGATTCGACCGCACCATCGAATTGACTTAGCGAACAGAATGCATTTCATAGGGTGTAGGCGAATTCAGTACTGTGCAAAAGTGCGAAAGAGAAGACGAATACCATCCAGAAGGCCGTCGATGGTGTGATTGTGCAACAGGAGATCGTCGAGCCAGTAGAGTAGCTGCCTCAATAGATCCTTTGGAAAAATATCAGCAAGAGTCGACTGGAGATGCGTTGTGGCGTTTGTCGTGCCGTGAAGGACTCTGGTGGGTGAAAAGACCCCGTCAGGCGTGATGAAGAACTGCAGTTGTTGCGAATCCTTGTCCAACGGGAATTGCCAATATCCGTGAGAGAGATCGAATGAAGCAAAGAATCGCGCTTTGGCCAGTTTCAGGAGCTCCTGCTCGATATTTGGCATTGGATACTGGTGCTTGACTGTGTACTCGTTGATCGGTCGGAGATCAACCGTGAAGCGGAATCGGGCTGCTTCAAATTTGGGAACGATGAGTGGTGCGGAAGCCCAAGGGGATGAAGGATTGGCATAGGCCATTCCAGCTTGTATAAGCTGGGTGACGAAGGTGTCCAAAAATTCGCGCTGTGCTTGGGAGTACTTGCGGAGGCGTACTCGAACTGGACGCGCGTCTGGGGTAACAGAGATCTTCAGAGGGGGGACATTAGCAGCGGGACCTGAGGAAAGAGAGGTGCGGAAAATGTTGAGGTTTTAGTTGACAATCTGCTTCAGTTCGTGGGTGGCCGGTGTGGGAAGCCCGTTTTCAACGGCTGCGTCGATCATTCCTTGGACCGCGGCGAGAATGTCCTCGTGTTGATCTGAGTCGACAGGATCTAGCAGTGAGGGATCGGGAAAAGGGTCTTCGTCTTGACGAGCAATGTCATAAACAACTCGCGGACGTTCTTGGATGGGCTGTGAAGTTTGCACTTTCGCTGGTTTCCCAGTAATTCTTGCAATCATCAGACGGCTGACATAGCCTGTCGGCGAGTTCGGAGTGGGGTTTCCGACTTCTGAGCAGTCAGCACCATTGAGGTCAAAGCGGTTATTGTCCAAAAGCGTGTGAGTGTCAACGCGCAAATGCAGCAAGACTGGTGTACCAATTAGCAGGTCTTCACATGCGAGGTCGTCGTCGGCAACCAGAAATGAAATGTTCTGTAGCGCGAGGTTCCCGGAAGCGAGGTGCTAGATCGTGCTTGGTACTGTCCAACTTCTTGAGAAGGAGAAAGTCTCCGCTGAATCTTTGTGGTCCTTCTTCAAAGCTACGGAAAGTGACACCGTCTGAATGGCAGAAATTTTTCCAATTCCTTTGATGGCGGCCGCTTCCGCGAGCTTTGGAGAAACAATACTGTCATCACTTCCATCATCGCATCGTCCTGTCGAATCTATGCAGGAAATGCCATCCGATACAGTGATGAAGCAACTAGGTGGAGATTGCTTCGCGCATGGCTACAGACGAGCGACTACTCCGGAATTGTTGCGGGTGGCCTTGCGCGAGCGAGTGAACTTTGAAGGCCCGTCGGCAGCCTTCTTGGCTGCAATTTCTGCTTTGAGGGCTTCTTTCTCTGCATCGGTAGCTTTAGGGCAATCATCGATCCAATGGCGGGCGTCCTCATGTTTGCACGGTGGGTGGGGACAGAAAGGAGGCTGTCGTCTTCCTCTCTGTTGCGCAGGCTTGGAGCTGCTTGCAGACTTCGAAGTGGTACCAGAGCCAGAACCGCTAGTGCCAGGAGTGTTGGTACTACCATTTGTAGATGTTTGGGCGTTTCGACTGCGGGTCGATGGGCCGTTATCTACGACCTGGAATGCCCCTGCGACAGACAAGGCCTGTTTTATAAAGCTCTTGAAATCTTTGCGCAGTGGTGCGTACACAAGTTCCAAGTCGCTTTTCAGACGTTGTTGCAATGCTCTGGGCTTCACGGCCGAAACAATGTGTTTGACAGCAAGCTTCGAGTGGTCTTTGATGACCCATGATAGACCATTACGTCGAAGAATGGAGACATAAGAGGTAAACAAGGCTTTCATACGGGATCGTGACGAACTGTCGGTCATGTCCATACTGAGTTCCCGTTTGACCATGAAGTCGATTTCGCTCACAGTCAAGATATCTTTCTCTTCTTCTGCCTCAGATTCCAAGTACGCTCGAAGCTTTGCATCAGTCAATTCATTAGATTCCTTTACACCGGGAATGTATTCCAGTTCGATGCAGGATTCTAGCCATTCGGAGTCAACACAGTAGCTCAGGTTCACGGGACGGACGGGTTCCGTGGTGGTCGAGTCAACTACTGCAAGCTGTAGTGCTCTTGCGGTGATTTCTTTCACATACTGGTCGTATTGACTCAAGAACACACGGATGGATTTCGGGTTTGTGTTCGTCAGTCGTGGGTGACTGACAGAGAAAGCTACAGACGTTGGCTGCTGTAGGATTGTGTCTTCCCTATGCAGGGTGGGCATCGATGCGGACGCCCTGTGGATGTGTGATCGAACAATAGTGCGTATACAACCGTGAAATCAGTAGTGATCACTGTGCGCTTCGGTCGTAACGCAAGATGGTGGAGTGAGAGGTGTCGAGTTCGATGCCTCCGGTTTACTCTGGAGGCGTTCGTGCAAGGCGTTAAGTACGCCGCAGCTCGTGAACGAGCACGGCTTGAGCTCCACCAAAATCTACAGTGCCACCCGAAATGCGTCTCTGAGTGGCGTGGACGCATAGAGGCGGGACATGCCTCGCGATGTGCGTTGGTGGCGCTCAATCTAAACTACTAAAGTGACTACTGCGTAGTGTCTCTACCAAGTGGCTGAGTAACGGCCACTACAACACGGTAACAAGGACCGCGACAAAGACCTCTTGAAGACGGATTCCGCAACATGTCCGCCAGTCGGTATAAGAATTCTGCTTTCTTTGGCAACTATCTTCTCCTGGACGATAGCTAAGATCGACTTCAAAAGTGCCTTCTTGCAGACCGAAGCTCACCGAGACGTGTACATGCTTCCGCCACGCGAGTGCAATACACGTTACAAGCACTATTGGTTATTGTTGTCGGCTGCGTATGGCCTTGCTAATGCCAGCGCAAAGTGGCAGCAACTGAGTGATGATGTACTCTGTTTGTTTTGATTCAGGCAATTAATGTATGTGCCACAATTGTTTTACAGGACCAGCTCGACAGAACTTCTGATCGTTGCGACCAAGGTAGTGGATGATATTTTGTTTGGAGGGGAGAGAAGTAAGGTCACGTCAATCATCGAGAGTATCAAGGCCAAACACAAACTTGGGACGATTGCCTACGGACCCGGAACGTTCCAATTTTACGCACTTAAGATCACTCAGTTCGATGATATGAGCGTTTCTATTGATGGAGACCAGAAGCTGTCAGGATGTCATCTTGGCGTTATGAGTAGAATGCGAAGAAGGGAACAAGACAGTCCATTGAACAGCATCGAGAACGCGTCGTTCCGCTCGTTGAACAGTTGCATTGGGTGGCTTGGAATAGCAGCTTCACCGTTTTGCGCATTTGCCGCGAGTTATTTGCAGCAAAAGGGCCCGGACCCTACAGTCAAAGACTTGATTACGCAATCAAACATGCTCAGATCACTGAAGAAAAGGAGCACAACTGTCAGATATATCAAGCCATGTACTGGAAGAGACTACGAAGTATATGTCATCGTCTTTTCCAATGTAAGTCGAACGACAGATCATGGGCAACTTGGTTTTGTTGCAGGACTCTTGTTTGGAAAACTAGAACAAGACGCGGTGGTGCACGTCTTGTCATGGAGTTTTCACAAATCCCGAAGACCGGTTAAGTCGGTAGGATTCGCGGAGATTTCAGCCGCAGGTGAAGCCGTTGACGAAGGAAAGGTCTTGTGCAGAGCATACAGGAATCTCTTGAACGTTGAAGTAGGCCTGTGGATAATTGTCGATTCGAAGGACTTGTATGGAACGTTGTCTACATGTCGAAATGCTTCAGATCGATCCATTCGCGGCGATGTTAGTGTTATCAGATACGAGTTTGAAACACGTAACATACATAGAATGATCTGCGTTCCAGGAACTGTCAATTATGCCGACCCGTTAATCAAATCAGACAGCCCTATGAGTTTGAGTCTGGAGCTGATGCTATATGACAGAAAAGTTTCGGTCGATTTTAGTTCGGCGCTCATGAATCGCTCAGATAAGTCAACCGGTTGCAACTGGTTTAAAGAGGGGTGAGTATGGAACATAAGACCAAGTTTAAGTACTACAGGAATTGCGATATTGCCTTGATGTAGGACATATAACGAATGTTGTGAATAATGACTACGACATGATTGTCATTTCATGCTGGAGGTCCCTAACGACTTACGCTGTTTATGTATACAGCAGTAGACGTTAGACTTCCTGTGCTTAAAAGTGTCTGTCTGTGTAGACGCAGAACGAAGACAGAGGGAGCAAGCACAACAGAAGAAAACAAAACTTGCTTGAACAAGAACAGTAAAGTGCTTCGATTATCTACAATCCGCTTTAGTTAGTGTATCTTTGTGCTGTAGGTCTGCTTATGTAGTAAGCGTTTCACATCGTATCATACTTCTCTCGATGGTTTATTTGGGTAGTTTCGTCTAGAGAAAATGTGTTATCAGTTGCTAAGCTGTCATGGTGCCAGAGCGTTTTAGATAGAACCCAATAAACAGAAGTTTATTGCTACTGTTGGGAAAAGGCGCGGCCCAAGGCGTCGTTCCATTAGTTCGAGAGCAACTCTTGCACCGCAGGGGCGAAGAGGGCGAGTGGTGAGTGTCGGGAGACAGGCTGGTGAAAAGAAAAGATAGGAGAAAACAAAGGAGCGAAAAGAAAGCGAACTGATGGGCACACCTCCGAATAACTGGCTTCCGCCTTCCCCGAGGTCACTCCCGGTCTTTGGCCGGGAGCTTTTATTGTGTTTGCTCGCGACCTCTTTGTCGAAAAGGACCGCTCGAGGTCTGCTCAATGCGGATCCAGCAATGAACGTAGACCTCCAAAGAATTAAGGAAATTCACATATGCAAATTTTACACGCGACTGTGTCAGCCTCATTTCGGTCCTACACTTTCCGTCGCGGCTCATTCGAAGCTGCTGTTTGATCTGGTGAGCTCCTTGTTCCGTTCCACTCACCGCCCGAGGGATACGCGCCGGTGTACGCGTCCGCACACCTGTTCCGCCGCGTTGCTGTCGTGACACTTCACAACAGCGCCCCATGAGCTGCTCCGCGTAAGCTTGTGGTAGCTCAGTTAAATTGAATTCACGACGGCACGCTGGCGATTCGTGCCATTTGCAGATACATTGTCGATAAATTCCTGCGTCAGAACCGGGACATCCACTTTCAATGACTCTATAGCGACCCAATCCCGCTCTTTGTCTGAAAAACCTTTCCACTTAACTAAAAACTGCACTTCACCGTCTTTTCTTCTTACATCTTCAAAACGATCGATGACAAGCATTTCACCCTCCTGGTAGACAAGATGATCTTTCAGCGATTCGGTCACCTCGTAGTCCTTATTGCGAAAAAATTTCAAACGCCGACCGTGAACATCCTGCTTCTTTCCAGTTAGCAGATTTTCAACCGTGAAGATGTACTCCGATTTGGATGAAACGACACGAAAAGGTCCAATTCACAAAAGAGAAGGCTTTTTGCTTTTCTCACGTTTCAACAATCCTCGAAGAACGAAATCACCCTCAGTGAAGTTGACTGGTCTCACCCCAGTCTTACGATTGTGCGCCTTGACAGCAATCTCCCGTTTTCGGCGACTGCGTATTTCAACACCCTTGTGCATGCTGTCGAGAGCCCCTTGCAGCCTGCCAATGTTCATTCTCTGCTTCGCTCTCACTTTTTCGACGCTTCGGACTTCGGCCACGTCTCCAACCTTTCTCTTGATTGCTGTCAAAGGAGAATCTTGCGGCAAGCCAGTGAAAGCAGTGAGTGGGCACCTGGTACCCAACCTTTTCAAGATGGAATTGTTTAGGGTCGACTGAACGATTGGAAGCACAGCAGGCCAGCATACCTGAGGAAGTTGAAATTCAGACAAAAGTGCCCTTGTAGCTCTCAGACGTTCACGACAAACGACCTCGACGGTTCCATTAGACCATGGACAGTATGCGAGAGTAAAGTGGTGCGAAGACTTCAAAGTTTCCCGCAAAAGACCGACCAATTCGTTCTTGAAGTGAGAACCGCGATCGGAGACCCAGTGCTCTACGACACCAAACGCTGAGAACCAACGGATAAGTACCTCACATACGACTTCTGCCGTAGCCTCCCTTGCTGGAGTAAGCCAGAGATAACCTCTGTAGTCATCCTTCAGAACTAGTGCGTAGCAGTATCCGTCTTCGCCTTTCGACATATAACAGAAATCGAAATGCAGCATCTTGTTCGGTAGGTCAACGTGTAGAGCGTGTCCAAGTGGTCTGCGGATGACCGTACCAGCTTCTGTACAGAGACAGTGTAAGCAAGAACGGACAAAGGCTTCGACTTCTTTCTGCATATGCTCCCAATAGAAATGGCTCTGTAGCGTAGCTTGAGTCACTTTCCAACTACGATGTCCTCCCATTCCGGTGTGTGCTGCGACGAGTATCCTGAGCTTCATCTTCTGATCCTCGCTACAAATCCAATGGATTCCTTTCTCGTCCTTCCAACCTTCTCCTGTCTTCTTAAACTGCTTCGGGGGCTTCGACTTTGCGGTTTCTTGAGACGAGATAATATCCGGAAGCGAAGGCCAGTCCAGTCTACAGTCGGTGCCGGGACTAATCGGGGCCAAAAGTATAGATTTAAGACGGCCGATAATGCTAGAGCTGATGGTTGCTTTGGCCTGTACGGCCCATCTTGTCATCATGTCTGCCCAAACGTTCTGCTCGCCAGGAAGGTGTTCGATAACATATCGAAAGGCGCTGAGCTTTAGAGCCCAGCGCATCAGTTTGCTCGCTGTGTGGCGTGCAATCCCGGGATTCTTCCCGTAGGGGTCGTATAAATATACGAGGTTGGCGTGGTCCGTAAAAATGGACAACTCTCGGCCGGTGATGAGATAGTCGAGCCGGCACATTGCTTCGACTATTGCGAATCCCTCCTTCTCCGGCACGCTCCAATTCGCAGCAGATCCTGCAAAGGATCCCGACAAGAAACAAAGTGGCGTGTAGTCCTGTTTGTCAACGTCTTTGAGTCGTTGCGACATTGGCACCTGTGTCAGAATTGCGGACCAGTGCGTATCTGACGCGTCTGTGAACAGACAGAGCCTGTGGTAGGGTTTTGGGTGCGCAAGTTTCACAGAGGCAGCTAGTTGCTGTTTGATGGTGTCGAAAGTGCCATCATGGTCAGCGCCCTACGAGCTGGTGATGGAAATCTTTCGCACGGCTTGCTTCGTACGTTTTCCAGCTTTGGAGTAGGCTTCTTCCATCAGAGCGTGTAGAGGGGCCACGGTTTCTGCATAAGCTGGAATAGCGTTCCGCATCCAATTCGTAGCGCACAGAAGGTGCTGAAGCTGATCCGCTGCCGTAGGCTTCTTCATTTCCATGAGAGAAGAGAAATGTGTTGGGTGATACTGGATGCCTTTCGACGAAATTATTGTTCCACAGAACTGTACTTCCTTATCAAACAAATTTGACTTTTTGGCGTGGATCTTAATGCCGACCTCGATGCAAACGCAAAAATATGCTTCGAGACTGTCTAACAATTCCGTTTCATTCTGTGCGTAGAATAAGAAATCGTCAAGCCACTGAATCATCTTATGCACGCGGCCTTCGAACTTTTCTTGCAAAACGGCTTGGAAATGCGTTCCAGAATCGCTACCGCCCTGGAGCAGACGTCTAGAGGAGTAGATGCCAATGAGTGTCTGAATAGACATGAACTCTTGGGACCGTTCCTCCAAGGGTACCTGCCAGTACCCGTGGGCAAGATCTATGTTCGCGAAACAGGTGCTGCCGGCTACGTCCTGAAACTTTGATTCCAAGTGAGGCATGAACGGCTGGATTGGGATTCTTTGGGAGTTGGGTCCTCGGAGATCTACAGTGAATCTTAGAGAGGAAGTGCAGGTCGAAAACAAGACGATGAGAGCTGAGAGCGATCGACTCCAAAGTAGAGTACGATCGCTCTCTCTTTATAGTGAGGCAAAGGCTTACTTGATGATGCAGTTCTACTGTGAACTGATCATGTAAGAAATACAAATGTCAACTGTCGTAAACAATACAAAACATAAATTCAAAAACTCATACAAGCATTCAAACATAGTTCAAACAGATTTCAAACAGTCAAAGTCACTGAGACGCCCCGTGGACCGGTAAGGGAGCAATACGGAGAGCTGTGCGGTGCGAGCTGAACAGGTTCCCAATAAGAGGCTTTGTAAAGATGTCAGCTCTGTTTGAACTAGAGGACACATGCTTGATGGAAATCAGTCCACTGCTGACAGCGTCCAATACAAAATGGTACTTAAGCTCAATGTGCTTTACCCTCCTCATCCCAAAGCCAATCTGCGTCCACGATATAGCCCCAAGGTTGTCCTGAAAGAGATAAATCGGATACTCAATAGAAAACCCGAGCTCAATCATCACGTTCTTCAGCCAAGATAGTTGCTTAATACACTCCGACATAGAGTAGAACTCGGCCTCGGTAGTTGAGAGAGCAGTTGCTTTCTGAAGCTCCGAACTCCAAATCACAGGTGTATCCCCAATTGTGATCAGAAAACCCCCCCTGGAGCGACGTTTCTCAAGATCACGACCCCAATCGGCATCCGACCAGGACGAGACACGAGCCGTAACTGTTCGAGGAATGGTCAAACCAAAGTCCTGAGAACCAATAAGATACCGTACAACTTTCTTCATGCATTGCCAGTGCTCCGGCAAAGGATTGGAAGAGAACTTTCCCAGCATGGAGACCGCAGTA
This sequence comes from Gracilaria domingensis, assembly GCA_022539475.1. Taxonomy (NCBI): domain Eukaryota; phylum Rhodophyta; class Florideophyceae; order Gracilariales; family Gracilariaceae; genus Gracilaria; species Gracilaria domingensis. The sequence goes on from VCMS01000021.1 coordinate 99,703, forward strand.
GCTAAGTCCGGACGGGTTCGGGTGCTCAAAAAGAGAAGTGAGCCCAAAACTTCCTTGTAGGGAACGTCCTTCATACCGAGAGCGTCAGAATCAGTGGAGTTGGACAGAGCATCATAAAGACAGTGCGTCTGAGGGAGAGGAGTAGGCAGCGAAGTAGCAGTATCCAGATGAGCCATGCGTATGATCTTCTCAATTAGAGGACGCTGGTGGAGAAAGATACTGTCCTCAGACTCGACAATTGAAACTCCCAAGTACAAGTCTGTCTTACCAAGATCGGAAACATCATATGCATCAGACAGCTTAGACTTCACCCATGAAGTGAGATGAGAAGGCCCAAAAATACTGAGGTCATCAACATAGACCAACAAAATCACAGTACTAGAACCCTGATGGTGGACGAATACACATGGCGCTGATTGCAATTGCGTGAATCCAATTGAACGAAGGTAGGAAGAGATGTTCTCGTACCACAGTCGGAGTGCCTCACGCGTGCCATAGAGAGACTTCAACAATCGAACTACACGTCCATCGGCCTCAGGAATACCATCAATCTTAGGCAGTGTGATCCAGACGGGATGCTCAGTTGGCATCGTGGCATGTAAGAATGCGCCTTTGACATCGATATGCTGACGATCCCAGTTCATGGCAGTAGAGAGTATCATCATGACACGGAAAATTTCAAAGTTAAGAACAGGGGCATACAGATTGTCTTTGTCAGCGACGCTCTGAAAGTTACCACGAGCCACGAGGCGAGCCTTGAAGCGTAACGGTTGACCATTGTGGTCTCGTTTGAAGCGAAAGATAAATCCAGACGGTATCGGCGGACCATGGGTGGGCGAGGCATCTTCGTATGTCCCAAGACTACGAATAGTATCAAATTCAGTACGAATTGCGTCCATCCAGTGTGCAGCCTCAGAAGAAGAAAGAGCCTGACGCAATGTAGGTTCATCGGAAGTGCTTATGGCGGTTGGTAGCCTGCGAGCGGTGTTGGCCACTTCCGGTTCTAAGTCAGATGCATATCCACCCAGATCAGGATCGTACGTTGATGGGTGATCAGGGTAGTGCGTGAGTCCCGTACTACTGCTGGAAGATGCATTCGTCATCCAGTCGGAAGATTCCTCGTCAGTGGCAGGTGAGGGCGTGGAACGAGGAATGTTGGTAGGTTCATCATCACTGGGGTCAAAGTCATCGACAAAAGTACTCGTTATAGGCTCCGTAGAAGGTGTCAGAGAGACAGAGCCATCGATGAGAGAAAATCCGGGGAATTCTTCTTCAAGGAAACGGGCATGCTTGGTTTCGACAATGCCGTTGCTTGTTAAGATTCTGTACAAACCGCCCTGGACATGGCCTAAGTTCACTCCTTCGACCAGACGGGGTTGGATCTTCTTAAGCTCATTGGGATTTTCTTCTACAAGAGTTCGACAGCCAAAGGTACGAAGATGTTTGACATCACGGGGGGGCTCTTGAAGCAACTGAATGAATGGAACTTGCTTAGTGCTTCGATGATAATTGACGTTCTTGCAGAAAATGACATGACGAAGGGCTGCCGTCCAGTACGACAGTGGTAGTTGAGCTTGCTCCAGACAGGCTCGGATGGGCCTCATCGGAATGGCAATGTTGCGTTCAGCAAGTCCATTGGAGGAAGGCGTGTATGGAGATGAACGGGTGATGACAACTCCAATGCGTTTCAGTTGCTTCTGCGCCTTAAAAAATTCGGAGCCTCCATCTGAGTGGAGAGAACGAACTTTGAAACCTGATTGGCGCTCAAACCAATCACGTAGTTCAAGATTATCTCAGAAGCGTCAGACTTACGAACCAGTGGAGCAGCAAACAGATAACGAGTATAAGTATCCACGATGATCATGTAGTTAATGTGTCCAGCTTCCGACTCGGTGCCAACGAGCGTGATATCGCAGTGCAGGTGACCTGGCTGAGACGCGGAGGTGAGAGACCCATGAAAGCTACGACGAAACTTTCCTTGAGCGCACGGGATGCAATCCAAAGAAGAAATGGTGGTCTGGGATAAGATCCTGTCTTGGAGTAACTTTCGCACATCAGCTTTGGAGGCAGTATGTCCTAGGCGATTGTGCCATAGTGTGACACATGTAGGGGTCAAAGATTTCTTGTCGAGTTCGTCTTCGGAATCATCAGAGACTTCAACTGCCAAAGAATCAGCATCAGTATCCGACTCGTCAGTATCCGACAGCTCTTTCACAACAACGGCGTCATCATTGCTGGCATTAGTTTCGGTACGGAGGAGGTGAGAGAAACGGGTAATCATGGCTCTGGCCTCGTTAGCGGATCCATCAGGCAAAGAACGAGTGGCAGCATGACAGTCTCCAGGAATGTAATAAAGACCATCAGAATGCTTGGAAGCACTGCCTACGATTCGAAGATGATCGTCCAAGTCAATGATTGTAAGCAACAGTTGGTAGAAAGAGAACTGCAAGTTGCTTCGCAGTGAGAGCGGAATAGAAAGTAGACTCATGGCGATATCAGATGACACCAATGTTGCTGGTGACACAGTGTATCGTACTCATGTCACTGACACTTTCTCGGTTGCAATGATCTCAGAGTTGTCACCCAGTGCAATCGGAATACTGCATTCATGGCTTGTCGAAAGGTGTTCACGAGAAGCCGTAAGGTGCGCCGTAGAACCTGAGTCCAGCATTAGAAGGTTGGATTTTACGTACCGAGCAGCGAGAAATCGGGGTCTCAATACCGCAGCACGAGTGGAGGTGTTGCTCTTCTTCAAGCTGGTGCCATTCGAGGGGTGTGGTTTTTTATCCATTGCAGGATCCACCGGAATGTTCAGCTTGTTCTTCGGATTCAAGGGATTAAGATAACAACGGCTTGTTGTGTGATTGTCCTTGCTGCATATGGCGCATTTGGGTCTAACAGCAGCAGAGGCTCGTTCAGAAGTATGACTCTCAAGGGTACGAACTTCATCAAGGAGACGGGCTGAAACCATGTCCCATGTAGTTTGTTCAGTCGAAAGAGTCTTGATAGCTGCGCACACAGGATTAAGTTCCAGCGCAGTAATTGAAGATACCAAAAGAGCGACAGTGAGCTCCTCAGGCAATTTGGTTTCCATAGCAGCCAATTGTTCTATGACACTAGCCATTTTGTCAATGTGCTTGCCCATGTTCTGATGTATGTCGGAATAACTCATGTTTATCAACTCGCACATCTTGACAATGCGAGAGGCTGTAGACGTAGACGCAAAGCGGTCGTCCAGTCTTTTCAGCATCTTACAAGGGTTTCCAATCTCACCCTGTACGACACGTAGGGATTCATCTGAAAGCGCGGAAACAATAAGACCGCTTGCCTTCTTCTTATTGAGCTCCCACTCGGCTTTCTTCTCTTCATCTGAACTGAAGGGATTTCGAACCTGACACAGAACCTCTCCAATACCCTTAGCATTGCATGCGGCATCAACACGAATTCGCCACAATTTGTAATCATGTTTCTCGTCAAAGGGCTGAATGCGAATTTTCCACCCATCGGAATCAATATTTCGAAGGTGAGCAGAAGATTGGCTGAACGACAATGCTGGTCGTGGAAAACAGTAATGACAGGAAGAACAAGAAATACAAAGCGTGAGAATGAGGAAAATACGAAACAGCAGCAAAACGACGTGGGCTGGGCCCATAACCTCTTAGAGAGGAAGAGCAGGTTGAAAACAAGACGATGAGAGCTGAGAGCGATCGACTCCAAAGTAGAGTACGATCGCTCTCTCTTTATAGTGAGGCAAAGGCTTACTTGATCATGCAGTTCTACTGTGAACTGATCACGTAAGTAACACAAATACAAATAAAAATGTCAACTGTCGTAAACAATACCAAACATAAATTCAAAAACTCATACAAGCATTCAAACATAGTTCAAACAGATTTCAAACAGTCAAAGTCACTGAGAGTGAACCTTAGCTTGGTAGAGCCGGGCTTTGGTACAGCCAGGGCTGGGCTTGCCCATCTGGCACCAGGAGTTTTGTAGATTGCTCCCACCGACTCCAGCTCGCGGATCGTCTGGATAATAAATTCTCTCTGTTGCGGAGCGTAGCGACGTTGCGGAGATCTCAGAGGCCGTGCACTTTGATTAGGGGTTATCACAAGCCCCGGGACTTTTGCTGGAGGGTCGGCTCCAAGTTTGATACGAAAAATATCCCTGTACCTCTCCAACAAACTTTCCAAGCGATGCCTACCGTGTTCCGAAATTCCGTTTTTCGTGACGTTGGACAGAATCTTCTGAAAAGCAGCGTCGATAGACTCCTTTGAGTCTTTCCCGATTCCGGCTGCCAAGGCCTCGGGAAGAGGGATAGGGTCATCGTCGGCTGCCTGGTACGTCAGCCCCTTGTACTTTGCCGTTGCAAGTTTCAGCTGATTTTGGTCGAGCTCTGCAAGATCCTTGTCATGCACATGGGCGCTGATGTTTTCCAAATTCTCCTCCAAGTTGAATCCAATTGACTTAAGGAACGGTCTTCCGAGGAGAACTTCGTCCATGTCTGTGTCCACGACGTAAAATTCTATTCCGTGGATCCGGAGAGGTATCTTTGGCCCAGGCAGTTGAATAGTGACACACAGTTTGACCGACTTCGATGCAGTACAGTCGATGCTCACATTTTTGAACTCGCCACGGAGCCCAATTGGTGCGTCAAAAGTGGTAACTTTGAGTGCTGGGTCTTCCTTCAAAATCTCGTCGAGCACGCTGTATGGTATAGCGCTGAAGTCAGCGCCATAATCTCCCAAAGCAACCGCCGAAATACTGTCTTCAAAAAGGACGCGATACCTGCCTTCGCTGGCATCAGGAAGGTTCGGAGGTGCTGGCTCTGACAGATTTTGCAGATTTCTTCTTCTGAAAATACTCGTCGAGAAGTTGCCTTCGTAACTCGGGGCTCGTAATTGGACAGTTCTTCACCATATGCGTCTCACCGCATTTTTGGTTCAAGCAGCGCTCGGTCTATTCCTTCTGCAGCTTGCTTCTCTTGAGTACCGATCGTTGCTCAGTCTTAGGCGTTGCTGAACGCCCCTTGTCCATGTCGAATCGGCGTGGCTTTCTCGGTTTGTCGTCTTTCTTCTCGAAATCCGGGCGGTTCCGTTTCTTGGAAACGTTCAACCGTGCGCGGGCTACCTCGTTGTGCCAGAAACCTCTATGGCAAGGAAGCGACTTGTGTCCTAAAGAACTTGATATTGCTCTTTTCCACTGAGCTCCAAAGAGAGCGCTTCATTCGGATTCTTTCGCGAAGCAATGGAGGTTCGAATTTCTGCTCCATCTTGTTCATGAGATATTTGGCCTTCTCGGCATCATTCAATATTGACGAAGCATTGTTGTGGTCCAATGCCTTGATGACCTCGATAACGAAAGATGTTACAGCTCCAGCGGGGTCTTCTTGGCACGGAGTGTAAGACGTTGACGCCAATGCGGCGTTAATTCGTTCCGAAAGATCTCGCGGCGATCGCGATAGTGCACTCTCAAACCAAAGGTTGACTTTCTCTACAGTGGCCTCTTCGACAGTACCGGCGTCCTGAATTTCTCCCATAATGCAAAGTGCGTGTAAAGTACTGCTTTCAATACAGTCTTTAACGCTTCCGACGGTGATTTGGTTGTCGTCGTCTCGATTGCGATTGACATCGTTGCATCTCTCCTTGTATGCGGCGTACTCTGTCTCGAACCTGATAACAGCCGGTTGCGTGACTTTGTTGAGCTGGGGAGGTTTGATAAATGCAATAACACCGTAGTTTGAAGCCATGATTGCGCTCTAGATGACACAGTTGCCTGCACCGTCCTCGGTTGCCTTCCTGCCACGCAGTTCTGTTGCTCTTTGAGCCAAAGCGCTTTGATGGTGAGTGTCGGGAGACAGGCTGGTGAAAAGAAAAGATGGGAGAAAACAAAGGGGCGAAAAGAAAGCGAACTGATGGGCACACCTCCGAATAACTGGCTTCCGCCTTCCCCGAGGTCACTCCCGGTCTTTGGCCGGGAGCTTTTATTGTGTTTGCCCGCGACCTCTTTGTCGAAAAGGACCGCTCGAGGTCTGCTCAATGCGGATCCAGCAATGAACGTAGACCTCCAAAGAATTAAGGAAATTCACATATGCAAATTTTACACGCGACTGTGTCAGCCTCATTTCGGTCCTACACTTTCCGTCGCGGCTCATTCGAAGCTGCTGTTTGATCTGGTGAGCTCCTTGTTCCGTTCCACTCACCGCCCGAGGGATACGCGCCGGTGTACGCGTCCGCACACCTGTTCCGCCGCGTTGCTGTCGTGACACTTCACAACAGTACCTCAGCTGGTTGGATGAGATCGTATCATCCATTAGCGACCAGCAACCCCAGGGGTGGGCATGGGTGGGAAGAAAAACAGACGCGGCAGTGAGTGTGGTCGAAGACGTAGATCACATGCGCGTGGATTGAAACGAGATATAATGGACAAGCGAGGTAACCCAGTGCAGCGAGCCGATATTTGAGCGTCCACTCTGCTGACAATAGAGATTCTCCCATGCTCTCAGCTCAAATATCTCACCACGGCGCGGAGGCCACGCCTCATTGCATCATTCGCTGTCGGTCCCATTGACACAATCGGTTTGCCAATTCCATGTCCTTCACAGTTGCGTCACCATACGCACCGCTAGATAAAAATTTTATATATCTTCTTCGTTCCTTGAAATGCTATAAAAACACCACTCGTATGTTGAATGCAAGGCACAAGGCAGCGAAACGTTTACATCTGAGTAGAAGGGGGATGCAGGAAGATTTTCCTTTCGATAAGGCACCAAGAGTGACAAGCGAGTCTGTGAACATAAGTACTCTGGCATTGTTCACGCCTTTCCGTATCAGCCATTCCAAAGCCATCACTGCAGTTGATGCTTCCAATCCATTGATGTGCTCGGGCCTCTTCCATTTGTGCGTAAAGCACGTAGGCCAGCTCATTGCTTCATATATGGACACGACTGTCTTCCCTTTTGTGTCTCTGAAGGCTTCGAAAGGCATGGCTTTGAAAGTCTGTCCAAGATTCCAGAGCCTAGCAGCGGTAGGAGGGGATACATGCGCTGCCATAACCGCTCCTGCTAAGGGCGATGCATCGAAGGTAATGACGTGGTTTGAGATAGAGATGGAAGGATTCACGCGGGCTAAGGGAAGAAAAGAACTGAGAAGCAGAACTTCTCTTTTCATCAAGGGATGTATTTCCACTTGGTTGCTTTGCTCGCTATCTGCAGATTTGAACCTAAATACTGCGTTAAGGCACGAAAGCATCCGCCTGTTCGGAAGAGGAAGACATATGATCTTTTTAACAGTGGACTGCCACGCGGTGCGTGAGATGCTCGAGGAAGAGCAGAGACTTGGTAAACCATTGAGCATACTCCTCAGTTTTGATATGCCTGGTCTGATCTGGTTGGTGTGGAAATTCCACACGCATCCGATGAACGGGAGCTCTTTTTCTTCAACGTGCGCCAATGGCGATGGCTTTGACTCTTTGATCGGGAGTTTCGCAGCTATAAAACTAGTTCTCATAATTCAGTGTAGCAACCGAAGAGCTTCTGGTGGCCAGCTTTTAACGACGACACCAATGTCGTCGATGATATGCAGGAGCAAAGATTGCTGTTGAGCAAGATGGAAGGGGCTGTTTTCCTTCAGAAGTGGAACTAAGGCGTTGGCCTGAAGAGGACACAAGCGAGATTGTCGAAATATTGCAAAGGACTCCTGCAGAAGAGCGGATGCAAACGTATGACTTATGAACACGCTCCATTTGAACCCCATGGGAATGGATGCTTGGCATGGTGGCAGGATGATTTCTTCGCTGTTAGGGACATTAAGCTTCTTAGACAGCTGACTGGAGAGAGTCGGTGGAAGCTCGGAAATCCGCACGGAAGGCAGTGGAAAAAGCCTGGATATAGTTTGGGGTAGAGTAATGTTGTGGAACATGTTGGCCACGTCAAAGTAGAAAGCCGATAGACGGCCATCTACAGTTCGTATCGACTCGAAAAGACTCGGATCGGGCAGAGACGTGGCGGGTGAGTCTGAGAGAAAGGTGTTTTGAACTCCAGGCCAAGAGATCAGACGGTCGTCGTGCGAGGATTTCGTTACTACAAATAGACTGAGCCATATAAGCTCTGCCAACCGAGAATATTTTGGGGTTTCATTTGATACGACCGACCAGCAAAGCATAGCGGCAGTGTTAATCCTCTCCAGCAGAGAGAGTTATTCCGTCCTGCTTGCATGCGTAACGGGTTTAGGGAGGTCCTGAACATGGAAGTGCGGGTCTTTTGCATCGAACCACAGTTTGTACAGGCCGATCTCGAATTCTGAGACTCCTTCGCCCCGAAAGAGATGTTGTAAATTGGGAGGAAGTCTCGAAATCCAAAGCTCCGCGTTACGGTAGTCGGGTGAAAGTCGAGCGGCAGGAACAGCGATTCTGTCGGCCTTGATTCTTTTGAATATTCCGCGTGCGAAAGCCAGAGAAGGATCTTCGAAGTGGGCTTAAAGCTCAGTGTGGAAGTCGTGGGATGATTCAAAGCCAAACAAATGCTGTTCAGTATTCCAATGTGCAACAGATTCTTCATAAAGGTCATCGATGATAGGAGAAAGGCATGCAAGAACATTTTGGGTGACTCTGCTCTGCGGCATGGACGGCGCCTGGAGGGAAAGGTTCTTTTCTCTCGGTAGGTGAGGTCCGTGATAGAGATGACACAATGCGTCCAGGGCAGAGTTTATGTGCATATTGAGTACGCCTCGAGATTTTAGATGAGGCATAGGAAAGAGCCGAGTCGGGTATTCTGATGAAGCATCTAGTTTCGACCGGAACGAGGCTTGTCCCTCTGCTGCTGGTCGGCTGACTTCTCGTGACGGGCGGCGCGAGGTGGACGGGCCTTCGCTCGTGACTCTTGGATCGCTTTGATTGCAGAGAGCCTTTTCTTGTGCAACGATACTTTCCGTGTTAGGGATTCTTGCAATGTTTCGGCGCGAACGGTGCCTTGAGGAACGGTTTCCAACATGTGAGTGACTTCTTCCCAAGCGTCTCGGCGGTCCGCGTGTTCTCCCGTGGAGACTGCTTCCTCCACGTGAAGTATGGCGTAAACTCGTCTGAGCGCTACTTCCAGAGATGGGCGCTGTTCCAAAGCTTCCCTTGGCGTTGCGTGCGTTGGCAGTTCTAAATGAAAAATCCGTCCTAGTGTGATGGCCTCCATCTCCGACGACAGAGGTTGTCCTGTGGCACTGCGCTTCCAGTGTTTGAAATGGTGCTGCAGAAAAGTGGGGATTTCCGCTCCTCCTGATACAAGTAAGGAAAGAATGGTGGCCCCATGAGTTCTTCCTTTTTTAAACTCAACGACGATACGCCTTTTCCGGGATAGTTCGAGAGGGTGGCGTTGTGGGCGTTTGTCATTCCGATAGAGAAAGTCTTCGGAGTTATATCGTGCTTAGCCTTTTTTCCGAGGAGGTTGCTTCTCGTCTTCAACTTCAGAGGAGAGAAGGTCGAGGTTGCTGGCTTGCGCCTCTGCTGCGGTATTCGGGGCTGCTGGCGAGACAACGGGAAAAGTGATCGGAGATGGGCGTTTCTGGTGGCCACCGAAGATGCTTGTCGGAAGCCATGAATCTGCCAGGAGATGGCGATGGCGACTGCTTCGTCTGCTCGGGTTGCTGAGAATGTAGTAGGTGACAGAGATCTGTCAACTGCAACTGCAGAATTGATTAGAACTACAAGATCGTTCGGTTTTTCCTTGGCCAGCTTCATAATTTCCTCCGCAGTCATGGACATCAGCGTTTCCATTTTCTTTTGATGCTCGTCTCTGCTTGTGAACCCTTCCAATTCCTTGAGGCGGAATACATCTGCGATCAGCTGGTCTCTGGTCGGGAACGGACCAAATGATGTACGCATGCTTGTCGGGGCAGACTGCGTGATGTCGAGAAGCTGTCTATGGGAGAGCTGGGAAAGAAAGAAAAGATGATCCTTGGACGCAAGGTTTCCAAAAAGAGGATAAGAGGTACTGGCAGCATTTGCAGGAGTAGGGGGATGCGGCGTGGGAGCAGGGGGAGGGTCAGCATCTGGAGATGGTTGTGGTAAGACCGCGGCGGACGCCGACAAGAAGGACGCGATAGCGCTCTGATTAGGAGGAGAGGGAAATGCTGGAGGATTCGGAGGATCGGTCAGGATTTCACGAATTGAAAGGGAATGTACAAAGGTAGTGCGTGGGCTACAATGTTCGGTTTGAGAGAATCTTAAAAGCAGAAGAAAATGACTCTTCTCTCTCGAATTTTGAAGGGAAGCGACGGTTGCCGTCGAGAGACATTAAGTGCGAAAAAGGCGGGCACAAAAGAAGCTGGAACGAACCTTGAACAGTCAGAAAGAGCAGTCAACTCAATTTTGGGCTCTTATTCTGCCCATGATGGAGACAGATGCTTGGCGAATTTCTCTTTGCTGCTTTTGCCGTAGTGTTATATTGAGAAGCCAGGACTTCCCGTTGTCAAGATAACCACGGAGAGAGTTTAGAGATCTCCATCTTCCATTTATCGCGATCTGCTGCACAGGGACACCACGGATGTAGTCTTTTGTTGCTTTCCCGATACGTAGGGAATGAGTACTGAGCCTTTCTTGTGACAAACCAAAACAGCGCGCAGCCTCTTTGATGTCTGATTGGTACCTTACATAAGTAATGTTGGGTGCAAGTCGCATCGTAGGGGCCTGCGTGGACTTATGTTTCTGTAGGAAGGTAATGATGTCCTTGTCCACAATAGGTACAAACTGCAAACGTCCAGTTTTCCTTGACGTTTTAGCGTCAAGGATGTTGATTCCGGCTGCATGAGGTTCGAACACTGATCTTTTGACGTCGCCAGAAAATGCGAAGTGCATTCATTGGAGAGAGATGGCCTCAGTGGAGCGCAAGTATGCTGCGTACGACAGCAGAAGAAGAGCTGCTGATTCGTCTTTGCCTTTCTGAATAATTTTCCATGCAAAGTGTGGACGCCATTTTTGGGGGAAACAGCGCGGGTGGTGACAAACCCAAGGAGAGCGACGCAATAAATGCTCGAGAGTACCAGCCCAAAAGGGGCGACAAGTTAACGTAGCTCAGATGCCTGCAGGAGCAGACAAGATAACCCCAAGATAGTAGAAACTCTCCGCTAACAGGAAGCGGGGAGAGTAATTAAACGAGAGTGTGGTTCGGCGTTCGATGCCGAATGCCAACACAACACAGAATGCAGCGCCAACAGACCAACACACCAAGGCCGTCGGCGGAACAGTAGAATGGGCAGGGCTAAGGCGTTCGATCCTGTCGTCGATACCACCATAAACCTAGTAACCAGGCGAGGTGACGACATGAAGGGAACCCGTGCAATGCGTACCACTGCCCACGTCCGTCCGGAAAACGGGGATGTAGGTATGATCGCAATGTGCGGACGAGCCCAATGAAGGGCAGCACAAGGCGACTGGGTAGGGAGCGGCGGGAGACCGGGCCGCCGGGAATAAGGAAATATAGGGGGAAAGGTTGGTGGCAGGGAGGCACAGACTGCGCTGAGGGAAGGTGGGATTGCCAAAGGAAGGAAGGTTGGTGACGACGGAAAGGGAGGAAGAAAGGCGAGAGAGGCAAGGATGAGGGCGGTCGTCGAGGGGAGAAGTGGTCTGCCTGAGTTAGGTTGGCTGCGAAGCCTCGAACTCGGGGGGTTTATATCTACAATTCTTGTGGTTCGTATACCCTAAGTCGTAACTTGCTCACCATCTAGTCCTAAATACCCTAGTGCTGCTCACCATCCATAACATGTAATGATGTCAGCGCACGGCTCTTCGTTATGTAGGTCGGTGGTCGGTGGCTCGCCAATCCTCACTTGGCGGCTTAGGTCTTCTGTTGGAATGTTCAGGTCTTATCCATGTCCCACGGAGCGCCACGATTTTCGCTTCTGCCGATACATTTTGTCAATTTGCAGCTGGTTGGTGCTTTGCTGGCATAGTGACCTGCCACGCTCCATTTGCTTATTTAGATAGCGGTGTCGTCATCCTCATCTATCCAAGTAGTCAATCGCACCACCCGTCTCAACATGTCCGCTAGAGACACTCTGGCCGCAATGACCGACGACGACACCGCCGGGTCTGACGTGCCCCCGGCACGGTCCAACTGCGTCATTGAGCGTGAAGCTGAGGAAGTTACGAAGGAAGTTGCTGAGGAGGAGGAGGCTGCAGTGGCGGCAGAGGAAGACGAAGATGAATTGGAAGAGAAGATTGAAGCGGAAATACTGGCATGTGAAGATGCGTTACATGACTTCTTGCACCATCGAGGAGTATCCGTAGACGATTTGAAAACTAGTGTGCAGGAATTACCAGCGTTGTTCGTTCGAGGAGCCGGGTTAGACCTTGCGCTCTCAATGATGGGACGCAGATCGGCGTCGACTGCTAAGGCACTTTGTACCATCTATCGAACTGTTAAGTCTGTCTCGTCTACGTGAACCCTCCCTCGTCCTGTTTCATTGCTTTGCGTCCCCTTCTTTGTTGCCTTGCATTTCATCTTGCTGCCTTCTTGAATAAAGATCACGCTCTGCCCCATCCTTTGCCAAGCTGCGCGGACGATAGAGTTAGAAGTATACACACCCAGCTTCAGCGGTCACCACGTAGCAGGATTTACACCAAAGTTTAGCGTCCAGCACTTGGCAGTAGCCACTGTCATCGCTGACGTCTAGTACCAAGGAGTAGCCACCATCGTCCAGCAGTAGTCATCATCATCCAGCAGTAGTCAGACCACGCGCCGTCATCCAGTAGCCGCGGATCACTTTCACACCAGCACAGTCCCACAGCGATGATAGCAACAATCCTAGCTCAGCAGAGAGCGACAGCAACAACGACCAGTACCAGCAGTAGCCAACATCCAGTAGTGCGAGCAAGCAGCGATCACAGCAGTGCACCCTTCTTTCGGTAGCGGCGGTTCGAGGCAGTGCCTCTTCATGCGGCGGCGCGGCGGCAGCGACGCTTCTTCTTGTGCAGCGGAACGGCGGCGGCGGCGCTTCTCGGTGCGGCTACGCGGCGGTGGCGACCTTTATTCTTGCGGCCACACGGCGGCGTTTCTTCTTGCGGCCACACGGCCCGCAATTGGCGCGGCCGTCGCGCCTCGGCGGCGCGACGGCAGGGCGAAGGGCATCGTGCTCTCTGGCGCGCCGCTGTGTGGGGCGGCGCGTGCCTTAAGAGTTGTAAGAGGCGGGGGGAGGAAAGTGCAGCTTCCACGCCGCGCTTTCCTTATCTCCCCGCCGAGATCAGGAAAAGATCGGGGGGGGTGTGTCCTAAGGAGTCCCAGGACACACCACCAGAAACGCCTCCACACAAAGGCTAGAGCCATTTCTCTGTTCAGCGGCGCAGCGGATTGTGCAGGGTTTACATGCCTCCACCCTTGAATACATCTTCGTGACAAACCTAGGTAGGATCTGATGTGTGAAGAAGAATCAGAACCATGCAGAGTAAGTTCGACATTCGCTGCTTTTGTCACGCACGAGGGTCTATTTCGTATCTCGTTTGGATGTACGCCGCTAAAAGTTGGTCAATTGAGAGATTAGCACATGGCTGCAGCCCGCACAAGTCTATAAATTCTGTAAGAGAGTGGTTGTATTTTGCTTAGGTGGATTCGTGAACTGAGGCGGCAAGAAGCGGGTTAAGCGAAAAGGAAGTCTTATCGGTCACTGCCCAAGCAAGTCTTGATGGCTGTATGGGAGAACCAAAAGCCTGGTTCAGAGTTTCAAAAGCAGTTACGCGCTCATCTTGCAAATGTTGGAGTGTCTTGTCCGATTCTACGTTTTGACCTCTGGAGGGTACGTCTTGCTGTGTAGGCGTATACGATCGATCTGCAGCTAAAAAAAACGAATGTCCTGGACGATTTCTCAACAGAGTGGCACAGAATAGAGATGCGGGTGAGAGAAAGCACACGTGTTGTGGAGGATCAGAGTGTCGTTTTGGTTTAAACCGCGTGGTAGGAGCGACGGTCAGACGTAGAATGTAGCGAGCGGCAAGGCTGATATCCTTGGTATCAACTCCTATATTAGATATGGAACAGAAAAGAAAACTAAAAGTTTTTGCAAGAAGATGTTGATGGCTGCGATGAAAGATCGCTGATCGTCGACTGACTGCTTGCCGCCAAGGTGAGTGTCTCTCCATTGATCAATGCATGGTTTTCGCCGGCAAGACGCACAGCAGCAAAGATCGAAGTCACAGCCCCGAATTTTCAATAAATCAGCTTCCTAGTTCGGCAATTTCAGTACTTTTGACATCCCTACTCGATCAAAACGGGTTGAAAGTCGTAGGAATATGAAGCTGTCGAAATCTACAAAAGTTGTGTTCCAGATTTGAAGTTTTCTGTTTAGTGTTAAAAAATAGCATTTCAAGGAACGAAGAAAATATTTTATCTAGCGGTGCGTATGGTGACGCAACTGTGAAGGACATGGACTTAGCAAACCGATTGTGTCAGTGGGACCGACAGCGAATGATGCAATGAGGCGTAGCCTCCACGCCGTGGTGAGATATTTGAGCTGACAGCATGGGAGAATCTCTATTGTCAGCAGAGAGGACGCTCAAATATCGGCTCGCTGCACTGGGTTACCTCGTTTGTCCATTATATCTCGTTTCAATCCACGCGCATGTGATCTAAGTCTTCGACCACACTCACTGCCGCGTCTGTTTTTCTTCCCACCCATGCCCACCCCGGGGGTTGCTGGTCGCTAATGGATGATACGATCTCATCCAACCAGCTGAGGTACTCGCCCTCTTCACCCCTGCGGTCCAAGAGTTGCTCTCGAACTAATGGGACGACGCCTTGGGCTGCGCCTTTTCCCAACAGTAGCAATAAACTTCTGTTTATTGGGTTCTATCTAAAACGCTCTGGCACCATGACAGCTTAGCAACTGATAATAGGTCAAGAATTACAATCATTGAAGTATTCCAACAAAATAAATATAGTGGTTACAGTGATATTTCTGTTCCACCACATAGAATATATTTATTCCATTCCGTCCGCTTCGCCAGAACAGATGGAGCGTCGTTCCTCCAAGTAGAACAGAGTAGTGACTTTACTCAGTTTCGGAACATCCGCGCTCGTGGCGGAAGTGTCCTCTTGTCTTGGCAACAGCAAATAATTAAGGCTTTTGCTGCCGTCGGGACAGTTGCTCGTCCCGGTCCCACCCATATTCTCACGTTGGTGAGATGGTTTTGCAGATGCGATTGCCTTCATCGGGATTCAATTAATGAGGTACAGAATACAATTCGTAGCATTTCAGACTGCCTCTCCAACCGTTAAAACCCTCTGCTGTCAAAAACCCGAAGTGAGAAAAAAAGACACAAAGGAGGAAAAAGGTATTGGTTGTGCAGTATAAATGAACATTACAATTCTGCTGCTGAGAATCAGCTTTTAATAATTTGTCTTCATACACGGAGTAGATTCAAGAAAAAAAAATTCTGGTGTCAGTTGGGGAGAACAGATGCATGAGATTATACTTGGACAGGGCTAGGCTTTCCAAGGGAAATCGCCAACCGTAAAACAGTAACTCGGATGGCGTGGGAGGTGGGTAGCAGAAGCGGAAAGGTTGCAAGAACAAAAGCAGAAGCGGAAAGGTTGAGTACGAAATGAACAAGAACGGTCAAGAACAAAAGCAGAAGCGGAAAGGTTAAGCGGAAAGGTTGCAAGAACAAAAGCAGAAGCAGAAAGGTTGGGTACGGAATAGAACGAGACCGTTGCTGGCTGAGTAGCGACGAGAGAAGACCGTAGCTTAAATATAGCTGTTCAAGCTCAAAGCCACAGATCTTCAAGATCACAATCTCAAAGAGGCCACCCACAAATTGTGATTGCCAGGTAAGCCATAAATTGAATTTGTGGTGCTGTGCAGTACGCATTTGCGTTTTGCTCCCGTACAATCCAATAAATCATCATCTGCGATTTGTCCATTGTTGTGCTTTGTTCACCACATCCAGTTCTTTATGGAATGTTGTAAATGTTTAGTGCGTGGCTCAACACAATCATCTTTGGTTTGCATGGAGAGCGATTCCAATAAGTACCGCATTAAAGGCGTTGAAAATTTTTGAATGGTGTCCACGTAATTTGTCGCGGTAGTTATCCTTTCAATTAAAGAAACCAAATCTCTTACTATCTTTTTCAGCCGCCAGCATCATTTCTATATTAATTTGTTAGGAACCGACTGCCATCTTAAAGTAGTGCTGCTTCTTTTAAAAAAGTTCAGCACGGGAAGAGAAAAATAAAGTGCTCAAATTGCGGTTACGGCTATGAAATGTACAAAAAAGAAAGATTCAGAATAAAAATGTACTCTTTTCAATGACTAGAATACAATAACAAAGCATCTCAGACGCGAGGGCAGCGTGCCCGTAAGCCCATTAACCTGTGGGAGCGAATGAGTAGTGAGGCGTTAGAGAACAAGACTTTGTGTGTCTGGTTCTCCTCAGCACTGCTTCAAAGTAAAAGAAGCAGATGCTTAAACGGGTGCTAATCTATGTAAATGGGTGCCACTTAATGTACAGTACTGGGCATCTCCTGAAAATACAAAAGCGCTTTTTGTGTGCACGCAAACCGTCACGATTCGTGCACTTTCCGTGACATGTGTCATCGATTTTGCTTGACGCGCAGAGACGTGCAAAGCTCTTGTACGCACCACGCAAACTCTCATTTGCTCTTGCATGTCACTTCCCAACCGCATATCTCGCGGACAAAAGAGAAGTCCCGCCTTTTCCTTCACCGCGCGAAGGAAAAATGCAGCGCGCCGGAGAAGCTCAATGCCTTCCGGCATAAACCTAGCACCATAGCTACGGCTATCGTACAAGAGAATCTATCATTGCGGTGCGTGTAAGCAATGCTCACAGAGCAATAAACAGCCGCAACGCACTAGTAGTGTTCATTAATCGTCTTCCACCGTGCTGCTCTAGGACTTTCCCTAGCATCATCATAGCGATGAAAAGCAATAGCCATCAAAAAGGCTTTAGAAGATGGCCAAAGTGCCATATGCAAAGGAGTTGCTGCCGTTGATAGGAAGGAAGAAGATGGAGAAGAGTGCATACTCTCTGTCCGGCTTTCGCGCTTTGGTGCTGCCGTATGCGCGCTTGCGATTTTCAGATTGTCTGTCGGACGCAAACGCGCATTTTTCTGGAAATGAGCGTTTGGCATTTGTGTTTTCAGGAGACTTCCACTACTGACAGTTTACGTTACAACACGTCCGCAGTCACACAATCCATTCGTCATGCCACCGCCTTTACATTCGTTCACCAACCGGCCTCACCCCATTGCTGTGTGATAATGCGCCTGTTAAAGCTCGTAGAGCAAGTACTAATTGAGCTACTGAACACGTTAAGAGAGAGATTTATGTGTGTAACTTCAAAAACTCTGTGCTCTTCGTGCCGCTGGCTTTGGTTGTGGAATGGAGAAGGCGCATTCGTCGTCTGTGAGATATAGAAAAAAACAACTTGCTTTAACAGTACACTTACGTCTCCGCTGTTCGTGTTCCGAAGTTCAGTGTACAATTAAGGCACCTACGCGCATTTTGCTTTCTAACAAATGAGGCAAACAACTATGACTGGATTGTATCACAACACAATCAAAAGTTTCACAATCACTACATTCTAATACTCTAAATAACTACCAAGGGCGTCAGCGAACCGTATTCATGCAAGGCAAAACATCGATCAGTGTTGCTCTTGGTCCTAATTGGTCGGACAGAAGGCGTAGACAGTAAAGCTGATCGCCGTTGAATCGGGAAACGGGTTCATGACCTTACAATCGCAGAAGGCAAACCACTTTCCACTTCCGTGTGGGTACGAAGAAACAATAACACCAGAATCAGAATAGCAAGCACAGGCGTTCACCTGCGTGTCCTCAGGGCATCGTATACTTAGAGCAGATGTTCCATATTGCCCTAGAGTGATGGTTTTTTGTTCGAAGTACCAATCTTGCGAGTGTGCTGGAACTGGATCTCCAGATCCAGAAGTCGCTTTTGATGCCCCGGCGCTGCACGACTGGCTCGCAGCGATTGAAACCTGGCTGAAATGGCCAATCATAAAGACAAAGAAGAGCACGCCGGAAATGGCTTTGGTGATGAACATATCAAATGTGGTGTATGATGGGCGTTACAGGATGAGTGTGATGTTGGGTTGAGTTGTTGGTGGATGAAGGAATGGAGCAGATAGGACGTCTGGTTTCACAAACTCGTACTTGCTCGAATCGCTTTTATAGGGCACACCACAGCGTGAGGTGTTGCATCGATGTACAACTCCATTGGCTGGCCCCTTCTTTCTTGTGCTTGTGGTACATAAAAATGTTCTAAGTTGAGGTTTTGGCCTCAAACGCCAAGAGAAATGTTTCCACTTGGCCCAAATAGAAGCAATAAATTTCTTTGTGATCCGATAAACGGAGTTATTGCATCCACCAGCTGGCCAATACCGAGGCTCCATTTATTTCTGCAGTTTTCCCTTTAACGTAGAAGTTGGAACTTTTTGTCGGTGGCCCAACCCGCGACCCTTGAGCTCACCCGTCTGCTGCAGCGAGCTCAAGTAAGCACTCGAGCTACATGCTTGCCCCCGTGGATAGTCTTCTACATTGGTTTTCCCCCGAATAAAGAGTGATATGAAGATGGCACACGTGATGCTCTTCATTCAATTTATGTGAAATGCGGGAGGTTTCGACGCGCTGGGTTAATACAGATGCGCGCTGAGAGTTCTGTGCGCATCTCGCGAGCCTTAATAAGGCATGTAATGCCCTTGATGTTTGTTCACACAGACACGCACACAACTGTGTATCCGCTACTCTTCAGTACATCTTGTGACAAGCGTAAAAAACTTACTCTTGGCATGTGTCGCTCGTGCATCAGAATAGTCCGGATTTGATACGAGATTCCATAAGTGTGATGCTCATGGCCAGCGTTTCAGGGGTTTTAGTATCTCGTGAGAACAGAAGAATTCGAGGCCTCCGGGAAAATGTTGGAATAGAGACTAGGTTATTACCAAACGAGATATCCCCCTCTGCTTCCTGCTCTGCGCCGTTTGATGTTTTGCGCATCTCTTGTTCTGTTTCTGTCTCGAGTTTTTATAATGCAGAGCATACTCGGTATAATAGATTTTTTTCACGCAGTTTGTTGTTGATAGAAAGCCGTAGGGGTCTCACGAAGGTTGTCAAGCTCGTAGCTCGGTCACTGTTTACTTTTGGTCGAGCTAATACTTATCTATCTCTAGCTTCCTGCTTCTACGTCACACAAAATACAAACCTTTGTATTTTGTGTGCTCGTTCTGAACACTTTGAGAACAGTCCGTTTGGAACACACAGAGGAGCTAGAACGTTTCAGTACTACAACAGTTGTTTATTTTGTTGGTTCAGCTCGTGGAGCGATCTTTAATGTTTGGGGGCAGGAAGGTAAACTAGTAAAAAATAGAAACACCAGAAAGATTATAGAACAATCACTTTGCATGCGTACCTGTTGTGGAAGCATCTAGAAGCTTCTTAGAAGCAACTGGAAATTACTTCTTTCCAGGTTCTAGAATGTTCTATAGAACATATATGTAGAAATGTTTTATACTACTGTGTATCTCTCGAGAGATATATACTGGGATAAATGATAGCCGCATCAAGCAATGATCGCCACAAAGTCCTTCTCCGCTCATTAGAAGTTCACCGTAAGCCAAGTCATACCATGGGCGCTTGCCCGTGCGCTTGCATATGCGACGCATATGCAAGCGCAGGGGCAAGCTCTCGCTACCACTGGCTCCAATAAACCACCATTATTCATCAGAGGTTCCGAGAAGCATGGCTTCTCTAAGAAGGGACCGCAAAGCTCTTTCAGAGCTTTGCGTAGCTAAATACGCACGAAGACCATCGACTTGCTATTTTCATTCAAAAATATATCGTAGAAGTTTAGATTTTTCTTAAATTGTGCAACAAAGTTTAAGAATAGTTATATATATTTTATATATCCAACCAAGCGGTATCATGATCGTAGAATACATAGCATTCTACAAAGATTTGGGAACCTGCTTCCACAAGAATCCAGATTACATAAAATTTGCTCGTTTTGTTTTTACGGGTTCTCATTTGTTGGATTGTGATTGATCCGGAGTTAAGATATGTCCAAAAAATGCCCGAAATGCGCCGTGTGACACGGCGCATATAAACAAAGACTTTTATTAGAGAACAGCAGCTTCTTTGACACAAACTTATGATATCTATTTATAAAGCGGTAAAACGCTGAATCCTCCAGAAATGAGATTGACCGCCAATTTGTAGCAAGCGGCCCATTTCTACAAAACTTTTTTGAGACGAGATCTTAATTAGATCAAAACAGCCAGCTTTTGCCGATGTATAGAGCTTTGCTATCACCATGGTAGCGCTCTCAGATGATCTTTAATTTTTG
Source organism: Gracilaria domingensis (assembly GCA_022539475.1). Lineage (NCBI taxonomy): Eukaryota > Rhodophyta > Florideophyceae > Gracilariales > Gracilariaceae > Gracilaria > Gracilaria domingensis. Next base: position 120,057 of record VCMS01000021.1, read on the forward strand.
GTAAGGAGGGAGACACAGAGCGGACACGACCCATGATGCTCTGCTACACCGCACGGCACGACCATGCGCGCTCAGTGTGTCCGACCAGGACAGCACTGCTCCCGCCCCAACGGCGATGATCCGTCAGATCTGTGCCGCTCTGTTGCATGCATTGCAACATTCATAATACAAAAAGTCATTCAAAAGGTACAGAAAACATAGGCAAGACTGATTCGATCACCACCATTTAACTTCCATAGCGTCAAAAAAACCGGGCTACCTTGGTCCTTTGGTCCGTGCTCTAGCTCTTTTGAGAGCCAGAGGGCACGCATTGGCACAGATCTCGACAGTAGGGAGAGATTCCTTCCTTTCCGGTAAAGGAGATGAATATCTAGGAAGCAAATTCCCTGTAATTTGCGCCTGCAAATGAAAAAGAACGCCAGCCGGAGAACCTTTTGGACTAACTGCCGAAGGGGGGTACGGGTACGATAGCCCGGGGTTGTATACAACCTAAATGACCCCATCAAGTGGCTACAGTACAGCGGGGCTGTATAAGCCTTAGGTAACCCCTCCGAGAGGTAGTTTGTAGGTAGTTTGTGGGGTAGATCATAAGGCCGCATACAGCTACTCCGGAAATGGCGATAATGTAGCCGTTTCACAATTTTGTAATTTACGAGCAGTACTTGTTAGAAAGTGTGCCGTTATTAAACGAACCCAACCTAGAAAAAGAAAGCGTTTTCAATTGCATGCACAAAACAGAAAGCGCAGAGTTAGGGCTCTGTATTCTGTACGTTGCACATGCGTCGTGATGACAATAGTTAAGGCACAACCACACAAAATGCGCCGTTGATCTACGGATCATTTTTTCGAAGATCTAACGCTCCTAGCAGTGCTGTTCACCAAACACTAACAACAATTCGACGCACAAACCCATGACACATTGTGTGCATCCGAAGGAGCTCTGAGAACAGTAATTATCGAATTCACCAGTTCTTCCACGAACTGGATTTGAAACCGCTGTATTTAGCTCTTCCTTAGTGCAGCAAAATGCACTGGCCCACAGTGTTTTGAAACTATTCGGAAGAGATCATATAACAACAGTGTCGCGCTACACTGTGTTACTAGATCTGATTCCAGTTTGATCTTTACAACGGAGTGGGGCCCTGCCCTACTGCACGAGTTTCAAGTCTAACCTGTCGCCGTCGCTCTCAACTACAAAGATTTCAACAGCGTCACTCACCGCTGTTGTTCGATATCTTTTCTGGCAAACGGAACAATCGATTAATGGCTGTGCGTTTTCAATTCGTACATTAAAAATACTCTTTTGGTGCAGTTGTACAACATACTGCCCGCAGCCTTTGTTGAGCGCACGCGTGGCTCGCATGCATTGCGCCACTGGTGTTACCGTCAGCGTGGCGCCATGCACCGTGAACCTGCGCCACAAGGGCAGTCAAAAAAGAAGAAAGGAGCAACGCATTAGACACAAACCCTCCAAAACGTGCTACAGGTCCAGCATTTGCTGTTAATTAGGCAGGAGAACCTGAAAAGTAGGACGTTCTTTGCAACTCATATTTGCGGTGTCAGTTCTCCATTTCGCAGTTGGAAGCGAGATCTCCAACGGCGCAGTTTCTGGTGTAGCCTTTTAACGGCGCATTGCGCTAGGTTTGCTGCGCAGCAGCAGCAAAACTGTGGCGCAGGAATGGCAGCATCAAACCTGCGCCGTGGGGATGGCAGCAGCAAAACTGCGCCGTGTGGATGGCAGCGGCAAAACTGCGCCGTGGTGATGGCAGCGGCAAAACTGCGCCGTGGGGATGGCAGCAGCAAAACTGCGCCGTGGAGATCCAGCAGCAAAACTGCGCCAGGGGGATGGCAGCAGCAAAACTGCGCCGTGGGGATGGCAGCAGCAAAACTGCGCCGTGGGGATGGCAGCAGATGATTAGGTTCCTAACAGCCAAGCTGAATCATGTCGATGGCTACAAATTCAGCATGTCAACCACAGCCACGAACAGTCATTTGACAACGGTACAATTTCAAACCGTACGACAATAGTTTCAGGGATTGTAAGTCCGCTTCTCACACAGTCCTCTTATTCTCTCATCCCACCTCCCTTAATTTTCCCTCACGGTGCCAGACAACCACAAGCTGTCATCCCCTCCGTTTACGACTGCATGTAGGTCAAATGCCATCTCGTTTTAAGTGCTCGAGTGGCCTGTCACCTACTGTTGCCTTTCTCTGGCCCAACGTTTTTCTATTAGATCTTCAGTGTTCCAGAAGACTGCCTGAGGCTAAAGCATGCACTGTTTGACATGACGACCAACGATGCTTCACCAGCGGCCGCCATAATAAACAGCGCATGCCAGAGCATCAAATAGGCGTTTTATACTCTTTTGACAAAACCTGTGTCAGTACCAGCAATCGCAACGTTCCTTCTGCGCCACGTTCACTTTTCACTGTCCGTACTGCAGTAAATCACTCTTTCTGGTAGGTATCGACCGCCCACGGCCGTCACCTATACTCTTGCAGAAGAAAAAAGAGAAATAATGATTTTCTTTACCCCATCAAAGCGCTGTTTACGCCGACTACTAATGACGATCTGGATCCCACATGGTCAGTGTGGGCCGGCGTTGCGTTTCTATCCATCGGCCATCGTGCCGCCGCTGCAGTAATTCAGCTTGACGAAGTACGTTTGTGGTGACATTCTGAGACCAAACCACCGCTCGTTCCAACTATTCTATGTACAAACACCCTACACTATATGTCAATCATTAGTGATATTTGATGCTGATCTCCTATGAGGCTGGAACATCGCTTCACAATGAATACACCGGCGAGACCACAACAGGTGTAGTGATAGGTGTTCTCATGTTTTAGGTAAAAGCTCTAGCTCTTCGATATGTTCCACAGTGCTCCATGTGCTATTAGTCAACAGAGTCAGTGCTAGAACGATTCAAAGGAACACTGTTCGTCGTACTGGTGCAATTCAAATTTGAACGCATGCTTCTGCGAACCTTTAGTGCAACCCGCAGGATCTCTCTCACACCAGTTGCGCCGAAAAGACGAAGGAGTCGCCTCTCGAAAAGGCAGGCGGAGGAAGACGATCAGCAATCTGTTCACGTGTATAATGGCAGGGAGCTGCATTTACAACCTTACGAACACAGAAAATACAATTGAAGAGAATTTTGAGTCTGGTGACTCACTGGATACTACCCTTTCGGTTAATGATTCTGATGAACAGTTAGATGATGTGCCCCAGGAAGTGGATCTCTGCAACATTGGTCCCCAGCTCCGTAAAGGAGAATGTGGTGGTTTTCTCTCTATTGAGGAAAATGGGACGACTGTCGAAACTCTGTATTATGTTCGAACGCCACCTGTTCCTGAACTAGTAATTCTCCAACCTGGCACGGTGGTTCTTGCTCAATCTTCACTGCTGAAATCCCTTTGTGAACTTCGAGACAATGCACGAGAATTGGGAACTTCATGGATATGCCAACGAAAGGATTTGGGTAGATTTCTTTCCACTTTCTCTCATTCAGGAGGTCCTCGAAAGTCATCCAGCAAAGGCATAAGGGAAAGAGGTTCGAAGAAAGTTGGATGTGAGGCCAAAGTCACAACGACATCGATCCATATGTCTTACCAGCAGAATGTTTGCGACTATGTGATCAGTTCAATCAAAAAGGACTGTGAATCATACAGAACTAAAGCAGGTCTTGATCTCGACCAATTTCATTTGAATAGCTTTTGCGTCATTCGTAATATCAATATGAGTCATACCAACCACGTTCCGAAAAAGATTTCTTCCGGAAAGAAATTAATTTCTCGCTCGCGTGATGTTCTGGAAAATGAAGAGATCATGTCGGCACTGTTAGCATTTCGTAGAGCATGTCCTGGTGGAAAGGGTTCTGTTATGAAGCTCGAACGGTTCTTAGGTGATCAGTTTCCTCGATGTGAGATTGAGTACGAAACACTACGTAATGTTGTCAAGAAGATCTCCGAAGGCGAGGAAGATGCAAACAATCTTGTAAAGTACCTTCAGCAGCGCAAGCGAGAGGGAAAAGTTGAGTTTCTAGATCATCATCAAGATGAAGAAACAGGTGAGCTTTCATCGATCGTGTGGTCTGTGAAAGGTTCGAAAGAATTGGTCCATCGGTGTGGTGATGTCATTTTCTGGGACAGCACCCACAATACCACCAGATACAACTACAGGCTTGCGACAATGACAGCAGTGGACTCTGAGGGTGTATCAAGAGCTGTTCTTCTCGCTCTTACCCTTCATGAGAATGGACTATTCTGCAGAAGACTATTGGGATACTGGCACATTGCGTTCGAAAAGCCACTACCTGAAGTGATCTTTACCGACGGTGACGAAGCAATCGCACTCTCACTCAGATCTATACCGTACGATGAAGACGTTCGTCATCTGCTGTGCATTTATCACCTATTTGATATGAAAGTGAAGAAGCGCGTGAACCCAATCTTGAGAAGCAAAGGGGGAGCTACGTTATGGCAAAGCTTCAGAGCAGATCTTTCCCTTTGTCGAGAATGTGTATCTGAAGATCATCTTAACCGTCTCTGGAAGCAGTTGCTGAGCAAGTGGTTCCCACCTAGTTCGAAGACAGAGAAACTCAGGAAGTACCTTGACCTTTATGTCTGGGATCGTCGAAATCATTGGGCATCTGTATTTTTCAAGGATTGTCTTACACTCGGGGCATCATCAACACAAAGATCGGAAAGTTGGAACAGTCTAGTTCGATGCTTTGCGGACAGTACAAGTCTTCAGAACTATGCATCGTCTATCGAGAAACTAATCGAACGGCAATCACGAAAGGAATCCAGAAGTTCGTGCCCTGAATGGAGAGTATTGCCTTTACGTGAGGCACCAGGACATTTGAGAGAGCATTGTGCGTCATTTCTTGTAAAGCTAGGAGTATCACGATACGCATGTACTGAAATTGCCAGATTGTTGAATGAAGCTTTGCGTTTGACGTTTACCAGTGACTCAGATGTACCGTCGACGAGCGGTTCAGAAGGCCGCGAAAAAGATGAGCACAAACTTATCTCCATAGCTGGTACAACAACTCAAACATATTCGTTTGACCAAAATGAAGGGAATGAAAGAACATTGTCACGAACGGACGTATAATTGAGGGTTATTCTCCCTCGAACACCATCTGAAGGAAAGACTCCTGACGTCACTGCAACCTGTGAGTGTCTGTACACGGTTCGCATGGGACTTCCGTGCCATCATCTACTCGCAGTCTGTCTCTATCTAGACAAATCAAAGACACTTATGGAAACAATGAAGAAAAACGGTTATCACTCGTTCATTGACATATTGTTTCTTACATCTGTGTCTCCGCGATGGATTTCACCCTTTGGGCTTCCAGCGAACGAGACAGAATTTCTCATTGCTCACAGACGGAAGTACAACTTTGACGACTGGGATGCAAGGAAACTCGAACAGCTGGATATTTGGCTTTTGCAATGCGGAATTCGTCAACGTTTTGCTCTCCCTCGACAGACCGACTTTCCCATTTCACTAGCCGACGGTGGAAGTCAGAAAGCGTTCTCCCTTATCCGAGCTGTGTTCACACGAGTATCTGAACATATTACATTTTCCGAGAGTGCGCTTCCCGCGGGTGCTATTGCTTACAAGCTAGGAGTCATGCTGGAAAACGAAACGAAGAATTTGCAGCACTATGATTCTGGGCAGGAATTCGGAAAAACGCCTCTACTTCGCCGATTGTCGGCATTGCTTGAAGAAATTCATAGTAGTGAGGATTCCTGTGGGTACTCTGGCTCTAAAACGAGAACTTCCCTCCAGAACACCACGCCGTTGATGGAGATGAATGGAAATGATACTCTAAAGCAATCACAGAAGAGTAGCGAAGAGAGCTCTTACGAACTCAGTCCTACTGGAAGCTCTGTTGCTAACGTCCGTAACCCAGAAAGACGACATGACTGGAGAAAGCGAGATTGCAATACTACTCTGTCACAAAAGACGAGAGCAGCTCGACGGAGAAGAAAAAGGCAATCTCGGAAGCTTCGGTTAGCTCTACGAAATAACAAAACAAACCTTACTCTGTTTGAAGCGAAAATTATTGCTGAAGGCTACGCGTGCCCTTTGTGTGACGATATTGGTGTTCAAAAAGAATCAAAAGTGGTGTTCGATCACTTTAGAGAAGCACATTGGAGTTATGAAAGCTGCTTACCTACAATTGTGGAACTCAAGCAGGCACGGAAGCATCGAGATGAAAGACATGGTGTCATATTTTCTGTCAAAGATTGCCCTTCAACCACAGCTCAGCAATTGAACTTGTCAAAGGCTTGCATGAAGGCCAGAAATAACATTCCTTTGCGCTGTAAAGTGAGTCAACGAAGGCACATGATGGCAACGCCAAACACCTTTGAAGACGGTATTACGGACAGACTGCAAGTTGGTGCTAGGGTCGAGCTATTTTGGGCACTTGATTTGGAATGGTATCCAGGAGAGATCATGTATATTGATAACTCTAATGGGGAATTGGAATTTGGAGTGCTCTACGAAGATGGTGACAAAGAGCATGTCACCAATATTCTCAAGAAGCGTTGGAGGGTTATTGACAACAACGAAAGAAGTTCAATGCCGTCATTAGACATTCCTCAAGATCTTCTGGAAGCGTACAACGGCGCTATGGATGTTGTCAATGCTGAAGAAAAGAGAACAAATCCGAGAGATATATTTGTCGTTAGAGGAGAAAGAAATATCTCTCGACTTGATTTTCGTTCCTTGAAGGATGGACTGTGGCTGACGGATAAAATCATTGAGGATTTTGTTCTACATATGATGAGGACCACGGTTCATACGGAAGGAAAAAGGTTTCTTTATGTTTCTACATTCGCTGTTCCCTTGGTGGACAGACCGTACGGCATAGGAGGGGGCGAAAAGTGGTTAAATGGCTTCCAATTTCTTGACATTGACTACATTCTTTGGCCAGTGCATGTTAATGAGTCGCATTGGGTTTTATGTATCGTAGAGATCCAAACGCAGACGTACAGGATATTAGATCCGTTTCATGTTCGATCACGATTTATGGGGAACAAAAAGGTATCGAAACAGATCAAAGACACTTTGAACCATATGTCGGCCAAATACAGCAAACTCTACGCGAAGATATTTACTTGGAAGGAACTGGCTCCTAGGGATGTCGCAATTATGTTCCAACTTGTTGAGCAACCTGTTACAAACGGAACTGATTGTGGAGTTCTTGTTTGCATGTATGCGTGGACTCTTTTGGTCGGCAAGGCTTTCAAATCGACAAATGTGAAGGACAAAGACCACAAGGGCTTTGAGAGATATATCCAAACGGCTAGAAAACTTATAGGTGGTCGCTTGGCTGCAACTCAGATCTGATTTCCTACTGTACCAAACTTCCTTGAGCTGTTTTCTCTTTCTAATAGTGAAACGATTAGGATTATCGAAGTTTTCGATCAAGGTAAAGAACGCTGAAGGGGGGAGTTCTCCTTAAAGCAAGTAAAAGCTTGAGAATTATTGAGGTCGAAGAAGATTTCCCACTCTCAGTTGGTTGCCGGCGTGGTCCTAGCCTGAAGGAACACAAAAGGCTTCGCTCGTCGAGCATAACAGTTCGACAAGCGTGCCACGGCGCCATCCCAAGCACTTGTGCGTGCTGTTCACGTGCTTCTGGCTGAAGCCGCTTCTTAGGGCAAGGGATTAATCATCGTCCAGAATGCGTGAAAATCGGGCCATCAAGACCAGCAGTGTAGTATCAATTACTGCCCTAACTAAGTGCCGTGGGGGCTGAAAAGAACCTGAGAGGTTCCAGCGCCACTGTAGTGTGCCCGTGTATGGCTACAAGTAATCTTTCACCAGCGCAGATACCAGGTGAGTCTGCGAATCGATGCACGTGTCTACAGATACCTAGATACATTCTGTCACAGTGCAAAGTTAGTTGATCTTTTGGCGTCCCCCCGCGCGTATCTATTACGGTGTAAGACATAGATCCCCACGACGTTGGACGGCACCATCCACCAAAGTGCACCTATCTACCACGAATGCTGAGGCCTCCTGCGTCAGCGGCGGTGGTGGATGATGCCTTCGTCAACGGCGCATACACTGGAGGCGCAGTTGACGGCCGTGTTGGACGATGGCGGCAGGAGAGCAGGGAGCTCACCAGCCGTCGTCTTGGAACACGGCGCAGAGTGTGAGGGGATTCCAGCATATCTCTCGCTGGAGAGTGCACCGCTGGAAACTAGACAGGTGTACCGTTGCTGAATCCTAGATACTCCTATGTCTTAGATAATCCTGTCTCGGTTGTGGCGGTGGCGGATGTCGTTCTCAATGGCTCCGCCAGTGAACCAGCGCATGTCGTCGAGCACGACACTGAATGTCAATAACATTTGGGGAGCACTATCCCCTAGAATTGCTCGTCTTCTATCATTGTTTAGGCCTCGTATTGCTTTGCATTAGAGCCTGCCTGCTATAATCTCAACATCGAACCCATCCGGGGTACATTGTACCTCCTAAAGACTGACAAATCATTACGATCTTGACGATTTTCTATCTTAACCATCCTATTCAACTCTAAAATTCTTGCGCCACAAGCAGAAGTTTAGAAAAAAAGTGTTTTGAGAAGAAAGAACACGGATGAAGCCAAAACACTCTTATTATTCTTTAACAGCATTGTTGTTAGGTCTCTACCACTAAAGCTCGTGAACTTGATACATGTGTTGGATTCTGTAAATTGTTTTAGCATTATATGTTGCCTTAACTTTTCGATAGAGGGCAGATAAGCAGTATAGGTAGAAAAAAGCATAAAAGAGATAAAGAGTGCGCGTTTTGCCTTGCTTTCAGTAAAGCTTCTTGAGATACGGTTAATCAACTTCTTTCTCTATTTGAGGGGTAACATAACCCTTATATGGCCCCTGCGTCTATTTACAGTGCTGCGGGGTAATTTAAGTTCTTACACTGCTCCGGGGCAGTGAAACCGTACCCGCCGAAGGGAGCCTCCTGGCTGTCTGTGTGCTCGCAGTAGTCGCACACGTGCGACTATTTCCACGGTCAGATGATGAGATTTGCGCAGATTGCAATACATCAAACCTTCGAGCGCGCAGATTGGGCTGAGCCATTAAACATTCGCGTCTGCTTCCAAGGAGAGTTCGTGGCATGCAGGAAATTAAGTATGGTACTGCTAGGAAGCAGTTGATGTCACTGCGGCTAACGTCAATATTGATTTTTGAGAGCAGGATGGTCTTGAGTCTCGACAGCGTCACGTTTACCTTACTGGTACTTGCTTCCAAGCAGTACTTTTCTTGTCTTGAATTCAGCAGAGCATCAAACTCTGACAGTCTCAAGATAGCTTTGTTCAATTTCGAGTGTTGCTTGCCGTTGATTGACATGTCGTCGTGTTTCTTTCGGATGCGAACGTACGGGTCGTATTAATCGTATTTGCTTCCTAGCAGTCCTTGTTCTCGTCTTGAATTCAACAGACCATCAAACTCTGGTACTGTAGTCTCAAGATAGCTTTGTTCAATATCGAGTGTTCCTTGCCGTTGCTTGACGTGTTACATGTGCAGACGTCGTAGGGTTCGAAATGTGTGAAAAAAGACTCTGCCTGAACAAAGGCAGACATACTGGTTTGTGCTGTGAACTGTTCTCCTCTGTTTTTTCTCTACAACTCCTGTATCAAAGATTTGGAATCGGTTGGCACAAACTACGGATACATTTCTTGTAGTCTTTTCTGCATTCGATAAGTATAAAATTATTGATAAAGGTTAAATGTATTTTTTAACTACTGTCTTACTTGACAAAATGCGTAAGCTGTTTTTTACACAGCATTAGTTGAATGGTTTTTTTAGATATCATGCTGATATGCGTTATGTGTTCAGTGGTTTTCAAACATAGTTGGTGTACAAGATGAAAATTATGTGTGGACACAAACCTTTTGCATAATGTCCCCACCATATCATTTTCTTTGATTACAAAGAATAAGATTTTCAAAAGACACATGTTACTTGCACACAATGTGCAAGCTCTTAACGAAAAAAAGTTTAAAGTTTTAATCGTTTTTGAAAAACCTATGCTATTCCAATGTTCGTCTCGTACTTTTGAAAGGATCTTTAGAGGTCAAAAAGTTTCTAGTTCATTCTCCAGCAGTTTAAGAAGTAAAGTCATTTTTCAGCACGATATTTCTTACTCTTCGGCACAAAAGTTATCAGGTAAACAGAATTATCTTTACATTTTTCTGTGGAAATGGGATCGCAAAGCTCTGAAATTTTATAGAGCTTTGCGGTCCTCTTTCCAGAGAAGCCATGCTTCTCTGAACCTCTGATTGTTTTTGTTGTATTGGACGCTCTGTATCTCTTGATGGCTTTCTCTCGAGACCGCAAGGAACGAAATTGCAAGCTTGTTGATTCACTCGTGTGTTTCAAAAATGGAACCAGCAAGTCTTGAGACAACAATTTTGTCAGTGTTACCTTTGGTACAGGGTACCTTATCTGTATTGAATTCATTTTTAACGACGTATGAGCCGTTCTCAAAATCAATTAAATGATTGATTACGGCACAAATTTTGTGATTCGCCATTTGCAATGCAGATATGGGATACCACTCTGGAAAGATATCGAGGATCAGCCGCAGAGCGAGTCGCAAGACACTGTGGGCAAGCATATTGCATCCAAAAATTGCTCTCAGGTTTTGGACCAGGGACTTTAGATATATAACAACTTCTCGATTATAACAAACCTGGATGCAATAACAGATGCAAGCGAAAAGACGAGATACAAAAATCACATTGCTTCTAAATGAAAGCGGATTCTGGGTTCAATGACTTCTGCCCCCTCAAGAGTACTAAAGAGAGTTGCTACGTGAAACGGAAGCCCATAATCCAGTCAACTTCGACACTTCCACAATCATCAGCTGCTTCATCAACGATTGCTCGCAGCCGACACCATGGAGTCATATTCCTCAGACGTAACAAGGTACTTGATGGCCGCCAGCGAAGGCGTGATTATGTTTTCAACGCCAAAGACGAAATACACGCTGAGTCAGCTGCAAAATGATTTGTATGGCCATCAAATGTTGAACTATTCTCCGGATAATTTTCGCAGCAAGTGGTACGGAGAACAAAATTTCAAGTTTGCTGCGAATACCACGACTAAAAGCATTGTCGAAGCATTTGCACACGAAGGGGACATGCCGTATTTCAAGGAAGAAGTTTCTAAGGCCTTCGATGCAACTGCTACCCAATTCGTCAATCAACTCAACATGAGCCTTCCAGACGTGAATGCGTTGTGGGCTTCCGGAATTCTAATAGACGGCGCTTCATCTGAGGAGCGATCAATCTCCATATATCTCAGAAGCAAACAGGTAGATGATGACATAATGAAAGTTGTGAGTAGAACGGTGGTGCTTATGAGAGCACTTCAATCCATCGTGCTGAATGATGACCTCAAAGATGGTACAGATCAGAGAATGTCGGTGGAAGACGCCGTAGAAATGAACCGTTCAGACTTTTCCGACGAAAAAGTGATGTCAAGTATGATGCAGGCGTGGCCGGGTTCAAAGTCGATGTTCATGCTTGACTGTCGCCAAGCGTATGTTGGTGGTCAGGATGAGAAAACAATCGTGGTGCTGCGAGCGAAGCAGAGAATTCTAATGCAGCTTCGCGGCGTAGGTGGTTTCATAGTTGAAAAGACGGCTAGGAAGTTTGAAATTTCTTCTACTGGAGATGGTTCGACAGGCTTGTACTACAGGGAATATGTTATAGGGGAAACTTACACGAAGAATCAAGAAGATATGGTGGGAGTTGACGTGGGCGTTGGTGTCGACTTTGGAGTTGATCTGGGATTCTCCGTGTCGGCAGAAATCGATTACAATCATTTATACGGCTGGTCTGTTACCACCGAGGAGAATCCGACGGAATGGAAGCGAGTCAAAGAGAAAACTTTCTTGGACTGCTTGTCGGACCAATACACCTCACTGGGACGACTTATCCTGTTCATGAACTGGTACGTGGGCGGCATGTCAGAGTGGTTCTACAGTCCGGGCGTCATAGTTTATGGCAATATCATGCAGTACAACCCTACCACTCTTGCAAACACGAAGTACGTTGATTCCATAAAGATTGATTCCTATTTCTGGTACGGAGATGTTATGGCGGCATCTGATGCAGACACTATGGACATGCGAACTGTTGCTCGATGTCATCAATACCTGAATCAGTCGAAGGACGGAGTGCTGAATTACAGGAGACTAGGTACCCTTTACAAGCAGGCTGAATTTTCCATGGAGAACGCTTTAGCCGTAGCTCTATGCACCGACGAGATGCGATCGATGAGAGTGGATTAATGATGCGTACTAGAGCCAAAGTTCATTTCACTAATTGGAATGGTCGTAGTGCGTAAATAAAAGAGATGCCAACCTTTTGCGTATATCTTACTGGTCCGACATTTGCCTGTTAAGACGGAGGGGCATAGAGCGCGTAGCCGGTGCGTAGCGGTTCTTCGCGGGGAAAAATGCGAAAAGAGCAGGCATAAAGCCCTCAGTAGACTATACTGGGTATGCCTCCGGACATTAGCAGACTGCCACTGTGTCCGGGCATTTATTCTATCTGACTCAGACAGGTGAGCAAATCGTTCTGCTGTGGGCTCTTGAGTCTACACCAGTGACAAGCACGAAAAGCTACCTATGTACGCAGTTCCTGACTGCGTAGCTGATTCGAATCCACATTGACTGATCCACCCACGCAACTACGTGTCTTCCACGCAACAATGTTGCAGAGCCATCAACAACACGCACGCACAAAAAGCCTCTTTGAAGTGATGATTACTGACATAGCCAGTCCGAGATTGTGAAGGAAAACAGGGGGAAGCGGGAAATCGAACATGTGACAACATTTGTCAAAACATTGAATTCTTATTTGATCGTGATAAACTATTTCAAAACTTTCTGAATTCTTGCTGGACGGTTTGCATTGTTGGTGCGCTGCGCACCATGTTCCAAAGCCTTTCTGTCAGCTACACATCATAATGTTCTTCAAAAACGGCGACATCTCGCCATGTCGTAGTACCGTTTCGAACAAAAAGAAAACCTTTGTTACGCAGCTGGGAAAAGCGGGAAATGGCAAAAGTTTCACATAATTGGGCAAAATGAAGTCTTGGGCCAATCATTAATTGTAAATTTTATTAAAAGTTTTGTACTTTGCCGCATTCCTGCATGCAGTTACGCACAGACAGTACAGTAATACGGTGTGTCTAGCCCAGATGTGCGCGTACATCTCGGGACATGTCGGAAAATCTCAAAATGTCGATATCACTCCCTCAACAAAAGTAAAACCTCTGTTTCATCGAGCCTTAGCGCTTAAAAATAATGTGAGACGCGTACTCTGCTAAAAAGTAGGATTTGTAAGTGGACTATTTTGTTATGATACCATGAGCAAAGCAGGTTTGCAAAAACACGCAGTACGCAACACCGTTTTATAGCAAAAAATCGCTATATTACGCATGTTAGTACAGCGTACTTTTGCTGATAAACTTAGGACTTTCAAGTCAATTTAGAGAATTTTTCTAGTGCTAGCACACATCTACAAATCTATTCATATGTTGGGTGAAAGATACTTTTCTTCGTCGAGAACAAAGAAAACTGAGAATGGATCCTTCGGGAAATACCTACTTTCTCGTTGATCTATGCCGATTTGACCGGCTTGAAGAGCAACGTTCGTTTGTTTCGTCAAGAAGGCCTTGTGCACTACCAGGAATTTATAATCTATTACGCATACAACTGTATGTGTGCTGTGGTCCTGTAATTAAAGTTGATCATAAATGTCTGACAGTGCACTTTTGCTTCATTTGCTTTTTCCAGCTCTTCCCAGCTTTCTGTCTCTATTCCAAAAGTAGGCATAGTTTCCTAGAACTATAGCAGTACTACATGTAAACGATATTTTGACTTAAAGTACGTGATAGTTTGTAGAAGTACGGCGCATCAAAGATCGCTTTATAGCGTTGATATCGCTATTTTTCGATACTTACACTGCTTGTTTCGCCGTCATTTAAAACTCAAGAACTAGTTGAATTAGAGTGCTCCTATTATAATACTGAAGCTCATGTAAAATAAGGAACATAATTTCCACTAGCCTTAAGCTTATTGAAGCTCTAAGCAGACCACTTTTGGTTCACCTTCAACTTGCTCCATTTCTCGTAGCATCTGACGAAGATGTCGACGGTAGGGATGTGTAAGATTTAGCGTAAAATTGGAACCATAGGTACTGTATTCTTTGAAGTCGATATAAACACGCCATCAAATGGAAAATAGCCATGGCGTGTCACGTACGTGTGACATTTTCAGTCGCAAGTAAGTGTCAAATTGCAGGAGTCCCTGCATTTCCCAGCTATACACCTCATTTTGCGGGAGAAGAACAGAAATTAGGAAAAAGAGCTGGGTGCAACGTAGTGTTCCGTCGATACGGAAGACAGAAGACTGATTTGTGGCTACAACTCGCGTTCTGCGAGAAACAAGATTTTGGGCGACGTTAAGCCACAAGGGTGACGTAGTCTAATTGGATGTTGTGTAGATCCAAGAGCATTTATCGCACACGTGTAAAAATGTGCGACTTTTCCGACTCGTGCCATACGCCTTACTTTGAACACGTTGTGAAAGTTGTGAGAGGTCACTACAAGAACCGTCGATTGCGTGCAAAAACTGTCCGGCCAGACGCTTTTATAGCCCAGTTGACGCACAGGTTATGAGCCTACACCGCTGCTACTGTGGTCTCGAGTTCGAATCCCGAAACGCCGCCATCGCCAAATTTCTCGCTTTCCAAAATTTCTAAGTGTTATCAAATCACCGGGGAGTATTTCTTCTGTACAACGGCCGTGCTTAACATCTGCACATCTACACTTCTACCGACACATCCACACTTCTACACATCACACACTGTTTACGAGATCAATGCGACTCTGTCCTCGGCTCCACCAAGATTGACCAAGAAGTGAGAGAGGTTACTAAAAGACGCCCAGTACATTCAAAATTAGCTCCCTCTTGCACACGTGAGAAATCACTACAAGAACGGTCGACCACATGAAAAAGCTGTAACGCCAGACGCTTTTGTAGCCTAGTTGACTTATACAAGTCGCATAAGTTCTCGTGAGTTTCCGACAGGGGAACGGCGGAAATAGCAAAAGTTACGGTTTGCAAAAGGTTCTGTAAATCTTTGACGTTTCAAGAGAATCTCAGTATTTGCAGAGACAGATATTTTCTGGAGAGAAATTACTCAATGCTAGAAAGGCGACACATTGATAGTTTGCTTCAGAACTGAGCAATTCTGTCATGTTTTCTCTGTATCATACACGTAGGATTAGTAGCCTAGATGATGTTTGGAGGCGGAACAGTGCCATCTTCGGAAGAAGTGAACTGTGCTGCAGGTGCTACGTCTAAGCCATTCAACGGCTCTGCACTGTTTTCCTTGTCCAAATCAGCAGATATGTCATCATCAATACCGGCAATTTTTTTCTTTTGATAGTGCTTATCCCTTTCCTCTCTAGCTCTCATTTGAGCGGCAGCACCCACGGCATACAATCGTCTCTTGTTTCTCGGAAAGAATGCCCCATCTTCATATTTCAGAAGGTTTTTCAATAAGTGAACGTTTGTCATGACCAAACAAACTTGAAAGTAAAGCCCCTTATTAGCTCTGTCCCAAGTCCACTTCCTAGCAAAAATACCCCAGCATTGCTGAAAACTACCAAAATAATTCTCCACGAGGACTCGGTCACGAGCGATACAATTATTCCGTCTGTCTTCTGCAAAAGTCAAAATGCCTCTCTGAGGTTTCTTCTTCGGAATAATTGCAGGGGCATGATCTTGCATTCCCGTATATCCTTTGTCCATAAGAAGCGCCGAATAACCAGGATGTTCAACTTTTAAAGCCCCGTTCTCTCCAATATGCATTTCGTCCGACGTCTTTCTCAGCGCCTCCTTGTGAAAGGATAAATTTCTCTGAAAGATAGTACAGTCTGCTGTGCTAGCCGGAGTGGGATCTGTACAGTTCACAGCGATACTACACGGGAGCACAGAAGCTTCTACTTTCATGCTGTAGAGTTTATGTTTGCCACTATAGAAGTCTTTGACCTCTTTCATAGATCCCCGTGGACGATTTGTGTGCAGAAAGAGCATATCCGTCGCATAGCGAGCGAAGGGAACATTCGAGAAAACGCGTTTCTTCCCATTTATATAAGCAACTGAAAATCGCTGCTCCAATTCCATAACGAAATCTACATAAAATTCAGTGTCAAAGTATTTGATAAAGTTTCTGACAGCTTTTTGCAGAGCGTTGGGCTTGATTCGAAACATTGTTCCAAGACTATCTCATGTTCCACCAATTTTACAGAGGGTGAGAGTGACGAACAAAATATCAAAACATGACAAATCAGACTTACGACCTCTTCCTTCTTTCCAGTCTCGAGAAATAAATTTTTCTGAACGGTTGTATAGCTCAAACAAATGTTGTTTGCTAAAGTTGTTCATCTTAATGATGCCCTGATTCCCTTCAACTTCGTAAAAGGAGTCAAAAAGAAGACGGTCTGACCCTTGTTCTTCATCTGTGTCGCTGTAGGCATCTTCCGAGTACTGCTCTATTTCGTCCTGCAGAGCCTGTTGACTCTCTGTGATGTGATCAAGAGTTGCTTTGGCGTGAGAGGGCAGCATGTTGTCGTAGGCAGTGAGTATCAAGCGAGACCAACGATAGCCATTCTTTCTTCTGTTTCTGTCAAAGCCTATCTTTTCTATAGAAAGCAACGCGTTTGATAGAAAGAGACTTTTTGATGAATTGCAGATATTGTTATGTTTTTATTACATTTACACTTTACGTAAACAGTCTCATGAGTTCCGTACTCTTAACGAGATATTTTGTATTACGTCAATCCGGGATAGCGCAAAGAAAAGCCTACACCATTCGCAAGATAAGGTTACTATTGAGAGAGAAATTACATATAAGTAATTCAGTCTACTAGTGTGTGCGAACAAGATGTACATGTACATCTCCGAAGATGTCGAACCATCTCAAAATGTTGATGGTACTCCTTCGAAAAAATGAAAACGTCCGTAGCATTGTTCTGAACGCCTCTAGGTCCAGAACGTAGCATACTCTACTTGAACGCATCTTTTGTGAGTAGAGTACTCCATTTTAAATTCAAGCAAATTATTTTATCAATAAACGTATGCCGTACTCAGCATAAGTATATAGCGATGAAACCGGTATATACCGCGTTTTTAGGCGCAGAACTTCCGGTTTTACCACAATGATAATATAATTATGCATAGATTCTCTACTTGCTCTACGACAATACTGTCTTTGTACTCCACTTCGAACACTGAGATAATCTTGCTCGTAAAATTGAACGCGTTCCAACGTAAAAATATTCCGGGAAAGTGAACTCTTCCCGCAAATCAAAGAGGATTCCCCTCAGCCGCAATAACAACGCGGTCAAATGTGCTCCAGAATAAGGCCACTGCACACTGTCAGCGTCCCTGAATTTACTGTTAGAGCTACTGGAAGATGCGAGCATCAAAGGTCTAAGGCGCTGTTAGAAAGACATAGATTTTGTACTTCTGCACCAGTTGGAGGAACTATTCAAAAGTGCAATGAAAGGAAATATTTTGCATAGATAAATCAGAGCTTCGAGAAGCATGCTTTTCAAAGAATAGGTCGCAAACCTCCTCCAGAGAGAGAAAATTTGTGCTTTTACGCAAAGCATAGCTACAAATATTCACGGAACGAAGTCGGAACAAAACGTTTTGAGCTGTAGAAAAACGGTCCTTACATTATAGAAAGAAAGGATTTGTTGTCAAGGTATTCCATTTAAGGTTTCCTTTATCCTTACTTACTGAGCTGTAAATTTACAGATATAGTTTTTTAATGCATTCTTAGCTCTCGGAACTATATTTTTCTTCAACTATAAAACAGTATGCAGTGACAAACATAAAATAGTAGAATGTTTTAGCAATAGAGCTTGGCAGCTTCCTTGTTTACCACAGTTCTTCTGAAAATTGAAATTGAATGTAAAAGAAAAAGAAACTCAGATTAGTTGTTGCAAAAAATGTTGTTGCAAAACATGCAGAAAGTAGGATATATTTCTATCTAGTTTACATCAATCCTGATTTTTCTATTATATATACGCATTCAAAACTTAATGCGTTTCTCTTGGTCATCTGGATAGACATAGATCTAAATTTCATTTCTAAATGCTTTGCTAGATATTTGTCGAACTTCTGTTCAGAGACTTATTACAAAGACCAATCAACGAAATAATTCCAAATCAGATTTATTTTTGTAAGCTTGTATGTACACTATGCAAATCTGTACTTCTAAATGAATAAAATTAAAAAAATCTTTTTGTCTCAGGAAACAGTAGTCTGACGACAAACTCTTTTTGTTGTGAGCTATGTGGCACATATGTGCCCACATATCAAACACTTCCAATTTCTGGAAGTGTTTTCGAAATTTGTTGTTAGTCAAAGTTACGTGTTGCCTTAATTTTGGATACTACCTAGAAACATCTCCCAAAAATGTGTATGGAAGGAAGTTTTTCTGCTAAAATTTTAATTTGTTGGTTGGTATTGATCTAATGTGGGGGTTATGTCCAAAAAGATAGGCGAATGCGCCGTGTGACACGGCGCGTATTTTTTAATACTCTTTTTTGTTTGCTGTATCTTGTATGAAGAAATAAAGCCCATTCTAAAAATAAGCGGTCGCCTACGAGACTGTTCCAAATTTCGGTATATTGCCGCTAAAATATAAGTAGAAAGCCTTTTAAAATAGGTTGGTGTTGGTAATCAGCTCCAGATTAGATTTACGCCTATACCAGTAGAAGCTTTGCTATTAAAAGATATTTTAAAATAATTTGTGCACGGCTTTGCCTTTCTTCTGCGTGTTGCTTTTTGCATACATTGCTGTATGAACGAGAATAGGAAAGTCTGCCCCATCACCGGTTGTTGTGGAAGAAGTTCTTCACTTAGCTACAACTAAAAAGTTCTTATCTCCGCTAAGATATGAGATTCTTCTAAACTTTCTTCGTCATTTGTAGGGGAATAGTCATTTTTTTAAAGCCACGAAAACTGTTCTACAAACTATAGATGCAGTTTTTTAATTTCGAGAAGCGAAAGAGCGGTACATATGCTCTGAAACGATATATCTCGTGTAGTAAGCAAACAAATATACCAACACTTGTCTATTTCTTTGTAATTTGAGTGAAGAATTGCTTTGTTCGCGTGATTATCTAAAACTTCTGCTACCTTATATAGAGGTTCTTGAATACTGAACAATTTTTTGATATCATAATTTAGTGAATGCGAGGTACTTCTCGCGAAGTTTTCCTTCCTTCAAAGGTAGAGTATGGAAGAAATAATTATCATCAAGACCTTACACTGTGCTAAAATCAGACAGATGTTTAATTCAATTAAGGGTAGAAAACATTTTGCCTCAAGAAATATGTAGCACTGTAATTGACGCACTATTTTGTAAGATAACTGCTTGACATATAATTCTCACGAACAAATTTTAATTGCAAAACGTCCGTTGCGCAGCGAGTATGAAGACAATTTTTGGAGCCAATCAGAACTCAAACCAAAAACAGGGCTTCGTACTACTGTTTTTGAAACTACTACTAATATTTGTTCTTGCGAATTATATGGTAAGCAGCTATGACGTGTACTGCACCATTTCTTAATAAACCGTTTTCATTAAGTGTAATAACTACGCGCTATTTTCCGCATCTTCCTGAAATACAGCAATAATATTTGACAAGAGCGCTTGACAGTCAAATCTAGTTTTTATGCCATTTCCCGCTCTTCACAGCCTCGAGTCAATTATGAAGCTATCTCGAGTTTCTTGGGTTTGGGAGCAACTTTGCGAGAGTATAACATTATACACACATCGGTAAGGAAAGTGCTGCCTACTTCTGGCTATCGATGTTGTAGACAGAAGTGGAAGCAGACTGATTCTTTGAGGGCTCCGCCCTTTCACAATATGATATGTCATGGGCTCACCAAATAGGTTTGCAAAATTCAACTCTTGACAAAAGGCTGGACTCCAACTGCAGGTACTAAAGGCCGAGAGCAGTTTTGTTATGGATGCAACAAACTTCCTTCAGAAACAAAAAGCCAATCTCCCAAACAGCTTCGATGTAATCTTCATGGTGATATTCTGTCTTCTCTCTATTGTGTACGTGGGGGCTAAGCAAAACGATACCGTATCACATTTCCTATTCTCTCACCTAGACGAGAAAACCTGTGAGAGCGAATGAGTAATGAGGCGTTGGAGAACAAGACTGTGTGTCTGGTTCTCGTCAGCACTGCTTTCATATTGAAAGAAGCAGATGCTGTGAATCATCATGAGCGATCTGCGGGCCAGTTGAGCAGTTTGGCGCAGAATTATACGCAGTTAATGATTACAGTTACTGGCATGAGCATTACGTGGATGTCAGTACTATGCTTGGCCCAATGCGGAACATGTATGAGTGTCAATAGATGCTGTAATCACTCGACAGCTTCAAGGAACTTGTGTACCTCAACCATAGTCCACAGACAAGCGTAGTAGATTGTGGAAACCTATACTTAAAGTATCATACTCAACAGTTCTCGGTAAAGACAACTATCAATCATCGTTTTACAACTCTACTCTTGACTACTTGTCTTTCTTCTGTGTGTCCGCGCTCACGCGCCTGCCGCGCAACAACCGCGTTTGCTTGTTCTCTTTGGACTCCAGCAACGCAACCGGACTACCGCGGTAACGCGCCTGTGGTTTGAACCAACCCATTTTGATAGTTATAACTTGTCATTGGTCGTCCTGACCATCAGCAGACAAATATAATTAAGCAATGTCGGAAAACAATCAGAATTTGTTTGAGGCTTTACGAGCTGAAGACTCTATACCTGATGCACAGGAGCCTTTCGTTGAAGGACCCAATGCTGCTAATGGAACTGGAACATACGAAGCGGATGATCCAGACCCACCTCCTGCAGACGCTTCTCCGGAGGAGCGAAGATCTTACTTGGATACAGTAGAGAGCTACTGCCGCGAAATGCTCGAGGCACTTAGAGCTTCCAATGTCTTTGGTGAGGCTCTTTGGATCGAGTACACAGCGACCTTTCGTACTCACACCATAGAAGCTATGCTCAAGCAACTGGCCCATCGCTGGGTAACGTTTTTATTGTCTCGGGGAGTTCACGTAACGCGAAAACGATTCTTCCCAAGAGCTCTTGCTCTCATCGAATGCTTACGACAAGAGATATTCGTCCCTTCGTCCAGTTCTAGAGTCGAAGAAAGCCAGCTTCAGTCTTCGAGGATTGATCACTTGGCTGAAGACCATAGAGACCCTACGTCAGATGTTCACGAGACTAATCGTATGGCGAACGATAATGTTCAGCGTTCTGGCCTGACATCTGCACCTCACATAGAAGCTCACCATTAGGGTCACAGGCACCACAACTCCGCGGTCTTAAATCCGACTGGCGACGAGAAGGGGGCTAAAAATAATGCTCAGACCACTTCGCCGAATCTTGACGCTGGTCAGACTTTTTCTGGGGACAGAAGCGAGTGTACCGACCCCAAAGCTTCCAAGGCCCTGGAGAATCACTCCCAAGCTTACGGAAGCAGCCGAAAGGACTACCTACTTTGCATAAATGGCTTGATGAAAGCCTACCAAGGAAGGGGCTAATTCAGCGGTCGATGTGACGAGGATATATTCTCTGCCTTCTTACTGTACGACACACTCTCACGGCTCTGTCGCTTGACAGACCAAGAGAAGCCGAAGCGCTACCTGTTATGTTGAAGGAGGAAGCATTGTCGTCTTACACAAGGATTTATAGCATTGGAAACACGTTCGACGAAGCTCGTCGTAAGTTGATGGACTTCTGCACCAGTGAGGAACAACTTAATCTTGTTCTCTGCCAGTGGCAGACGATGAAACTCCCTGAGGCTATGAGGGAGGAACCCGATAAGAGCGAAGCAGAAGTGTTTCGATCATTCTCTTTCAAGCTTTCTGCACTGCAGAAGCACCTCTCTGCCAACTATCAGCACGAATCTTTACTTCGCGATCAGTTAATGATAGCCTGCGATGTAGATCGCATACAGCAGTCTCTCAGGGAACGTGTTCCGAAGACTGCACAGGAAGCGATCAACAGGATATTTACCTTCCTCTGTCACCAGTCTAAATCTGCTGGGTCCTACATCACGGAGGTTAAGGAGGAAGACGCCGCGTTATACAGCCTCGGAAAACGTTATAGTGGCGAAGCACAGAGATCTTTTGGGTCCCTACCGCCCTATCAACGTTATAGGTCGAAAACAAAGCTGTCGTCCAAGTGGATCAAAGGCGTTAAGGGATGATATGTTTGCTGGCAGAACCATAAAGCTCGCAGCCGTCATTCACCGCATGAAGTTTGCGCTGCAATCGAGCGTCTTCGCCAATACCACCCATCGGCTATGCTGAGTGTGGAGGATGTCGCTTTTATCTCTGAACAGCTTGGTGATTCAGCCGATCCTGAATATGACGATGCACAGCACCCACAGTTTTCCGATGAAGAGGAACATCTTCTCGAAGATCACGAGAGCCATGGTTACATTGCAGTTGACAGCAACTTACTGCAGCACAGCACAGAGGCTTTTCTGGCAAATTCCGCATTCATCCAGGGCAGAACATTTGCAAACGATCTCCAATCTGAGATGAAAGCAATGTTTTCAGCCCTCGAAATTGGAGAAAGTCCTCGCTTTAAAGGTGTTCTTATCGACACTTGTGCAAACAAGTTCTCTGTTATGTCCTACGCACAATATCAGGCTTATTGCGAGGAGTTTAACGTGCCCATGAACACCGACAGATCCACCGGTCGCTCTGTATTTGGAATTGGAGGCGCTTCGAGATCTATAGGAACAGCCACGGTCCCCATTCCTTTCCCCCATCTGGACTTGATTATTCAGGTGAATTTTCAGATAATGAAGGACAACGTCCCCACTTTCCTCAGCATGAAGGATATGTTAGACAACGGTCTCGATATTAGCATTCAGGATGCGGTCGTGAAGTTCAAAGACGCCGAACACAAGCTGGCGTTAGAGAACTACTTCCTCGTGCATCGGTGGAGGCCAGGGCACATGAGCTATTCCATGTACACGGAATCCGAGATTCGAAAGCTACACCGCGTTTTTGGCCACCCCTCAGTACAGGCGTTGTACAATTTGCTGAAGCGCGCGAATCCAGATGAAGTTGATCCCACTGTACGCAAGACTCTGGAAGAGATCGTGCGCGAATGTGAAATCTGCCTCCGACACTCTGCCAAGCCGCGACGATTCAAAGTGACAATCGGCACGGACGATCTTCGCCTCAATCACATCGTTGCTGTAGATGTCATGTACATAAACAGCAAACCAGTTTTGCACATTGTGAACGAGGCAACACACTTCAGCGGCGCCCATTTCCTAAGAAATATGTCATCACAGCACGTCTGGAAAACTATACTGAAGTGTTGGATCCGTGTCTACTTGGCACCGCCAGACTTTCTTCATGTAGACCAAGGCTCTAATTTTGTGTCTGCCGAACTTGAGGCGAACGCTACAGCGGATGGTGTGACTGTCATGGAAGCACCGATTGAATCTCCGTCTACAATGTCCCATGTAGAACGGTATCACGCACCCCTACGTGTAGCATAACTTAAGATCCGTGACTCAATGCCGCACTCTGAAACGAACGACGATTGCCTGCAAATGGCAGTGAAGAGTGTGAACGACACGATCGGACCCGAGGGTTTGTGCCCTACACTGCTGGTATTCGGAGCGTTGCCACGCCCTGCGAAAAGAAGTTGTTCTGAAACCCAACTGCAGATGGCCCGAGCAATGAGTGAAGCAACGAAGGCAGTTTAGAAGGAACGGGCTGCTCGAAGACAGGCGTTCGGCCTCAAACATGATCATGGACCAAACGCTGTTGAGGCCAGTGCTGAGCTGCGTAAGCTTCCCGCCGGAACTCCTGTGTATGTCTACCGAGACCACAGCAAGAAATGGGAAGGCCCACGTCTGTATTCTCGTTTTGCTAGTTAGGTGCACTAGAACACCATGATCGGACGAAATTAGTCAAAATATCTGCAAAACTTGCCTACAGGGCTATGTGCAACCAATTAATTTCAATTTTTTGTACACGGCGCTTTCATGTACTAGGGCTCTTGCTGCGTTCAAAGCAAAACAATTAACGTACGCCGCGACTGCTAGTACATGTTCACGAAATGAAAGTTTCCTCCCTATTATTTCACGTCAGAGGAAACCATGCTGTAATGAACACCTGTACCGCCGTATTTACGGTGGCAAATTTCTGCAAATCCTGTAGGATTGACATCATTACTACAGCTACCTAGAACAAAATTCACGAACTAGAAGCCGCGTGGATCTCGCCATCCTCAAGCAATGACGTCAACATGACTTAAATCCTACTTCGCAACTTCGAACAGTACACCGCCACTCTCTTTTCCTATACGCGCATCTGCGAAAAAAAGTCAAACCCTTTCGCGACATCATAAGAACGGTCCTGATCGTTTCCTACTTCCTCCACATACTTCTATCTCCACCTCTTTTGATATCCGAAAGACCTGTATCCCTTCCACAATAGCTTCGGAACAGAACTGAAGCTAACTCTGGTCTGCTTCTCCTTTTCCTTCGTGTTTCAGATCCTAGGCCTACTTTTTTTGTTCTGTATCTCCGTTTTCATCGCTACTATCAGCATCTTCTTCTCATACTTTCTTTTTCGGTCTCTTTTCCGTTCTTCAAGGCAACGAGGATTTTCATCCTCATCGAAATCATCAGCAGCCGGGACTAAATCGGTGTCTTAAACGTTTCGACAGCACTTGATATTGAGAAAAAGTCCAAAATCTCTTCTTTCGTCCTGAAGGCATAATAAAATTTAATATATGTCGTAAAGCTGAGAAGAGTACTCTCACATAATGTAGACACCGACTTAGATTTGTCAGGAGCAATTTTCTTCATCCTCTCCTAAAGCTTATTGCACAATTTAAGCTTAAGCAAATGCACGTCGTGATACTTTAATGTTTCCCTGTTTTCCCAGCCAAACTATTCTGAGCATAATTTAGTCTCTGTGGCAGTAGAAGACGTCTGCGACTCGTAGAACCCTTTTTTCAGAGCAAAAAGAAAATGTTTAACCCCGAATTCTCATTTCCAAGTTCGGACAGTGACATGTTGAACCTCGGGAGCAGCACAGCATACTCCATGTACAGCGATTTCGGAACAAATCTCATGTACCAAGTTGATTCTTGATTCGCACACTCGACAAAGCCCAACTCCTACCTTGAGTTTAACGGCGTATTTAGCGCTTAGTAACATACCTTAACAGGATTCGGGGCTGAGTGCTGTAAACAAATGCGCACCTAGATGAACATAGTCATGTAATCCTCTGATACTTTCCGGGCCGCCACTTTGTGAACCGGGAAACTCCAGAAAGCCCCAGTCTCGGGTGCTTTCCTCGAATTTATGTGCAGCCTTCTAAACAGTCTCCAAACAATTGCGTGGCACATGAGTGGCAGCGTCTTCCGCGGCAATCTGTTTCTGGAGCATCTGCAGCGCGGCATGATAGGCAGGAGCCCTGCGGCCTTTGCAGACCATGCGGGGATGACAGAGTGGAAGCAGCAGACGGACTAGACGGATGCAACAAGAGGAGCCAGAACTTCTCTAGGCGACTGCACACATACGAGGTGTTATTTGTGATGATTGAATAAGTGTCGTTTTACACCTTGCTGTGGTTGGAACGCTGAGATAACCTCCGCACTCAATGTAAAAGAATCTGTGATCACAGTTTGCAGACATATTGCCCTTGGGGCAGATTAGAAGGCGCCAGCAAAAGCTACGAAAGTGGTGGCAGAGTGAGTGCAATCGTTGGTTGTGGAAGTTCTTGTAAGAACGCAGCACATAGAAAGATGTGAGAGGCGAATCGAACTAAAGGGGAAAGACTTGGGAGGCGCATTGAGTATGGAAAACGATTTCAATGGAGGATGATTTGGCATTGTACACACAATCGTCTGACACAATAGCATCAGCTGAGCCAAGGTGATCATCTCGAACTCCGTTTTCAACGACCAGGTGACGTGAGAGGTGATGGCGCTCTTCGGGGAGTTGATTAGCAGCAACGCGGTGGGGTTAGGAGACGTTTCCTGGGCATCATTCAGACGAGACAGCAGCGCAGAAGGTGGGTTGGACGACGCGTGGCAAGAAATTGGAAAAGATGGTGCCCAACTCTCACATCTGTTGATACGCAACGGCCCTTTACAAGGTAACGAGGGAATGGCGACGAGCCTGCCCAGCCTCAATGCAGCAGCATCGCGAGCGGTTGCAAAAGCACCGTGCTTGTGACAAGGCCTCACAGTCTGATAGTTGTGTAGAGATGGTGGAGAGAGGGTAAGGCATGGCAAATGCAATGTACACTGGGAAAGGAGGTTCTGTGCGAGTTAGCCAGCAGACGCTGAAACAGAGAGTGGCTGAGCACTGTGCAGTCACGCATGTTATTCTCTCATCGCTCGTAGATATAGCATTTGCAAATTGCGCGAGACTTTATGATTGGGTTGCGATTCGCAACCCAATTATAAATGCTCTATCAACGCCCACATTATGCTCACTAACCAGAGCCCGAGATATTCTCTCTCTCCGCCTCCAAGCCGGTACCTGCAATATGATCCCAAGCTGATTCATATCGGATCGTGTTATTTGTTGCTTCCTTCATTTGCACATCCATCAAAATTATCAGAGTCATCAAGCTGTCGTAGTAAATGAACGAGACCCTCTCGATACGAGAAGTCAATCATGTAGAGCAGAAACGAGAGAAGAAGAATTGCCGATTTTGTTTAGAGACCGTCCATGCGTCTCTGCGGAACTCCCTGGAAAGATCACGGCGCTTTCATCCGTTCATAAATTTTTTCATCCTATTGATGTTTCAAGTGAATGGCGATTAATATGATTCTATTCTTCTCCGCATCGACATGGGAGTGTAACTCATTTTCCCACCTAAATATTTTGTTAATGAATACGGTATATCCAGTTTTATATAAAATAACTCCTTTTCTCACCATCCCAGCTAGTAATATGTACCGTTTCTTATAAATCTTCATTTTTGTACAGTTTTTAATTCGTATAACATTTAAGTCCATGTCCAAAAATATGGTCTGCGATTTTAATATCCTAGTTAGATACCCGACCTCAGATTTTCACATAAAAGGATCCTGTTGTTTTTTCATATCAGTTACTGCATCCAGAACATCTCTCTATACTTTTCGGTACGTCACTTCTTTAAGGTCTCGTGTTTCTTTTTAAACAGACATTATATTCGCCCATGATTTCACTTTCTTTTTCTTTATATAGCCTCTAAGTGTCAATGAATCGCTGCCATATATGTAGTCCGTTTTAATCGATTGTAAATGAATTAGAGCGCTTTTATCCAACCCTCAACGTTTACTTTATTATTACTTTTAAATACACTAAGAAACTGACAGTTCTGGAGGGCAATGTAAATTCTTAAAATAAGAAACCTTGCTTAAACTTTCATACAATGATCTAAATTAATATTTCAGAAGCTGCGAACAAACCTCGGCGCATTTATAAAGATGGGAATGGTATAGTTTAGTTCTAATGTTTTAAATTCCCATACTCAATGAAAACATCAATACTGTTACCATTTGTCGTAATCTAAAATAAGGAACACATTCTACACTATCTTCTTTTTAATCTGTGTCTCAGTAAATTAGTATTCCAAATGTTCTTCCTGTAGTTCATTTGTTTTCATTTCATATGTTATGTAGAGGTATTTTGTTAAATGTCTACATTTTTCGTATGAAAAACGAAGGGCTGTTGTTAGAATGTTAGGACTTTCACGTCTTAGCGATTGCTTCAATGTATTCCTAACGTTGGTTCAATAACTAGGCTTACAAGCGATTTATATTGTAAGTTCGAATTATACAAAGTATACTTCGCTATAAAGCGTGAAACTCAATATGTAAAGCATTATAAATTAAGTTGGTGCCTTAGGCATGTTAGAAATTATCCTGTCGAAGATGAGAATTTTCTAAAAACCTATTTATTCATAATTTTCTTGTAGTTTAAGTTTTTACGACTATTAATGTCAAGGTTTTCTTTGCCGTGGCTTGATGCGCCGTGTTCAGAGCGCGGACCGGACCGCGGTCAGCGGAGTTCATAGCCGAGATCATGGCCATGATCTCGGCTATGAACTCGTCTGACCGCGGTCCGGTCCGCGGTCTGAACACGATGCATGCGCTACCACACGTGTACATTGGCTGACCGGTATGCTCAGACCACCGACCTTGCCACGGCGCTTGCCACGTGTAGGAAACGATCGTTAAATTTTGTAAGCTGTCCTACACGTGTCATGGCTTGTGTATGGACCGCGTTCAGCTGGGTTCATAGCCGAGATCATCACCACGATCTCGGCTATGAACTCCGCTGACCGCGGTCCGGTCCGCGGTCTGAACACGGCGCATCTTGCAATGAAGCAACAGTAGCTGCGAGTTAAGAAGTACATAAAGTAAAAATATAAAACTCAATAAATCTAGGCAGGTCATAATAACCAATTAATATCGTAATTGGATAAGTTTCGCAGAGAGGAAAAGAAAATGTCGCCGTTATTTGGTGGTAAGCGCACACTGAGACGCACGAAAGCCAAAACACGTTTCGTAGACAACAAATTGCAGCAATCTGGTGACAAATCTAGTCTCGATAATTGTAATTTTAAATTTGTTCTCAATATTTAATAATACTTTAATACAGCGTTCTATATCACGAACATTAAGAAAGTTACTCGTAGATGTCCATGCGATTGAAACTTACTCATTATTATGCAATTCTAAAATGTTTTATTTTCAAAAGAAACTGTGATTCTTTATTACTGCAAAAACCGCATGAGAAAAAGAATAGAAATGGAGTCGAATATAATTGTTAGACATCCATTACTGTAAAAATGAAAATATTTTAAAGACTTCATGTACAGCAGTTTTAGGAGGATATAAATTGTACAAAAACAAACTTCTTCTAATAAGACTTTACATGATCATTAATTTCATCCTCGGTTGTAAGCAGTTCTTAAAAACATCTTTCTTTAAATTTTATTGACATTGATTAAGGTATCTTATTATTACTAAAGAAAATCAGCAGATGTAAAGATCCGGTTCCCACAATCAAACTTCCCATAGAGCGGTGATATTAATTATTCTTTTTCGGCTTGGAACCATTTTTGATTGATGTCCCAAGTATAGTAAAAAAGAAAGATATATATATGTAATTCTCATATTTCTCATCAAGTTAAGATACTAGTAGAAGTTCGACTTTAATCTAATAGTATTTAAACTTGACTGATCTAGAAGCAATATAAGTATATCGAGAGCGATGAAAGGTACTTGTCTGGAGAAGATTGCTAAAAGCTTGCAACAGGGAAAATTAGAAAAACTTTAATTTTAAAGGTTGCAGAACTGGTACTAGCTTACAAGAATTGGTTAAGCTACTTCCTTTCTCTTTTCATTTATGTATAAATATATAAAGCTCTCAATTCTTGAGCCTAAGGTCTACAACCGGTGATAATTAGAATGGGTATCATATTGGAAGTTGATGCGGCCTCAATGGCGGTGAAAAGGTTTAAGAACCTTTGAAAAAAAATTAATATCCTAATAGTATTTCATTTTCATGAAAAAGGGTATAAATGTAAGGTTACGTTTATCCTGAAATGAAAGACGTTTAAGAAGGGAACCAGTAACTTGCTTCCGGTTGGAAAAGATCTTCTTTCAGCGTACTTTTTAGTTTAACACTTCATAGACGCCCTGATTATGTTGTACAAGGAATGATTTCAAATTCATAATATTCGGATACGGTTATAAACACCCTTTTTTCAGCTTCAATTCTTTTTTACGCTGGAATCTGGCCCTATACCCCGTTTGATCATTCCCAGAGCTTATACATGTAAATTTTCAAATGGTTCTGAATGTATTTTAAAACTGTCATAAGCGGACTTGAGAGAGAACGTTTTATATACACCCAGTCACCGCAGTAAACGTGGCTCACTCTATCTGAGGTAACGAAAAACTAGCGAGGTCTACAATAAATGATGTGGGCCACAATAAATTCGTTACCACACTATAAACGGTACAAAAGCATATAATGTGACCCACATTGTTTTATATAGACGCAAATGATGTGGGTTAGTTATGACATGATGCCACGCTAAAAGTCAATGTTTTGAATCATTTGACTGCCTTAATGGAGTATATTGAGTTGGGAGATGATATTTGAATAAGATTGCAAAAGTTTATTAACTTTGAATTGCTATATTCTAAACATATGTCGTTTTCAAAGCATTAGTTGCTGTCTTAGGGTCATATGGATCTATACAAAAATGTAAATCATTGATAAAACACAATCAAGAACGTTTACAAAAACCGTATAATATAGTCGAAATTGTTAAAGGTTGAAAACAAATTCGTTTAAATAGCAGAGAGCGCCACTTTAAAGTGTTTCATTGTGTTTCCCACGCTAATTTCGACACCTTCTAGAAAGGTTGGTCCCATAAATACTGTAGGCCATACTAAATATATATTACCACACTAATAAATCACCCACCTCTATTGCGGTCACTGGGTGTACTGATACATACAAACTATGTATCAGTATATAAAACATTCACTTCTTGAGCATGATGTCTAAAACCGGTTTTAAATAGAATGAGCAGCATACTAGAAGTTAATGCGGAGTCAATGGTGCCGAAAATTATTAAGACGCTTGGAAATATCATTTTCCGTGTTCAAAATGGATGGCGAAGAGAACAAACCCCGTGACTTGGTGTTTAAAAAAGCTCTAAGCCTACAGATCTTACGGGAGTTTCTGAGTTGCGATGTAAACCAAAAGCATTCAAGAAACGCCGGAGACAAGGACCAAGTGGATGGAACAATAGGTCAGTTGGCGAGTCTGGACGCAGTTGTTCGAGCTACAGAATTTGAAGGAGGGCCGGGTGGGGAGGAGAGTAAAAGGAAGGTGTTGTTCTCCAACCAGTTCCGGAAGTATGTTCCACCCGCACTGGAAGGTATACTGATAGTTGTACGAATGGAAATGGCGCAGAAGTATGAAACGGAGTTCCGGAACGACCCAGTGGTTCAAGTCCCGCCCCATGGAAATGATGAATGTTTTGGAACTGTGGCATACTGGATACCGTCTAAGAAGGAACTATATCTAGCTGTTCGAGAAGATGTATTTAAAGAAGATATTACGGAACATCTTGAACCCGTCTTGGACTGCTGTATTGGGTATTGCGACCCACGGGATCGCGTATACTCTCTATAAAAGCAATCGACGTAATTCGAGATACGAATGTGATCGATTGCAATCCGAATGTCGGGGAACGCATTAGGGAACGAAATGGGGTGGGCGTGGACGAAGATCATGACATGGGAGAAGAGGGGGATAGTATCTAAAGTACATGAACGGTTTTTGTTAAGAATGTTACTTAGTAAGAGTATGATGAACGTGGGCTCAAGGCTTACGATAGAATCTGTTAATGTAGAAACGATGGAAGTGCCACTGAGAGTGAGGGAAAAATTGGTCGAGCAGGGTAGTTTTGGCGGATGACGTGTATGGAGCATTTGATTGAGGAGAATGGGATATATGTAGTTTGAGACACTCAGAAGCGGAGGTGATGTAAATCTGGAAAAGGGAAAGGGGAAAGTTGGACTGCATGAGAGTGTTGATGAGCTCTTCTGTGGAGCGCTTCACGAGTTTCGGGGCGATGGAGGAAATGTATGTGACGAGATTGTGAATGTTCTCACTTGGAGCGGGTGGAGAAACGGCAAGACCGGAACCTGCGGAGAGGACTGAGAATTAAGTGGGGGTTGTGGTGTAGCTGGATGTGCTGCATCAGGAGAACTTACGGAGAGAGCGAGCTGCTGTTCTTCATAAGGTTCGTCAGTGGCGACTCGCCACTGACGAACCGTATAAATAACAGCAGCACTCGGAGTGCTACATTATCAGAGGGGCGGTTGGAGGTAGAAGAGAGATGGGGTTTGGTACCGCGGAGTGTGCGACGTTTCATTCGTGGGCGGAAGAGGGAACCGCGCGGGCCTGTAGGGGTGAAGAAAGGGTTTTGGTCATGCCGGTGCCTGCAACGATTCTGATGTCGCGCGAGGGACGCGATGGAGTTTTGCGAAATGTGCAGCGGTAGATGCAACAGATGTACATGATGCTGTGGGGTGGCGGGGGGGGAGGGGATCGGGATGTTAGAGGTGAAAAGTAGAGGTCAAAGGTGCAGTGGTGCAACTTGTAGGAAATTGTTGGCGTACCGTGTAGGTGAAAATATAGGAGAGTCAATCGCCGCCATGCACTTGGTAGTGTACGTGCACCACCATATAGGTACGTCGAGGCGGGAAGGAATTGAAAAAAGACTGATAAAAAATATTCCTAAATTTGTGCGCCCATACTTTGCCGCCGGCGTGAACTCTACACTAGTGCTGTACTGGAGAAGTCAGGGAATTGCAATGGCACGGGCAAGACCAGGGCGAATTGAGCTCTGATCATGGCCCTTCTATGCGACAGACTATCTTCCGGATCGTGCGAGTTACATACAGGTAGGTGAAACATGTAACAGTTGCGATTCTACCTGCGTTTCTATTGCGATCTAGTTGTTGCTGACCGAGTTCTACGCGAGCGATGTACGAAAAACGAGCTATCCATTATCTTCCAGATCATATGAGTCACATGCAGGTACGGTTTCGACTCTACGTGTTTTATGCGATCTAGTTCTTGCTGACGGCGTTCGACGCGAGGGTTTTACGAAGAGCGATCGAAGTTTATATGAACAACAAGCGCGCATGTTTTTCAATGCTACACCACTTAGTAAGTATCTGGAAAGCGTTACATCGATCGTTTCGAGTGACAAATGTAGAGGTTCCAATGACTAACTGCTGTGTTTCAGTTCTCGCGTATCGATGTTTGGGTTTTACATGGACAGGTATGTGACACAAACGTATCAAAAAGGCTGTATGTTATCTGAGTACTAACTGTGTGTCTGTGTCTGATTACTGCTTCAAGTAAGAAGTTCTTGCGTAGTCTTGATTCTTGAATAGGCCAGCGACGCGGACACACATTGTGTCGGTGATGGGGAGGTAAGAGGTTCACGTATGGAGGAGACATGTTTTGTTTGCTTTGAATGTGGCTACTAAATTTGTGTGCGTTTATGGCTTTCTGTTAAGACGCGATCCAAGTACGTGGAATTTTGCGAAGGAAGATTTTGCTGAAATTCAGGGTGTTTCGGTGAAGTTCATGGTGTGTTGCTATGTTCATGGTGTTTTGGTGAAGTTAATGTTGTGTTGGTGACGTTAATGCTTGTTTCTTTGATCATGGTGTTTTGGTGAAGTTCATGTTGTGTTGGTGACGTTCGTGGTTGTTGCTTTGATCATGCTGCTTTGGTGAAGCTCATGTTCTTTTCGTTCGATCATGGTGTCTTCGTTTGATCATGGTGTGTTGGTGATGTTCAGGGTGTTTTGGTGAATTTTATTGTGTGTTGGTGGTGTCCATGGTGTGTTCCTGACAATCTTTTGTTTGGTGAAGTTCATGATGTGCTCCTGAAGTTCTCTTCGTTTTCGTGAAGTTCTTAGTGTGTTGCTGAAGTTCATGGTGTGTTGATGACGTTCATGGTGTGTTGCTGAAGTTCTTATGTTCTGGTGAAGTTCATGGTGTGTTACTGAAGCTATTGTGTTTTGGTGAAGTTCATGGTGTTTTGCTCAAGGTCTACCTTTACATGAAGAAATGTTGAAGATGTCTTCCCGGTTTGCTTCTGCGGATGAACCCCAAAACCAATCCTCACCACTTTTTCATGCGTCGTTTGCACCCGCTGAGCACCACTGTGACTTGCCACTCGGGAACACTCACAATGCTCAGAAAGTATGGCAGGAAATGAACATATCAGGCGTATTATCTTCGGAGAATCGTTGGGTTCGGTCAAGACTGGTCCGCTCACTGGCGCCCTCATTGGGTCCGATGGTGGACCATGCGAATGGGCCCACTCGACTAGAGCAAATTCAAAAGTAGAGGCCTGGAACTACAGTTCTGGCATATTTCATAGTTGCTAGTTTTAGATGTCTAGTATCAACAACATAGTTTATTTCAGCCTTCCTCAGAATCCCTCAATAGTCGTAGGTTGGTCTAGTTTTTCCTCCGAATGGGAACTACAGAAAGTGCAATTTAACATATGAAAAACTAGCATTTCGAAACTAGCATTTTGGACTGCTAACTATCAAAACGAGAACACAGACGCATTTCCGTTTATACAGATCGAAGGGGAAACCGTCATGGTGCAACTTCCGCTAGGCCGAAAAATATTTCGCTCGACTGTTCTCAAACCTTTGGTGAGATCCTCACTCCAAGAAGGAGACCTTGCAGCCTCACTCCCATCACTAACCTCAGCGTCTACGAGTTGTAGAGATGATGGTGTTGAGAGTTCAACGGGCGAAGCGGAGCATCTTGCCATGTTTGGGTCTACAAAGGTAGACATCGCTGGAAAAGATTCGGTCCATCTATTCAAAGATGCACGCAGAGCTGAGTTGGATGGACTGCTACGGAAAGGAACATTCAAGGTGGTCAAGCGAGGTAATGTCCGTGCCGGACAACGTATCTACGGCACTCGATTTATTGATGCTTTCAAGACTGTAGATGGAATGGAAACTCGAAAGTCTCGACTTGTCGCCCAAAACTACTCCGACCACCAAGCTACTTCTATCTCCACCAAGGCTCCCACAGTTAGCCGTTTAGGTCAGCGACTTACTGTCGCCCTCGCTGCATGTTTCCCCAGCCATACACCTTACCTTCGTGATATATCTCAGGCATACGTCCAGTCTGAATCCTCTCTCGAACGCCAGATCTTCCTCCGCCCGCCAGCGGAAATGGGCCTGAACGACGACGAAGTTCTCTTAGCTCTGAAACCACTGTATGGAATTCCAGAGAGTGGGCTTCACTGGTTCCTGACGTACCAGAATCATCATAAAGAGGCACTTGGAATGAGGGAAACAAATGTCGACCCTTGTGTATTGGTGCGTAGAAATGGTCTTTGTTTGGAAGGTATGACTGCCCCCGCAAGTCGACGACTCGTTTGGCCACGGATCTTCTAGTTTCCTGAAAGCTGAGAACAGTACCGCCTTGAAGTTCAAGTCGAAACCACGAAGACATTTACCGAAAGGGGAAGGAGGTGTGTTCAATGGCTGTCACATCAATTGAAACGAAGACGGATCTTTCTCCATCTCTCAAACGAAGAAGTTAAAATCCTTTCGACACGTACGCACGATGAAGAGTTTAAGAGCATCAGGGCTCAGGCCCAGTACATCGGCAACTGTGTCAGGCCGGAGATTTGTGGTGCTGTCCAACTACTCGCGACTGGAAAATATGGACCTACTCTGCAGCAGAAGAAGCTCCTCAATAAGGTTGTAGAGCACTGCCATCCTACAGCAGATGTCGGACTTCACTATGTCCCACTCGATCTTCCTTCCGCTTGTCTCATCCTATTTACGGATGCATCGTTTGCAAAAGCGTCCGATTTGAAATCGCAGCTGGGCTTTGTACTCTTGAAATACGGAAGAGCCAATATCCTGCACTACGGTAGTACAAGCTTCAAGAGATTGACGCGTTCCGTGATGGCAGCGGAAATACACGCGCTGGTGTACGGGTTTGACAACGCGTACGTGACCAAAACCATAGTGTCTCAGGTTCTTGGAAGGCCCATAGAAGTGGATGGTTCTGTAGACTCGCGGACCTTGTTCAATGTCGTTGCCAAGAGTGCCTCTACGGCTGAAAAGAGTTTACAAATTGATGTATTTGCCTTGAAGGAAAGTCATGAGAAAGGCAAACTTCACAGTCTTGCCTGGATTCCGAGTTTTCACAACATTGCCGATGCGATGACTAAGGCCTGTAACTGGATTGGCCACTGTTTGTGGAAGCTGATGACAAATAATCGGCTTCATCTCCAACCCAAAGGTTGGGTAAGTCATTTCGAAGATATCTCTTCGAAAGAGAAAAAGAGTGAATGTGAATCATTATGAGCGATCTGCGGGCCAGTTGAGCAGTTTGGCGCAGAATTATACGCAGTTAATGAATACAGTTACTGGCATGAGCATTACGTGAATGTCAGTACTATGCTTGGCACAATGCGGAACATGTATGAGTGTCAATAGATGCTGTAGTCAGGCGACAGTTTCAAGGAACTTGTGTACCTCAATCATAGTCCACAGACAAGCGTCGTAGATTGTGGAAACCTATACTTAAGGTATCATACTCAACAGTTCTCGGTAAAGAAAACCATCAATCATCGTTTTACAACTCTACTCTTGACTACTTGTCTTTCTTCTGTGTGTCCGCGCCCACGCGCTTGCCGCGCAACAACCGCATTTGCTTGTCCTCTTTGGACTCCAGCAACGCAACCGGACTACCGCGGTAACGCGCCTCTGGTTCAAACCAACCCATTTTGACAGATGCTTAAACGGGTGCTAATCTATGTAAATGGGTGCCACCTAATGTACAGTACTACTGACACCCCCTCTCGATCGGTACGAGTTTAAAGTCGTAGGACTATGAAGCGGTTGGCCGTCTAAATCTACAATAGGTGTGCCCCAGATTTGAACTTTTCTGTTCAGTGTTAAGCAATAGGCCAAGAATTACAATCATTGAAGTAATCCAGCAAAATAAATATAGTGGTTACAGTGATATTTCTGTTCCCCACATAAAGAATATATTTGTTGTGCATTGTTCACCCCACCCAGTTCCTTATGATCTGGTGTAAATATTTAGTGCGTGGCTCAGCACAATCTTCTTTGGTTCGCATTAAAAGCGATTCCAATAAGTACCGCATTAAAGGCAGTTGAAAAACTTGAATGGTGTCCACGTAATTTGTGGCGGTAGTTATCCATTCAATTAAAGAAACCAAATCTCTTACTATCTTCTTCAGCCTCCGGCATCATTTCTATATTAATTTGTCAAGAACCGACTGCCATCTTAAATAGTGCTGCTTCTTTTGATGAAGTTCAGCACGAGAAAAGAAAAAAGGATGTGCATAAATTGCGGTTACAGTTATGAAATGTGCGAAGAAGAAAGATTTGGGATAAAAATGTACTCTGTTCAATGACTAGAATACAATAAAAGCATCGTAAATGCGAGGGCAGCGTGTCCGTAGGCCCATTAACCTGTGAGAGTGAATGAGTAGTGAGGCGTTGGAGAACAAGACTGTGTGTCTGGTTCTCCTCAGCACTGCTCTAATAGTGAAAGAAGCAGATGCTTAAACGGGTGCTAATCTATGTAAATGGGTGCCACCTAATGTACAGTACTACTGAAAAAACCGATTGCGTCTATTCATATTGTGGTCTAAAGTCGCTTCCTCTCCTCTTGAAGCGCACGTATTACATCAAACTGTGTTCGACATACCGGATCTCACAGCTACCTTCCGAACAATGGTTGGTCAAACCCCGGAGCTAGCTTGAATGGGCCAGAATCACTGATTGTCCACGCCATCAAGCCACCTCTCCAACACTTTTCATGGGGTCCTTTATTTTTCAGTTCTCGTCTTTTCATGCAGTACTCTCGTTTTCACAGCAGTACTGGCATCAGATACCTCTTCTCAGTCAGACTCATCCCTTCTATGCGACAATATTTCGCGGGTCCGAATCATTCTTATGGGCTAGTTGATGGTTACCTTGTGCTAGTACATGCGTAGGGGTCGATAACGTAGGTTGCACATTGTAGAGTGCTACGCAATTCATCTACAGAGTAGGTGACTAGAAACCAGAAGGGTTATTAATTCTTTACTGAGAAACTTCCAAAAGTGCGAACCCAACACTACGTTCCGTTTCGGAACTCAACTCTAACGCGGCGCAATAAATATCGAGTGTGAGGCGAGATGAAGCAGACATGGGGCAGACTCAGGAAGGACTCCTGTCATTCTTGTTCCCGTTCATGTGCCCTTGGCAAGGGCCCCTTGCCACTGTCATGTGATAAAAAAGGTTTCGTCGATGGCGAATCGTTTTCGTTATTGCGTGAAAGATTCGCAAGGTTTATGGTTAAGCAGCAGCCATCGTACAGCACTGTTTCACAGTACAAATTTAAGCCATCTCGTGTACCAAAATTGTCCCGCTGACTCGTACTCTTGGCGATGTTTTATCGAAACAGAAACACATGTGCCTCCCCCCGCCATGTACGCCCAAAATCTCCGCAGTTGTGCCCCCAAACCTCTTTGATAATCGCAGCAGCTCAAATTTAAAGGCCTACTTCGTGACATCTCTACGTTTTCGACCCATATACATAAATATTGATGAGTGTCGAGAGGGAGGCTGGTTGAAAGAAAAGATGGGAGAAAACAAAGGGGCGAAGAAAGCAAACTGATGCGCACACCTCTGGCGAACTGGCTTCTGCCTTCGCCGAGGTCATTCCCGGTCTTCGGGCGGGCGCTTTTATTGTGTTTGCTCGCGACCTCTTAGCCGAAGAGGATCGAAGTCTGCTCAATGCGGATCCAGCAATAACGTAGATCCCCAAAAAATTAAGGGAATTCTCATATGCATATTTTACACGCGACTGTGTCAGCCTCATCTCGGTCATACACTTTCCGTCGCGGCTCATTCGGAGCTGCTGTTTGATCTGGTGAGCTTCTTGTTCCGTTTCACTCACCGGCCGCGTCCGCACAGCTGTTCCGTCGCGTTGCTGTCGTCACATTTCACAACAGCGCCCCATGAGCTGCTCCGCGTAAGGTTTTGGTAGCTCAGTTAAATTCAATTCACGAAGGCACGCTGGCACTTCGTGCCATTTGCAGATACATCGTCGATAAATTCTTGCTTCAGCACCGGGACATCTACTTTCAATGACTTTATAGCAATCAAATCCCGTTTTTCGTCTGAAAATCTTTTCCACTTGACTAGAAACTGTACTTCACCATCTTTTCTTCTCACATCTTCAAATAGATCGATGAATAGCATTTCACCCTCTTCGTAGACGAGATGTTCTTCCAGCGATTCGGTCAAATTGTAGTCTTTATGCGAAAAAAATTCAAACACCCACCGTGAACATCCTGCTTCTTTCCAGTTAGAATATCTTCAACCGTGAAGATATACTCCAATTTGCATGACACGACACGAAAAGGTCTAATCCACAAAAAAGGGACTTCTGCCTTTCTCGCGTTTCAGCAATCCTCGAAGAACAAAATCATCCTCGGTGAAGTTGACTGGTCTCACCTTCGTCTTACGATTGTGCGCCTTGATAAAAACCTCTCGTTTTCGGCGACTGCGTATTGCAACCCCCCTTGCCTTAGAAGAACTGGAACGCTACGAGTGGCGTACAAAAAACCTTGAAATCTGGCTCATTGGCGTTCTATAGGCGTACATTAGTTCGAGCGATTGGCGTACAATTTGGGCTTCTACGCCACTTGCACGCCAATAATAGAGTAAGGTACAATAATTAAACTAGTGGCGTACAACGCATGTTTACCATACGTATGCCATTCGTGACCTATACGACCCATGGCGCACAAATGGCGTAGAAGGGCAAAATTGTACGCCAAGCTCTCCACCTAAAGTACGCCTATAGAACGCCAATGAGCCAGATTTCAAAAATTTTTGTAGGCCAGTTGTAGCGTTCCAGTTCTCTTAGGGTTGTGGATGCGGTCGACAGCCCTTTGCACCCTGCAAATGTTCATTCACTGCTTCGTTCTCACTTCTTCGACGCTTCGGACTTCTGCCAGGTCTCCAAACTTTCTCTTGATTGCTGTCAAAAGCGAATCATGCGGCAAGCCAGTGAAAGCAGTTAGTGGGCACCTGTTCTCCAACCGCTCCAAGATAGAATTGTTTAGGATCGACTGAACGATTGGAAGCACAGCCGTCCAGCATATCTGAGGACGTTGAAATTCAGACGAAAGTGCTCTTGTAGCTTTCAGAAGGTCATGACAAACGACCTAGACAGTACTATTAGACCATAAATGGTAGGCGAGAGTAAATAGTGCGAAGACTTCGAAGTTTCCCGCAACAGACAGACCAATTCGTTCTTTAAGTAAAAACCGCGATCGGAAACCCAGTCCTGCCCGACACCAAACGCTGGGAACGAGCGGATAACTACCTTAGATACGACTTTTGTCGTAGTCTCTGTGGAATAACTGATCGATGCGAACTGTTAGTGGGGAGCTCTTTTGACGGCTCGACCCGGCGGAGGGTGGAAACGCGTGACATCTAATAGGTCGGCAGCACCCACTGTTGCCTATAGTGCGCCGTGAGCAAGTGATAAATACGGCTGCACTGGTGTGTGGCAGGCACGTATAACCCGCGAGGTCAGCAAACCTAACAGAGGACGACTAGACTTACCAATTAGTAACTGTACAACCAAACTAGTGTCGAATTAGTCTAGTTGGTGCTCGTCGTTACCATCTGGTGTGGGAGGTTGGCGGCTCGGGGGTCTAGTATCCCCGAGCGCCCCTCCTGCTCTTACGGGCCTAGTGCCACGTGGGCCACCGGGAGGTGCACTTGTGGTGCGCCAACTCGGCCACATATCTATACTACCTAGCAAATATTAATTCTAAATTAATAAAAGTAAACTAATTAGTCCTTGCCGTGCGTGCGCATATGCGTCCTACATGATACAGTAGACAACCGTGTTCAGAGACGGATGACGTCACCAGTTGGCCGAGTAGAGCTCCCACTGATTGTGCGTACTATACTACAGACCTCTCTTCTATCAACAGGCTCGCTCCGTGGCTGTACACATCCTCACGGCGTCTGCCGCCTTTTCACCGAACGGTCAGGGCCTAGCATCGCCCGGCGCGTCGCTCGCGTTATGGCGCGACACGTGGCTTTTAGCGGAGCATCCCCCGTAAAGAGGAGGTGATCTCGAGTGAATTGATTGCACCCCCTCGTGATCGCGCTCCCCGCCAGTGCCAACCCTAGTAGGTCGGCGCGCCCCGCGCAACGAACGCGCGATCTGGGCCAAACTGTGGTTTTCTCCACGGTCGACGGCAGACCAACTTGGTGAGGCACCTCTTCTGTCTCCCCGTGGTGTTCGGCGTCTTCGCGTCGCTCCGTCTTTTTGGTGTTTTCGCCCATGGTAGCTGCTTCAAGCGACCTATCGGCTCCTCACCACCTGTGTGGAAGCCCATTCGACGCCTAGTGTACCTATTGGTCGTCCTTCTTCTCTTCCCGTTGTCGGTCTCTGGCCGCATCTCCACCCCTACGTGGTATCTGTCCCAGCGGGTTGCGCAGCCGCGCTTTTTTTTTTTGGTTGTCGTGGGCTCCCCCGACCGCTGTTGCCGCCGGGGCTATACCGCCCGAGGGTTGCTAATTTCAAGTGGTGCCTCACAGCTGGGTTTCGTCTGTCGCCGGGAAAGGCGGCTCGCACCGACCTTCTTGGTTCGGTGACCGCTCCTCCCTGTCGGTTCGCTTTGTTAAGGTTGTGCGCTTTGGGCGCCCTACCGTCTTGGCCGCCTTCCTCCGTGGCGTTTTCGTTGCACAACTTCTAACCTCATGGGTGAACGGTCGACCTTCTCTACGGGGTGGTCTATGACTTTCGAGCGTCACGTGGACGAGGATAACGCCTGCGTGTCCCCGGTCCTGACTGCTGCGGTGAGATCTTCCGACGCAGGCGCTCCTTATGCTCCCGATTACCAGTTGGTGGAGTTCACGCGTCGCCGTGGCTTGTCCCAAACCGGTATCCCGGTTTCGCTTCCATCGGGCTTCGACGCTCAGGAATCCGAGACCCTCGTGGTGAGCGAAGAGCCACATTACGACCGTATAAGGAACGGCTCCACCTCTGAAATATCTCCGTCACCACAGACTGCCCGCTCGTTTCGAGAGGTTCTCGCTGCGTCGAGGATGTCTGGGAAGACCCCTGGGGTAGCCCATGCCAGTGGTGGCGGTACCTTCAAGCCTACCACTCGGGCTAGCACGCGTGAGCGCCAGGATCTACATGGTCGCGGCGGCTATGATCCTTATGCCGCCGGTGCTGGTCCCAGCAACCTCAGCCCCTTGGCGGTCGCCGGAACGGTGGAGGCTCAGAATCTCACCCCGCACGACCTTAACCAGACGCACGGGCAGCCACACGCCCATTATGGCGCTCGGTTTGCCGATATCTCTGCCGAAATGGTTGCATTGGTGAGCTGGCCGTTTCACTTCAACTCCTCCTTCTGCCCCCTGCGGTTCCGCCACATGGCACTCTCGCAGTACAGCGCAATTGCGGGCTGGGATTGTCGCCGGTTGGAGGCGGCGCCAATGGCTTCTCCGCCACCCACCAGGGTGAGAAGCAGAACCGATTTGGTAGTCCTCAGTGCTTCCACGCACGGCAGAAGCACGCGAACTTCCTCTACTACATCCCAGTGGCCATTCCGTCGGAGCTCCCGTTCATCCGATGCGACGGGGAGGTCCATTACTTCCGCCGCTTGATCGACATCCTTCACCGTCTGGACGAACCAACTGGTCACCTCGAGGTCAATCTCGATTACGTGGCGTTCGAACCCCCTCTAGACACCAACTACTGGACAGACCGTGGCAGGTGGGTGACCGATGCGATGGCCGAGAGCCATGTGCGTCACCGTCATGGTCGTACGCGTACGATGCACCTCTTTCACGACGTTGAATACCGATCGCAGGGCGACCAGAACCGCCGGTCGTGGTATGTGAGCAGACCATCTCGGTAGGGTCACTACGAAGTTTGCCAGTGGTTGGAGGTAGCGACCGCTCTGGTTCTAGCGTACTTTGGAAGTAGCATCGTTCTCAAAAAAGAAAATGCGTACGCCGTTTGGTCGATTGTGCGCAGCGAATGAGCCTTTATGGTGTAGATTCTCGCCCTTCAGGCGTCCCTGGATGGTGTGACCTGGAACACCTGCTGTCCTGACAAGGCCGTCGGCATCAGCGGTACTCCACCAGTTGATCGTATCTTCCACATTCCTACTGATGTCATCGGAGACATCCGTGCGATGGGGCTGGCCGCCATTGTAGAAGGTACGAAGTATACTGTCCAACAGGTGAAAAATTACCTCACGGCTGTAAGTAACCACGATTGGGGCGACCATCAGGTTTGCGACGTCTATGACCCAGAGGTCCAGAGCATAGTGCCCTTGCAGAACCAGCATGTGGCTGGCGAGGACCCTTTTGGTGACGACGATACCATGATGGTGGCCGCCGAGAACTATGATTCCCCTGCATTACCTTCGTCGGCTCCCGTACAGGCCACTCCTCCTACTAGTGTAGCGGCTCTCACCCTGAGTGATCCTCCCAATGCTCACGGCGCCGCGCATCCCTCCGGCCGGGGGACCCATGAGCCTCTACGTATTGGTTTTCAGTAGCTTCCAGTGAACACGGTACCTCCAGGTGGTGACAGCGCTGCGATTCGAAGCGCTCTGGCTCGTCTCAACCACGCCTCGATGATACATTTCACCCGTCTAGATCCGGACGACATCCTCACCGCCGTGGATACCTTGACGAACTTGCTTCCAGTGGTCGCTCACTATGAGAGGCGCACTAACGAGTTGCGGCAGTTCCGTGACTACTTCCAGCGTAATCTACACCGTGAGATGACTGCCTTTGTCGGTCAGTTGAGAAACATCGTGGAAGGCCATGCACCTTTACATCGACTCCCTGTGGAGAGTTTCAACCCGTACGCACCTGCGTCTCAGACGCCTGCGACCCAAATGGTAGGCTTTGGCGGCCTTTGAACGTATCAACCGCCTTGTGGACCTCCTGGTGCAGATTCTTCGGCACCCTTGCACACACCGCTTGGTCCTCATAACGTTCCGCTCCCACCAGCAAGCACTGAGAAGGGAGCAACAAGTGGTTTCCAAACTGGTTTCCGCTCGGCCCCGCTTCTGTCGTCGTCCAGCGCTCTGATGCCGCCTGCTGGTCCTGGGCCTTTGGGAGTGTGGGCACCTCCTGGTCTGACGCCTGGTGCGGGGCCGTCCAGCGGTCTTGCTCCTCCACCGACCTCCGCCGGTATCCCTCCCACTAGCTTGCCGCCTTCCTTCCATCCATTCGCTGGTCCTGCGAACACCATACCGGTAGTTAGCAGCGGGAACCCGGTAGGGCCTTCTGCCTCTACTCCGTTAATAAGTGGTGATGCGCCAGCGAGCGCAGCTAGCGGCGGAGGCGGAAGCTCCGCCGTTTTTATGTCGGTGTCCTCTGGTCGTGGAGGTTCCGCGTCGTCTCGCGGTACCTCCCGTGGCCGTAGACGCGGCCGCGGGACTAGTCGTGGTCGCGGATGTGGCCGTGGTTCTTCTAAGGCCTCCTAGATTACCTCGTGGTTAGCTATTGTAGGCTCTTCTCCACTAATAAAGTATCTTGCATTGTGACTTCTTTCCTTTTGCCTGTCAGGTTAGTTAGTTAGCTTTCCATGTAGCGTTCAATGGCTTCGACAACCCCTCCTCTCCTTAGCAACGCGTACCACGCCGGTCCATACCAGGTGGTGGGAGCGTTCGCCCTTGTTTACGCCAATACCTAATAATGAAGTTGTTGCGGATAGGACCAGGTGGTTCCATGGAGTCATGCTCTGGCCACCATCCATACCACCTCACCCTGTAGCGGATACGTCTTGTGGTGTGTCCTTGATCTACAATGTTGTAGATAGCACACTCCTGACTGTCTACTTGAGGGTGTGAGTATTCCGTTGGTCATGGGGTGTGTGACTCTCCATAGGTGGCGTGAGCCGTTGGTCTCGGAGTGGCTCGCTCTCCTGTGCCGCTTGGGTGGTAGGGTCGGCCGTTACGGCTCGCATCGGAGATTTACCGCTCGGTAGGCTTTTCAGGGAGGAGGCTGACGGGG
Source organism: Gracilaria domingensis (assembly GCA_022539475.1). Taxonomy (NCBI): domain Eukaryota; phylum Rhodophyta; class Florideophyceae; order Gracilariales; family Gracilariaceae; genus Gracilaria; species Gracilaria domingensis. The sequence continues at coordinate 164,860 of VCMS01000021.1, forward strand.
GCACTTCCCTCCTCTGCGGCTCTCGTTGAGTTCTTTCACCTATTGGTTGTGTCTTTGGTGCCATCGTTCGCGCGGCCTTGACAATCCTGTCTATAGAGACGGTGTTTTCCAAACCATCCATTGTGACCGTAGAGGTATGCTCATCGGAGCGGATACCCTTATATGGTCCCGTTGACTTGGGTAGTAGTTTAGATTTGATATCCCCATCAATTCGAGTATCGTCCTCCACTTCCGCTGGGCTTGGTCGTTTACCTTTGGGTGGGACATCCAGGAAGACCATGTCTCCTTCTATTACTTTGCTTAATCTGCTCACCTGACGGTCATAGTCAGCTTTGTATCGCTCCTGGGCCGCCGTCATCTTGACTTAAGCGTGCGTCAGGGCGGTACGCAACTTCTGGAGTACCTTCTTCTTGACTTTTGCAGGGGTGCGCGTTCTTGTCGCTTCCAAGCGGTCAGGTCCGGGCTGGAAGATAATACCGTGTGGTATTCGTGAGAGTACCAGGTCAAACGGGGTGGCTTGAGTGACGCTGTGGAACTGGAGTTTATACGCATATGTCAATGGTTGGACATATTCGGACCATGTGGTTTGGTGCTTTTCAAAATAGTGCCGTAGGCGTGCCACCACGGTCTTATTGAACCGTTCCACTTGGCCGTTTGTTTGCGGATGGTAGGCCTGGTAAAGTATTGTTTGATCCCCAGCATGGTACAAACCGCTTCCAAGAACTTAGAAGCTAAGTTCGAACCATTATCGGTCAGGAGATACATAGGGGCACCATATGGGTAAACCCAGTTCTCCAGGAAGGCTATCGCCAGCGCCGTTGCCGTTTGGTTCTTCAGGCGTATTGTCCTGGTGAGCTTTGTGAACCTGTCGGTGATGACTACTACAAAGCGATAACCCTCCGAGGTCTTGCGCAGGGGCCCCAGTATGTCTATCGCGACCAACTCCAAGGGCCCCGCCGCCGGGAATAGCTTCTGGTACTTCCTGTGCTTCCTAATACCACCTCGGGTCTTGATGCATGAGTTTCATTGCGCTACATAGATATATACGTCGTTAGCCATGTGCGGCCAGTAGAATTGCCTCCGAAGGGTGTAATACAACCGAGTGGCTCCGGGGTGTCCCGAAAATCGCGGGTTGTGTGAAAGATACAACACCGTTTGTCTTAATGAATGGAGTACAACCTTCTGGAGAGCTCCGTTTAGCGGTGAGCGTCGGACCAGGTACCCATTGTGGTCGATGTCGAACTGAGAGAGTTCTTTCCTAGTACGTCAGCGAGCGTATTGCACAACTATCGGTCGATTGCTCTCGTAAAAATTTCTAACCGGTGATTGGGGCGTGTTCCCCTTCCTCCACAGGGAGGACTGTAGTGCTCTCTACTACCACTTGGCGCACTGTCATCATCCCAGTAACCTCTCAGCACTTCATTGACTTCTCGGTTTGTCGTCTCTACTGTGAAGCACGAGATATCGTCTTCCACGGGGTCTGTATCTAACCCATTGGTGTTGAAGCGCGAAATAGCGTCGGCTACTCGTTGTTTGATCCCTGGGCGGTACTGCACGTCGTACTTAAACTCTGAGAGTCTCAGACGCCATCGGGCCAAACGACCCGATGCGTCCGCCAATCCTAATATCCACCTCAAGGAGTCTTGATCCGTTCGGAGCGTGAAACGCACACCATATACGTAAGGACGTAGCATGAGCATACTCAAACAACCGCTAGGCACTCTTTTCTATTACGATGAAGTTCTGCTTGGTTTAAAGCTCTACTCCAGTACCCAATTGGTGCGAGCGTGCCGTCCTCCTGCTTCTTGTTGTGCAAAACCCAGCGATGGGGAAAGACACGCAAAGGCGGTTCAGACCCTCTCTCAAGAGGCGAGCACAGCAGTAGAGCGCTCCCACAGGTACGACATGGAAATGCCGGGTGTAAGACCGGGGTCGACCCTTCTCAAGTAATGGAGGGAGCGAAGCGTCGACGAAGACGCGTCCAGCGGTAGAGAACACACGACACAAGTCGGCAGTAACGTCACGGTACACGAGTGTGCGATGACACCGAGAGCGGTAATAGCCACGCGAGTGTGTCGAGCACGAACGGTATGCACAGGTACACCAAGCAGTGCTACCTGTATAACAGGGACAGAAATAAAGAAAACACACACAAAGTAAACACGCGAAAGCAGTAGTGGTGTTGATGATGCCGCGAGGCGGATAACGAACCCGACACACGGTGGCGACTCTCCGCAAGGAGGCTATCACACACCGACGGTGGTAAGTTAGAGCCGAACACTCGGTTGCTCCGTTTACTTCCCCAGCAATGGGTGCAGCTCAACCTACTAAGTAGTGTAGCTATGCCACTGTCAAGTGGTGCAACCGAACTAAAATAAAATAAATAATAATATCTAAAATATCCCAAAGTTGGGCGCCTACCGTCCATACACGTGTGTCACCATCCAGCAATGCTGTGCCAACCCGTTCGACGTCACTGACCTCCACTGTACTGCACACGCAGTGATTTCACCGCAAACGCGAGCATATACCGCATAATGCGTTGCACTACACTTCTGCATGAGGCAGCAACCTATTTGGACCTCCAGTTCGTCTGTGTCCAACGTATACGGGAGACCCGTTTTGGGCAGTGCTAGTACCGGTGGGAGAGAAGCGCTGCTTTCACTGTGTAGAAAGCCCCTACCTCGTCCTCTTCCAAGTGGTCAAAGTGGGTAGGTTGCCCCTTCTGTAACCTCCGGTTCAGGGGTGCAGCTATCTTTGCAAACCCCTTTATGAACCGTCGGCAGACCTGTAAAGGATCGTATGTCCGTTTGCGACGTGGGGAGCTTCGCTTCCTGTACCGCTCGGATATTCCGTATGGTCACTTCGAGTTTCCCGGGGCTTATGATGGTGTGTCCTAGGTACTCTACCTCGTGGTTGAAGAACATACACTTCTTTAGCTTGAGGGTCACGCCTGCTTTCTGTAGCAATTCTAACACCACTTGGACGTGTGAGAAGTGTTCCTCAATGGACGTCGAGTAGATTACTACATCATCGATATATACCAGTGCGGTCGTCCATCTCACCTTGGACAGTGTAATGTCCAGTGCCCTTTGAAAGTGGCTAGGGCGTTTCGTAAACCGAACGGCATGCGTAAGAAACGGTACAGACTCGCGTGGAATGTAAACGAAGTCTTGTCACGATCACCTTCTGGTATTTCGATCTACCAATAGCCGCAGATCGCGTCCAGTGTGGTGAAGATGTTCGCATCTCCTAGGGAGTCAATATGCATTCATTCATCCTCGAGATAGGGTATGAGTTCCTCACCGTTACGTCGTTCAGTTTTCTGTAGTCAATACAGAACCTCATACGGGTCTCTCCTCGTTTTTGGACTAGAACGACGGGGCCAGCCCATTCCGAGTTGGCCAGCTCTATCAGTCCCTCACGGATCATTCGCTTCACCTCCTCTAGCTCTACCTCTCCGGCCTTATGTCCCGCGCGGTATGGCTGTTGGTGGATGGGACGGGAGTCCGGTTTGAGGTCAATCCTCTGCTGGGTGGCTTTAATGGTTCCCAGCTTCTCATACCACACGGTACTGGATGGCTCCAAGAGTCCAAGGATCCGAACTCTAAGGTCTTTCCCTTCAAGGCCTATATTCACCTCCGTTTTCCAATTGGTAACTGGATCGAGCTCTACTTTCTGGTCTTCTCGCTCGGCTAGTCGCTGCACCACATGGTCTGTTTGTGGTGAATTGGCGCTGCTTCCCCCCTCCTTAGCGTACACGACGTCGTGGGGGCCATTGTAGCGTGATCGTAAAGATCGTACGAGGGGCCGGTAGGGCCAGACCAATTATGGTGTGCTTTGGCAGCTTGACTGGACGGTTGCTGAAATTACTGAGGTATACCTGAAACGTTTTCGTCGGTATATTATCTACTATACCATTTGCCATTAAGGTCATGTGTCGTTCGGCCAGCCATGAATGGTTCTGAATAGATAACAGGCCGGGTTGTTGGCATGTCACCTTCACTACCAGGTGGTTCATAGGTGCTATAGCCACCGAGTTTGCTAGTCGCACCTTGTTGGAGAGTGTGTTTGCGGGAACCGGTTGGTTTCTAATGCCCTTCTCCCTCGGAGAGGCACCTTTGTGGTTACCAATAATGGCGATACGGGGACCATTGTGGAACAGTACCGTCTTGGAGCGTGAGAAAATTGCCCTGACGTGCTGATCTATGAAAGGTGTCCCCAGAATACAGTCTGTTTCCAATTGGTTGACAACTATGAAGCAAACTCGGACCTTCATGGTGTCGATAAATACCGTTATGGTAAGCGCTCCGATGACAGTTAGTGGTCTATTGTTAGCGTCCACCAGTGGGTCAGTTATTGTACACCGCCGAAGCTTATCAAGCTGTCGCTTATTTAGTAGTTTGGTATTCACCAGATTAGGTCCTGCCCCGGTGTCCAGGACAGTGACGCATGGTACCAAGTGGTTAGAAGTAAACCCGAGGGTGACGTCTACCTTACAGTTACTATGCTTGAGAAAGCATATTGGTTCGGTGCCATCTGTGAGGCTCTCCTCCCCCGTAACCAATGGGTAATTGTCCATGCTTGCACCACTTGGTTCTGGATGGCCTTCCGCATTAGGACCGTTGGGGAAGGCCTCTATCTCAACTGCTCGGCGTTTTCCGCCTGCGGGGCGGGATCTGTTTGGCTCTGCTACGTGATAATTTGTATCTGATGAGGTGTGGCGGCATTGGGGCGCGCAATTGCATACCCAGTGCCTGCACTCAGCGCCGTGGGCCCGAATATATCCTGTTGGTTCTGCTGGCGCGCAATCAGGAGAGCATTCCTGTTCTGCGGCGCCATGCTCGGACACGCTGTTTCCAAGTGGTGAGGCGCCAAGTGGAACCAACAGAGGAGATTACCGGTTGCGGAGTCCTTCGTCGCGAGCGAGGACGCGCGCGATGGAGGACGACCTCCGGTAGGTGCTGCGCTTCATTGCTGCGGGGGTCCGTTACCCCCATATCGGTTGAATGTCATCGCTAGGATCGGACTAACCGGGACGGATACCTGGGATGGTGGAGCTGGGATTTGCCTCGAGGGGGGCTCGCTGGATACCGAGCTACAGCAAGAGGTAATACCATGCGATTGAGTCGTCGTCGGTGGTTGCACCAAGTGGACTGGGTGACCTTGAGACGTGTATTGTATGGATTCCTCATCCGTAGTGGTCTCTTCTTCTTCCACGCCGAGCACGGACCGCATGGTTCTTCCTTTCTCTTTCAATGTTTTGCTAATTGGTGCGGAATCTTTCCGGGCTCCTGACCGAACGGTATCTCCTAGTCACTGGGCATGGCGGGCTAGTGCGTTGTAGTCGACCGTGAGATTGGTGGCTAGGTACTTGCGAACCTGTGATCGGATGGATTTCGCCACGTTGTCGGCGTACATCTATTTCAACCTCTTGGTAGTAAAGAAGCTTCCACAACGGAAGGTTAGCGCCCATAAAGAGCGAGTAAATTCCAGACCGGCTTGTCCCGCGCGCTGGCGGTACGCGAGCACCTCTGCGTACGCCTCCTGAACGACCTCGTCGGTTGCATAGGTCTCCAGTAGAAAGTTGATCACCTGTGGATATGTCGAGAACATCTCCGTTTGGTCTTCGTCCACCGCCATGGTATTTCCATCGAGGCGGCTATGGAGCAAAGTTCCTGCCTGACCGTTTAGGTAAAATTGAAACAACTACATGGCTGCTGCCTCTGAAAACCCGTTCTGGCCACAGGCGATCTTGAACCTCTGAAGGAAGTCAATGATCACGATAGGGTCATCCCCGCTAAAGCGAGTCTCACCCAATTAGAAACGAAGCTTCCTATGATGCTTCGTTATCTTCTGAGCTACCTCTTTGGTATACTCAGCCTGTCTGCTCTCCAACCTGTAGGTCTGGTAGTCAACCGCTTTGGTGAGTAAATCATTCAGCAGTGTAAGCACCTCTAGGTCAGTCTCCTCGTCGGAAGGTGAGTCCGAATCATTATACAGTTTGGTTTTACCCTTGCGGGAGTTCTTCCCTCTCTTCAGGCGAGAGTCCTTCTTCTTGCGTCTAGAACCTTTACCGTCATCGTCTCCTGACGAATCCGAATTGGTGTCTGAGGACGAAGAATCCGAGTCCAACCGGCGACTCTTCCTCTTTCCCCTTTTCGTCTTCTTATTCTTACCATTTAGTTTACGTTGACGCTCGTCTCCTGAGCTTGAAGAGTCTCCATCAGGGTCTTTACCACGTGGTCCTGACGGAGCTACACCAGTGGGTTGGGGCAGGTATACATACCTCGGGCCCTCCATGCCAGGAGCTCTGCCCCTTTCCCCATGCGGTCGATAAATCCTTCACCAATCGGTTGTGTAGGAAGGTTAGGATGGAGAATACCAAGTCGTTTCGCGGCCTCTACAGCAGGCGGCGAGGCGTGCTTCATGAGGGCGCCCTGGGCCACCATCTCAAATTGTAGCTCCCTGCTGCTGCAAAGCCAGCATAACCAGTCGGTCAATGTGTCCTCGTACCTCGTTCTAGAGGTATTGTAACACCACCACGGGTACGTTGTCGAGAACCTCCTAAGAGGCTCGATCAACTACCACTCGGGTGACCTCGTTCAGGTCCAGTCGCGGCCCGACTGGTACCTTCATGTGGTCTACCACTGGGGTTGTTACAGGAGCGGGCTCCGCCGTTGCGGAAACTGCTTCTCCGTCCACTTGGTCAGCCCGGGGAAGGGTCGAGGGGCCCCCAGCCTCTCGGTCACTTTTCTTCCCCTTTGGTGGGCGTTCCTTCTGAATCAGGTCCTCCGGGTTATCCAACACCGGATAGGACACTGAACCACGTACGGGGTGGCCACTTGGTGGAGTGCTCGGCGCCCTTTTCGTATGACGCACGCCCCGTTTCTCCATTTATGTAACTGGTGTCGGAGCAAATTGCTTCGGCAACGGGAAACAAACCACTCGGGTATCTCGTGACTTCCAAATCCTCCCTTTCGAAAACCACTTGGTGACCCACAAATTCTAGGTCAGAAAATATGTGGTATAACTGATCGGTTCGAACTGTGAGTGAAGAGCCCTGAGTCGGGCTCGACCCGGCGAAGGGTGGAAACGCGTGACACCTAATAGGTCGGCAGCATCCACTTTTGCTTATAGTGCGCCGTGAGCAAGTGGTAAATACGCCTGCACTGGTGTGCGGCAGGCACGTATAACCCGCGAGGTCAGCAAATTTAACAGAGGACAACTAGACTTACCAATTAGTGACTGTACAACCAAACTAGTGTCGAATTAGTCTAATTGGTGCTCGTCGTTACCATCTGGCGTTGGAGGTTGGCGGCTCGGGGGTCTAGTACCCCCGAGTGCCCCTCCGGCTCTCACGGACCTAGTGCCACGTGGACCACCGGGAGGTGCACTTGTGGTGCGCCAACTCGGCCACATCTCGGCCATCTATTTATACTACCTCGCAAATATTAATTCTAAATCAATAAAATTAAACTAATTAGTCCTTGCCGTGCGTGCGCATACGCGTCCTACATAGTACAGTAGACACCCGCGTTCAGAGACGGATGACGTCACAAGTTTATCGAGTAGAGCTCCCACCGATCGGGCGTACTATACTACAGCCTCCCTCGCTGGAGTAAGCAAGAGATAACCACTGTGGTCATTCTTTCCCGAACTAGTGCGTAGTAGAATCCGTCTTCGCCTTTCGACCTATAAGAGAAATCGAAATGCAGCATCTTGTTTGGTAGGTCAGCGCGTAGAGCGTGTCCAAGTGGTCTGCGAATGACCATACCAGCTTCTATACAGAGACAGTGTAAGCAAGAATGGACAAGAGCTTCGACTTCTTTCTGCATATGCTCCCAATAGAAATGGCTCTGTAGGGTAGCTTGAGTCACTTTCTAACTACGATGTCCTCCCATTCCAGTGTGTGATGTAGCGTGTATTCTGAGCTTCATCTTCTGATCCTCGCTGCAAATTCAGTGGATTCCTTTCTCGTCCTTCCAACATTCTCCTATCTTCTTAAGCCGCTTCGGCGGTTTCGACTTTGCGGTTTCTTGGGATGAGATAATATCCTGAAGCGAAGTCCAGTCCAGTCTACAGTCGGTTCCGGACTAATCAGCACCAAAAGCAGAGATTTGAGGCAGCCGATAGTGCGAGAGCTGATGGTTGCTTTGGCCTGCACGGCCCATTATGTCATCATGTTTGCCAGAACGTTCTGCTCGCCTGGAAGGTGTTCAATAACATATCGAAAGGCGCTGAGCTTTAGAGTCCAGCGCATCAGTTTGCTCGCTGTGTGGCGTGCAATCCCGGGATTTTTCCCGTAGGGGTCGTATAAATATACGAGGTTGGCGTGGTCCGTGAAAATGGACACCTCCCGGCCAGTGATGAGATAGTCGAGCCGGCACATTGCTTCGACTATTGCGAATCCCTCTTTCTCCGGCACGCTCCAATTCGCAGCAGATCTTGTAAAGGATCCTGACAAGAAACAAAGTGGCGTGTGGTCTTATTTGTCGACGTCTTCGCGTCGTTGCGACATCGGCACCTGTGTCAGAATTGCGGACCAGTGCGTATCTGACGCGTCCGTGAACAGACAGAGCCTGTGGTCGGGCTTCGGGTGCGCAAGTTTCACAGAAGCAGCTAGTTGCTGTTTGATGGTGTTGAAAGTAGCATAGTAGTCAGCGTCCGACGAGCTGGTGATGGAAATCTTTCGAACGGCTTGCTTCGTACGTTTTCCAGCCTTGGAGTAGGCTTCTTCCATCAGTGCGTGTAAAGGGGCCACGGTTTCTGCATAAGCTGGAATAGCGTTCCGCATCCAATTCGTAGCGCACAGAAGCTGCTGAAGCTGATCTGCTGCCGTAGACTTCTCCATTTCCATGATAGAAGAGAAATTTCATGGGTGGTACTGGATGCCTTCCGACGAAATTATTCTTCCACAGAACTGTACTTCCTTATCAGACAAGTTTGACTTTTCGATGTGTATCTTAATGCAGACCTCGTCTCACACGCAGAAGTATGCTTCGAGACTGTCTAACAATTCTGTTTGATTCTGTGCGTAGAATAAGAAATCGTCAAGTCACTGAATCATCTTGTCCACGCGGCCTTCGAACTTTTCTTGGAAAACGGCTTGGAAATGCGTTCCAGAATCGCAAGCTCCCTGTAGCAGACGTCTAGAGGAGTAGATGCCAATCGTTGTCTGAATAGACATGAACTGTTGGGACCGTTCCTCAAAGGGTACTTGCCAGTTTTTGTGGGCAAGATCTATGTTCGTGAAACAGGTGCTGCCGGCTACGTCCTGAAACTTCGATTCCAAGTGAGACATGGACGGCTAAATTGGGATTCCCTAGCAAAACTCATGGTCATTGAATCATCATGCTGCAGTAAATGAAATTGATGCGCTTCAATAAAATGTAAGGGCACTTTCGAGGAATTTAATTTTTCAAACAATCACACTCATGGAAATGCCAGTGAAACAAAAACTTAGTTATTTTTCAATGAAGTTGGTCATATTATCTTACTACACCAGTTATTCTGCATGCAAGTCTACTGGAAACCCTTTTAGTTTTCCCTTAACGAGTTTTGCCTGGGATTGTTTGGGAGTTGGGTCCTCGGAGATCTAAAGTAAACCTTAGCTTGGTAGAGCCGGGCTTTTGTACCGCCAGAGGTGGGCTTGCCCATCCTGCCCCAAGATTTTAGTAGATTGCTCCCATCGACTCCAGCTCGCGGATCGTCTGGATAATAAACTCTCTCTGTTGCGGAGCGTAGCGACGTTGCGCGGATCTTACTGGCCGTGAATTCTGATTAGTGGTTATTGCAAGCGCCGGGACTTTTGCTGGAAGGTCGGCTCCAAGTTTGATACGAAAAATATCCCTGTTCCTTTCCTACAAACTTTCCAAGCGATGCCTACCGTGTTCCGAAATTCCGTTTTTCATGGCGTTGGACAGAATCTTCTGAAAAACAGCGTCGATAGATTCCTTCGAATCTTTCCCCATTCCGGCTGCCAAGGCCTCGGGAAGAGAGATAGGGCCATCCTCAGCTGCCTGGTACGTCAGCGACTTGTACTTTGCCGATGCAAGTTTCAGCTGACTCTGGTCGACCTCTGCAAGGTCCTTGTCATGCACATGGGCGCTGGTCTTTTCTAAATGCTCCTCCAAGTTGAATCCAATCGACTTAAGGAACGGTCTGCCGAGAAAAACTTCGTCCATGTCTGTGTCAACCACGTGAAATTCTATTCTGCGGATCCGGTGAGGTATGTTTGGCCCATGCAGTTGAATAGTGACACACAGATTGACTTACTTCAATGCAGTACAGTCGATGCTCACGTTCTTGAACGCGCTGCGGAGCCCATTGGTGTGTCAACAGTGGTAACTTCGAGTGCTGGGTCTTTCTTCGAAATCTCGTCCTGCACGCTGTATGGTATAGCGCTGAAGTCAGCCCCAAAATCTCCCAAAGCAACCGCAGGAATACTGTCTTAGAAAAGGACGCGATATCTGCCTTCGCTGGCATCAAGAAGGTCTGAGGTGCTGGCTCTGACAGATTTTGCAGATTTCTTCTTCTGAAAATACTCTTCGAGAAGTTGCTTTCGTAACTCGGGGCTCGTGATTGGACAGTTCTTCACCATATGCGTCTCACCGCATTTTGGGTTCAAACAGCGCTCGGTCCATTTCTTCTGCAGCTTGCTTCTCTTGAGCACCGATCGTTGCTCAGTCTTAAGCGTTGTTGAACGCCCCTTGTCTATGTTGAACAGCTTTCTCGGTTTGTCGTACTTCTTCTCGAAATCCGAGCGGTTTTGTTTTTTGGAAACGTTCAAACGTGCGCGAGCTACCTCGTTGTCAGAAACCTCTGTGGCAAGAAAAGCGACTTGGGTCCTAAAGAACTTGATATCGCTGTTTCCCACTGAGCTCCAAAGAGAGCGCTTCATTCGGATTCTTTCGCAAAGCCACGGCGGTTCGAATTTCTGCTCCACCTTGTTCATGAGATATTTGTCCTTCTCGGAATCATTCAATATTGACAAAGCATTGTTGTGGTCCAATGCCTTGATAAACTCGATTACGAAAGATGCTACAGCTCCAGCGGGGTCTTCTTGGCACGGGGTGTAAGAAGTTGACGCATATGCAGGGTTAATCCGCGATCGCGATAGTGCATTCTCAAACCAGAGGTTGACTTTCTCTACAGTAGCCTCTTCGACAGTAATGGCGTCCTGGCTTTCTCCCATAATGCAAAGTGCGTGTAAAGTACTGCTTTCAATACAGTCTTTAACACTTGCTACGGTGATTTGGTTGTCGTCGTCTCGAAAGCGATTGACATCGATGCAATTCTCCTTGTATGCTCCGTACTCTGTCTCGAACCTGGTAAAGGCCGGTTGCGCGACTTTGTTGAACTGGGGAGGTTTGATAAATGCAATTACACCGTAGTTTGAAGCCATGATTGCTCTCCAGGTGACACAGTTGTCTGCACCGTTCTCGGTTGCCTTCCTGCCATCCAGTTCTCTTGCTCTTTGAGCCAAAGCGCTTTGTTGATGAGTGTCGAGAGACCGGCTGGTTGAAAGAAAAGATGGTAGGAAACAAAGGGGCGAAAAAGAAAGCGAACTGATGCGCACAACTCTGACGAACTGGCTTCTGCCTTCGCCGAGGTCACTCCTGGTCTTCGGCTGGGAGCTTTTATTTTGTTTGCCCGCGACCTCTTAGCCGAAGAGGATCACTCGATGTCTGCTCAATGCGGATCCAGCAATGAACGTAGAACTCCAAAGAATTAAGGAAATTCTCATATGCAAATTTTACACGCGACTGTGTCAGCCTCATCTCGGTCATACACTTTCCGTCGCGGCTCATTCGGAGCTCCTGTTTGATCTGATGAGCTTCTTGTTCCGTTCCACTCGCAGCCCGAGGGATAGGCGCCGGTGTAAGCGTCCGCACACCTGTTTCGTAGCGTTGCTGTCGTGACATTTCACAACGATAAACGATTTATTTTTATGGAGAGTAGAGTAGGGCAGGGTCACCAAGGGCCAAAGCAGGCTCAAAGCTGAACTCTAGACCTGCGCAATTATATTGCGCTTATCTCCGAAGATATCTGTCTACTATTAATAACCATAGTTCCAAATTGAAGTTTTTATTAAACTAGCCCATCATTCAATCAATACATACCATTTTTTAACTAATCTTTAAACCTTAAAGATTTTGGACAAACAAAGATTGTTAAGACTCAAATATTGCGCAATTCATAGCAAAGCTCCTACTACCGTGCCAAAATTGCAAATCGGATCAAAATGTCTAGCCAATTCATCAAAATCAAATAATATACTAGCATCTACCACTTTTTTGGCTGTCTATTGCCAATTTTCGTTTTTTTCAGAACCACCCGCCTATATATAGATTAGTCCAAAAGCTCTTAGACAAGCAACGATACAAGCATATTTTCAATTATGCTTGTATCGAAGCTCAAAGAGCTTTGCTCTTACACCCTCGGAAACTCGCAATCAGATCAAGTTTCAGATCTATTTGAACTAAATTGTTTGTATACAAAAGCTTAAACTATGTTTGTGGTGATCTCCAAGATTCTTGGAGCATTAGCAAAACCTTTCCGCTTATATATAGACACCACCCATTCTTTTTAATAGCATACTGAAATTGATATATTGTTTTTAAAAAAATGCGCCGTGTCACACGGCGCAGTTTTGCTTGATTTTGGAGAATCACCCTAATTTATATCAGTAGTTCTCCAGCAAATTGAAATGGAGTAAAAAAATGCATCGTATGCAGTACATCTGGAGATACAGCACAAATGAGAACCAAATTCAGTCAATGAAGGTAATTCGTCTTTACATTTGTAAGCTTAGAACACTAACAAAAAGGCTAATCGTAGAGAAGAGCCCAAAAACGTAGTACAACCTCGCTAATTTTGTACAACTTTCTAAAACATTTGTAAAAATCTATTAATACGAGTGCAGACTATTGTAAGCCGCAATAGAGCTGCGCATTTCAAAGTAGTAACTTACGAAGCATTAGTTAATAAGAACATGACTTTTTATGAAACACAATATACTGCTCAATAAAACTGTTTACTTTTTTTAAACACCTGGGTCGTATAAAGCATTAGTTAATTTGATAACTTCTTGTGATGTATCAAATAATATTGGTCAATTGAGTTTAAATGTTTTTAAAGTAATTTTCCAAACCAAGTCAAAGTTTTTAAAAAAAAGCCTTCTAGAGTGCAAACTAATTCGCTTGGGTGATAAAATTTTGTGCTCATAGAGAACAGAGAACTTTTAAATGAATGCACAGCAGCGCTTATGAAGCCGATATAAACTGCTTCTGTTTTTAGGAAGCAAAACTTATTTTACTTCTCAGATTGTTTTATTCGAAAAGAGCAATACACTTCGGGGCAATGCCTTCAAGTCGGCATGAAATAATATGAACAATAAGAGTTTTGCGAATTTTTCTTGAGAAGCTTGCTTCTCAAAACGCTGATATATATATATTTCTCGGTTCAATGTTTTCTTCATCGGCCATGAACGGTCTGAAATGAGCGTCCCCTTTTTGCTGCCTTAATGCGCGATACTTTTATTGGGAAAGTCTGCGTTTTGCTCTGGATTGTTCGTCAATTGATATCAAAAATTCCTAATTCTATTATAAACTTTCCATCTGCCGCTCATAGCGGATTGTTCATTACACTGGCGTTTGTTAGGATTGCGCAAAATAGATAAAAATAATCGTAAAATGTTTCTCGAACGATATTTTGAACCTCAAACGTTCCAGAGCTGCGATAAACGCCTAAAATACATTTCCACGAGAAGACGATCAGAAGATACCTTAAAATGTTTTTCCTCCTCATCAAATGTTAAATGTCCACGTTGAGGTTTTTTTCGATAAGCAGCGCGGTCACGCTCAGCCGTGACTTGATATCTCTTTTCCAATAAAACATGCTACCAATTTTGATACTTAAGAATTAAATTCTGTGTATCAATTAAAAATTTACGCCCTTATTGTTTTCTTTCTCTAATGCTGTTCTATGCAATGCTTTTCATGCGCTTCAATAAGTTTATAAAACAAATAGATGTCAGAAGTAGCACCTAAAGTATGCAGCATCAAAACAATGACCCATCCATTCGAGAAGAAAACAACCTCAGAAGTGTGGCCTTATAATTTTCGCTTTTCAATTTAATATTATTTTCTTCCTTCTATACTACCAGATGGTCAAAATGAATGCTGACACATAACATCAGTAGCATAGCGACATAACAAAAATTTTGAAAACCTAAATTATGCGTCAAAATGTTTTTCATACTCCAACGACCATCATTTAGAGTGACATGTTCTTGCAAAACAATCTCTGCGACGAAAATTATGAATTTTACTGTACATTTCTGAAACGTAAATTCGTTGATACTAAACAATTTCCCAAAAACTTCCAGTTACTTTCATGTTTTAGAGTGATCAAAGTCATAAAACAGATATTCTTCTATGAAAAGGAGAAACGTTGACCTATTTTAGAATTCCAACCTTTTTGTCAACTCAATTTACGCCATTCTAAACCTTTATAAAGTATATAGAAGAAAAAAAGTTTTTATCAATGAGGACCATTCTGAAAACGGAACGAATGATAAATAGAACAATCTGTATGGTTTTCTTCATGGGAGCTATTTACCATTTTTGTAGTTCAGAATTGTTGTAAATTTGCCTCTCGCTCTAGACGTTGAGCCGGAAGCAAATAAATGCTTGTGAAAGTATGTTCAGACGTTATTGGTTGCCTAGAGATCGGCGGGTTTAGCTTGAGGGTATTTGTGACAAATGCGGAAAAGCTGGCTATCTATGTTTTGCTTATATACTGAGACATTTCTTAGAAGACTTACTTTTCTACTAGAATAATATGTCTTTGCATTTCTACTTGTTTTCAATTATTATGCTACGACTGTCGCAATGTAGTGTGGTCACTATTGTTCAGTAAACAAAGAACGAAAAAACGCATCTTCTTCGTAGAATTTGTATGTTTTATTTTCTTACCTTTCCTTCCTAGAAAAAGTGTGGCATACGAGAATATACCACGTCATAAAAGCACAGACTACAATAAAGAATGGTTCTCAAGTCATTTTGTTGATGACAACGTTTTCTTCTGTAGACTTTATATAGCTTTGGAATGTCGTAAATCGCCTTGACAAAAAGGGCTGGGATTCTGGAAGAGGTCGACGTCTCAGGTTTTCAGAAAAGGATATCTTTTTTATGACCTAGATCACTCTAAAACATGGGGGAAATTGAGACTTTCTCGGAAAATTGTTCAATATCAACGGATCTCCTTTCAGAAAGTAATAGTCAAATTTATAACTGCCGTCGCAAATGATCTTTTTCGAGAATAGTTCACTCTCAATGATGGTCGTTGGAGTACAAAAACCATTTTGAAGCATAATCTCGGCTTTCAAATTTTCTTTTTCCTGTCAGTATGCCACCGATGTTAGGTTTCAGAATCCATTTCGACCATCTGGTAGTATAGCAGGAGGAAACAAATATTAGAGTGAGAAGCACAAATATTATTGAGAGAAATCTGAGGTTTCTGTCTTACCAGATGGGTTGGGACTTTTTGTGATGCCACATACTCCAGGTTTAGAGCAATGACTTTCAGTATTTGGGCACTATTTGTCTTGCTCTGAGGAGATGGAGTCCTTTTAGGAAGATGTATTGTGATGTGGACTTTAGCCCCAATACTTGTGAGAATTCTTGTCTGTTTTTTTGCATCTTTCAAGGTGGATTTCATATTTGAACCAATTTGTAGGTATAGTAGTAGTCTACGTGGTGGATCTGGCATGTGGATATTTGTGACCTCTCCGATTGGACGTATCTGGCACCCTGACAGTGGGTCGTCCACGTGTATAGACCTCAGGAGTTGTGCACCGTAGTTTTCGGTTATTGTAGGAATAGTATATGTGCTCGGGTTATCGCACCCTTGAGCCTTAGGCGGTATCTAAACAGACCGTGAAGGTGAACGCGTGAATTAACATGTCAAAAACGTTGGCTGTAAGATGAAGGGTTGCTTTACACATATGGCCCACTAGTGCGTCTAGCAAAAAATATGTAATATGCACACATTCCTGACGTCGACGGCGTATCTGCGAACTATGTAATGCACCGACAGTGCAATACATCTCGTCGCTTTGTTGTCCAAGCAGCACTGCCTTTGCAACGGCAAAATGCGCCTGTGGATGAAGTCTATAGCGATAACAACAGCTTTGATTATGGTCTGCAATAGTAACCTTTTGCTACATTGTCACAAAACCATAGCAAAAAAGAGATCCTACTCTACAAAGTCATTTATGTCTCCAGCAGCTGCACGAAAGAACACTACGTTTGAAACCGTTACGGACTTCCTTAGAGCCGTAGATTTTCAACGAGATTACAGAATGTCACGAGGTTTGTTCGAAAAGCTCGTAAAACAGTTAAAACGACTCATACGTAAAGACGAAGAAATGTGACGAAGGGCTAAACGTCTAACTATAGCTAAAAGTACTCGGCTGTTCGTAACAATCAATATGTTGGCTGGAGGAAATGTTGATACTGTCCATCAACTGTTTCAGATCAAACGCTCCACAGTGTATCAAATATCTGAAGAAAACTTGTCTTGCATTCAACAAGGTATTTTCAACCAGCGATGTTGACGAATGCTAAGAGGGTCGATGACCCTCTTTACTGATCAGTGAAGGCGCTATGGTTCGCCTTCAAATATGACACAAAGGCACTACTTCTACCACCTTTGGCTTCCAGAGACACGCAGAATATGTCAGCCACCGTTTGCAGACTGGTGTCGAGCCTCAGCTCTCAATTGTAACATCAACTGCAACAGTCATTGTTGCACCATTGCGGACTGGGTCACTGCGAGATACATCTCAGTAAAGGTGAGGCAAGAGATTCTTCGCCAACAAGCACTCGTGAAGCGCTGCTGTGATAGTCCCATCAGCCTCAATAAAGTCCCGGGTAGGCTGCCACTCAGCATCATGCGTACGGCTATTTTTCATCAAGGTCAGCCATTGATATCCTCGTTCTCGTCGACGATGTGCCAAAAAGCGTTTGACCTGAAAGAAATGGGTATCAGCTGTAGAGTCCGTGGGCACCGGCGCAGTGCGTTCCAATTGTGCCAGCGGTGCAGGCTGTGATCGATGGAGCTTCGTATGCGAGACGTGCACAACCGGATGCGTTCGAATATGACGGGGGGGGTTCAAACGAACAGCATTCTTGCCAATCAACTCAAGAATGCGAAACGGGCCGAAGCGGCCGGCCGAAAGTTTTGCTGATGCATAAGCCTTCGTATAGGAGTCTTTGAAAACTTTTCAGGACACCCAAACTTCTTCACCAACCTTATACTGGGGTACTTTGCAGTGGACAATAGCCTCCGCCGTCTGTCTCGCTTTTGCCAAATGATGTGCGTATTGGGCGTCTGACAAAACAGACGACAAGCGGTCTCGAAAATCGGTTACGCCTTCCAACTTCGTCGGGGCATGAAACAAGAGGTCAGTAGGCGATTTAGAGATCTAGCCAAGATCAATCTGGAAAAGAGAGAAGCCCAAATCCTCAGAAACGGCGTAGTTGTGGCAAACTGGGCACTAGGAAGCAATCTGTCCCAATCATCCTGTTCATAGTTGCAAAAACATCGGATGTAGTTCTCCACCATGCGGTGCATGACTTCTGAGGCGCTATCTGTCTGCGGATGCCGGGATGAAGCCATGCGCAGATGGACGCCACATAGAGACATTAATGACTGCCAGAACTTGGAAATAAGACGCGGTTCTCGAGTGGAGATGAATGAGTCAGGCAGATCATGATGAGGAAAGATGTGTGCGAAAAAGAGATGCGCAAAATCCTCCGCATCACCTGTTTCTTTGCAGGGAATGAACCGAACTCACCGCGATAGGCGGTCAACCCAGGTCGAAATAGCTTCAAAGCCTCGTTCGTTACGCGGGAGCTTCACTATAATGTCTGTAGCAATCATGCCCCAACGACGCGTCGGGACAGGAAGCGCTTGTGGATCGTTCAGTGTCTGACCAGGATGGTCTTAATGTTGCTGGCAAATGCGGCAGCCAGCACAATAACGTTCCACATCGCGGCTCTTGTGCTTCCAATGATAGTTGGCAAGACGTGCCAACTTTTTCGCAAATGCGAAATGGCCCCGCGCTGTATTATCGTGAACGAGCTCCAAGACCGCACGACGCGCTTCTGAAGGGACACATAGGCGACCTTCATACAAAAGACGCCATTCATCCAGGCGAAACGAAGGTAAAATCGTTTCGATACGCTTACGGGACTTGGTGTCCGAAGGCCACACACCGTTCAAGGCCGTAACAATGGGACAAAAATGTTGATCGGAAGAGTATTCCGAAACTTCTAGTTACAAGGCGGAGAAGGAAGCCTCAGTGGACATGACGTTTGTTACTTCCACTGGAAAAGGTACACGTGACAACGAGTGTCCCAAGACCTGTCCCTTACCTTTCTTCAAGGTGACCGCACTGATATTAAAGGAAGCGAGCGTATCCAACCATCGAGCGTCCCGCCGGTTCAAATTCTTCTTCGTCAGGATGTGCTCAATGACCTGATTATTTGTAATAACCTCAAATGACGAACCTTCGAGATAACAGCGAAACCGCCGTAACGCAAACACGAGACCAAGAAATTCGCGCTCATTCGCCGTGTAGTTCTGCTCAGCCGACGCAATCGGCGAGATATGTACGTGGTAACGCGTTCATTTTCCTCCCCATCAAACTGAGTGAGTGTCGCACCACCAGTGCTCTGAAAGGCATCGATGTGAACCCGAAAGGATTCATCCCAATTCGGGGTGACAAGCACAGGAGCGTTGACAAGCGCGAATTTCAGATCGCGGAACGCAACATTGGCGGCATCGTCGCAAGCCCGTATGCCAGATCCTTTCTGAGTAAGGCGCGTCAAAGGCGCCGTACGTATAGTACAGTTCGGAATGAACCGCCGAAAAAACTGAACCAAGCCCACGAAACTTTGAAGCTCCGTAAGAGACTGCGGGGTCGGCAAATTCTCAATCACAGCAGTTTTCTCGGGATGAAAGCCGATACCGTCACGTCCGACAATTAGGCCAAGGAACTCCGTTTTGCCCTTCAAAAATTCTCACTTCTTCGCCGAGACATAAACCTTGTGCTCACGGAGTCATCAGAACGGAACGAATATGCTCAAGGTGCTCCTCACGGGTCTCACCATAGATGAGGATGTCATCAATGTAAAACACCAGAAACCGATCAATAAAGACTTGCAACACGCGATTGATGAGACCCTGAAACGTAGCCGGAGAATTGCACAGACCCATCGGCATAAAAAAGTATTCGAACTGCCCATACTTGGTGTTAAAGGCTTCTTTTCTCAATGTCACAAGATCTTAAGCGGAACTGGTTGTAGTACAGCCACAGGCCGTGACAACGTACTATGCCCTGATAAAGGAACAAATTGCGCAGCACCCAAGCGGGGATGAAGGAGCACTCAACGGATGCTAACAACGGGGCGCGAGATAGGCGCGCAGCACCGGTAGTGACGGTAGGATGACCCTTGTGGGAAACTAGACGATGAAAGAATCGGCTAGGGAGTGCTTGAGGTTTACCACGGTGAGCTCTGCCCGGTGGGAGATGCTTAAGTGCATCTCCCACGGGCACAAGCCACGTGTCGAAAATAATAAACTATCTACCTATAACGGGGGTCCCGAAGGGCGACACGACAACTGTCACAACCCTACACGTGTGGAACCCCGAGGTGCACCCTGTGCACACTAACTAAATAAACTAATACTATGCACCCGTCAGGGCGGTGCCTCTCACTGCACTACGGACTCCCATTCTTAGGCCGGACCTCGTCCAGAGGTTGGCCAAACATTCCCATTCGGGGAGCGACCGCGATTGCGGCCTTCACTGAACAACAATTTCCAGTCCACCAAGATCGCATTTGGGTGACCACCTTATGCGACGCAACGCGCGGGAGAGCAACGCGAAGTGCCCGTGATGGGAGCACAACCAATGCAACGTGCAACACGGTGAACCCCGCCCTGCGTTCCTTCGAATTCTCGATTGGGTGACGAACGAGCACACGAGCGCTGCGGCTGGCTAACACAGCCAAGAGCCGGTCATTGGAGTTTGGCAGTACCCAGGGGGCGCGGTTGCCTCAGATCGAAGAAGTCCCATTGAGTTGGCCAGAGAACTCGAACGGACCTTCCCCAGTGGGAACCTTCATGCCCAAGGGTAGCGCCGTCGATTCCCTAACAGGCTGTGAAAATGTGCAGCGTGTCGCTGAATTCCCGGTTGGGGTACCACGACCATTGGCAGCACGGTTCGTAATTTGCAAGCCGCCGGAATCCCTATGGGCGAATATGTCGCCCGTTGAGCGACCAGTGCGCCTCAGCGAGCAAAGGGGCTTCCCAAGGGGTTGAGGTCCCTGCGTGAGACAAATTAACAAACAAAGAAATCCCGAGAGGGTTACGAACGACTGCGACCGCGAAACAGCAAGGTTGAGATCACAGCAGTCCCGTAGTGGGCAATCCGACCGAATTAAGAACCGGCGATAGGCGCCAAGGATTGCTGGAGTTTCGATTCCTACAATCTCTGCGAAGCGCGCGCAAGCGATGCGACACGGGGAGCCTCAGTGCGGAGAAATCCCGTTTGGGTCGACAGTCTGATAAGCAAACCAGAAACAAATTCCAGACCAATCTGGATCCCGGTTGGGCAAGCTACGACCGAAACAAGGTTTGCGGTTGCTCCATAATGCCAGAATCTCACGCGGGGTCCAGCGATGTCAAGTGTGCAAGAGCAGGTTCTAACCATCCTCAGAAGTCCCAGAGGGGTGATACGCCATGGAAGGAGTCACGAATAGAGCCCTTAGATGTGTAGCAGACTGTCCTTTCGAGGAGGAGCTAGTAGGCGCACACCGCGTTACGAGGCTCAGGACTTTCCTGTCCGGTCACCGAAGGTACGGTAGAGACGGACCGATGCAGCGAGACTTTGAATCCCACCTGGGTCGTTTTCACTCATCGGCATCCCTCTCCGGGTGCTTCAGTTTGCTCCTGTATCCTCCCGTAGGGTTCTTTCCGAATACGCACTGTACCGAAACACTCGGCGTAGACGGCAAACGTTGCTTCCCAATGGGTATGATTTCCTTCCCAGGGGTGTACAACATGAGACAGAGGCTCTCGAAGTTGTTTTCCCAAGGGGTCACATGTCTGAATGACAGGCGTTGGCGTTTCGTACATAGATCCTAACGATATCCCATAAGGGCCCTACGCGTCGACACGAATCGCTTTCTCTCCAGCAACGACTTTCACTGATCCTGCTGGGTGCTCCGCGTCTCAGTCGACCCGCTATCTGCTGCCGACGGTCGCAGAACTGTTCAGATGTCCCGCATGGGTCGTGTCTTTTGCCGGTTCCAAGGGCAGCCAATCCCACAACGGGTACTCTTCTTACCGTGTACGACCCTGGCGAGGGGCATTCCGAAAAGGTTCCAGGTTCCCTGGTGGGTGATGGTCCCGGTGGACTTCGCTCGCTGCACACGCCTGCGAAAGGTGAGTCCTCTAAGGCGTCTTCCGAATCGGAAATGGACGTTCCCATCAGTGCCGTCCGTCGCCGTCTTCGTACCCATGGTGGGAATTTGTAACGCGCTTCTGCTCTCTTGAGTCAATATAGAGCTTCAGCTTGCCCTTTTTCCCTGGCGGGATGCGTGTTCGCGATCTGTTTGCGGCGAGATTATCCCTCCCGAGGGCCAGCGCGGGCACTTTAGTGATGCGCGCGCAGGGTGCGCAGCGTGCGGCACGGCGCTCAGGGCGTAAATTGAGCCCTGCTTGGGTCCCCTCCCCTTCTTGGGGCGCGCTTGGACTCCAAGCGTCGAGAGTTCCCGGCCGGGTGAGCCGGAGCGACGTTGGTAGCACGCGCGCGTGTGCACGGTGCTGCGCGCGTGCGCGCGGCACGTGCCAGCAAGGCGGTGCGGTGCACAGTACGCGCGGCGGCTAGAAAGGTATGTCCTCGATAGGTGAATAAGCCAGAATCAACGAATTTCCCAGAAGGTTACTTGCAAGGCGAATCAAAAAATTCGCGCCGGAAATTACCTTCCCAGATGGGGTCGAAAACGTCGATTCTTTGTTTTGCCCGTAGCTCGGAAACGCGGGCGTTTCAGTGGCTCGCAATGCCCGATTTGGGGTGCGCGGCACATCAAAATACTTAGGATTTTTTGATCGTGCCAGACCGCGTCCCTACGGGCAATACTGTATACCCAATCGGCTACCCATAGGCGTGGGCCACGTGGCTTTTGGCACCCTTGCAACGGCGCATACCGGCGCGCGCGCTCGTGCATGGCGCGCGCGTGTTCCACGTGGGTGATTCGAGCGTGCAACGGCGCGCGCGTGGCCAACGCGGGTGTCCCGTGCGTGCCACGGCGCATGCCAGCAGTGTGATGCGCTGCGGCTTGTGTGCAGAGTCCTCAAAAGGTCGGGCGCTCGGTACTGCGGACGTTCCAAGTCGTCCTAGATCGTCCCCAAGGGGTCCAAACTTCTCCGAAAGCGTCGCGAATCCCTCCGAAGGCCTCCGCAAGACCCATAGGGACTTCAAACGAGCGCTACCCCGCCGGGAAAATTTTTGGCCGCCATGGCCGGTGGGAGACTATGCAAAACTTTTTCGTACCCGAAAGGGGAAAAGCACTCCAAAGTCCTCGAAAGAGGTTGCGTTCAGTTGCGCGAGCGTGCGCGATCACGGCGGGCGCGAAATCGGGGAATATCGTTAAAGGGAGTGTTGTTGAGAGGCTCCCAGGATTCTCTCAAAGGTGGGTAACCGTACCATCTGACTTTGACCACAGCGGACCTATCGGTGGCCACTACCCCGTCAAGGACTTTTTCTACGACCCGCTCGCGGGAATCGTCGCCTTCCTCCTCGAGAAGTTCAGGCGGTTATTCCACGTCTGGATGGGGTATCCCAAAGGGTTCAGGCAAGGTCGTAGAATCGACCGAGACCTGTTTAGGGCCAGTAGACTGTGACTCAGAAGGAGTGTTCCCAGTGGGGTCAGACGCCTCGGAAACTGGCGTCGGCGTTCCCTGTGGGGCTGATGCGGGCTGAGGCGACTGCGACAGTGTCGTTGGTGACTCGGTTGCGTCAAGACCCTGTGGAGTTTTCGTGATACGGTCGATGGAGACCGTGTCGTGCAGGTTGTCGCCCAAGATGGTCACGGTTGTGTCTGTAGCTTTGACAACCCGAAAGGGACCAGTTGTCCTAAGAAGGAGCTTGCGAGAGACACTTTCCTTCTCCGCAGTCTCCGTAGCTTTCCGTGGAGGGCGGTCTAAAAAGAGGTAGTCCCCAGGGGAAAGTGATAGCTGAGCCCATACACGGGAATCGGAGTCGGCCTTGTAGCGCCGTTGGACACGGTCCATTGTCGCTTTGGCCTTCGAAAGAAGATACCGAATACGGGCGTGTGTCTGACGTTTCACTGTGACCGAATTCGGATTGTCAGACCCAGCTGGGGAGATAGCGGTGTTTCGCGCGTCGAGCACGATCCCAGGGGGTGTCGCGTTAGCACCAAGTCAAAAGGTATCGTCCCGGTGGTCCGATGGACCTGGGAGTTGTACGCGAAGACCAAGGGCTGGACGAAATCCTCCCAGTCTCGCTGGTGCTCCGACACGTAATGTCTAAGGCGTCCCACAAGGGTTCGATTAAAACGCTCCGCCTGTTCCTTAGTCTGCGGGTGGTAGGCCGCCGTCAGCAAATGACGCAAACCTAGATCCCCGCAAAGGGCTTCGAAGAATTTCGCGACGAACTGCGCTCCGTTATCGGTCAGCAAGTACTGGGATGCCCCATATGGGAATACCCAGTGCTCCAGGAAAGCAAGCGCGATATTGTTAGCTTCTGTAGCCCCTGAGGGAATAGCGCGAGCCAGCTTGGAGAAGCGGTCAGTAATGACCAGGATAAAGCGATTCCCATGTGTGGTCTTCGTAAGTGGCCCCAGTATGTCCATAGCGACAAATTCGGGCGGACCCGCTGCGGGAAATAGCTTCAGATGCTTCTGATGCTTGTGCTGCGTACCTCGCGTCGCAGCGCACGACCGGCAATCCTTGACGGTCTGATAAACGTCATTCGCCATGAATGGCCAATAGAAGTCCCGTCTGAGGGTCGCATACATTTTCTTCCCTCCAGGGTGACCAGCCAATCTTGGATAATGCGATAGATAGAGTACGCGGTCCCGCAGGGTTGGAGGGACCAGGCGCTGGATTGCACCGTCCAGGGGTGAGGTCCTTGAGAGGAAACCATGATGGTCGAATCCAAAGCGGGACTGCGACTGTCCCACGGATTCAGCGACACCCTTACACCACGGGTCTTTCGCTTGCTCCGCCAAAAGTTCACCCGTTGGGATAGGAAGTACTTCCGTTTGCTCCGTGTCCACGGCCAGTACATCATCATCCCCCGAGGGTTCGTTCGCGCTGTCAGAGTCCTCCCAATCAATGAGGACGTTCTCGTAAACAGTCTCCCCTTCTTGGACTGTAGCCACGAGGCAATCACAGTCCCAGTCGGGTTCCATTGCGAAGCAAGGGATATCGTCCTCAAGAGGTCCTTCATCGAGACCCTCGGTCTCCAAACGGGACAGTGCGTCCGCCGCTTGGTGTTTGACGCCGGCGCGATGAACTACGTCAAAGTCAAACTCTGAAAAGCGTAGGCGCCAGCGTGCGAGTCGTCCGGTACAGTCGGCCAAATTGAGGATCCACCTCAGCGAGTGGTGGTCAGTCCTCACGGTGAATCTTTCACCTTCCAGATATGGCCTTAAAAGAAGCATCGACCACACAACCGCGAGGCATTCCTTCTCGGTGGTCGTGTACTTCCGCTCCGCCCGTGAGAGGGAACGGCTCCAATACCCAACGGGTTTATACTCCTTCCCATCGGGTTGTTGTCGGAGCAGTGTACAGCCAGCCTGGACATCGCACGCGTCGGTGTCCAGCAGGTACGGACGTCCCGGTACGGGTAAGGCCAAAACTGGTGGAGAGATCAGTCTATCTCGTAGCTCCTGAAAGGCCTCGTACTCTTCATCGTTCAGTATCCCAAAATTATCGGGTTGTCCCTTCTCAAGTTTCCTGTTCAAAGGTGCAGCAATGCGAGCGAAGTTAGGGACAAATCTTCGAAACACATTGCACAGCCCTACAAAGGAGCGGATCCCCGTCTGGGTCGTGGGCGATTTAGCCTGCCTAATGGCATCGCACGTCCTCTGGGAAACCTGTAGTTTTCCGGGCCGGACTACGTGTCCAAGGTAGTGCAGAGAGGCCTGGAAGAAGAAGCATTTCTTCAGCTTCAGAGTGACTCCAGCATCCCGTAAAAGGGTCAGCACGTGGCGACCGTGCTGGAAGTGCTCTTCCACCGAGCGGGAGTAAATGATGACATTATCCAAGTACACCAGAGCGTACTGCCGCTTGACCTTATTCAGGATGATATCCAGCGCCCTCTGAAAGATAGCGGGCGCGTTCTTCAACCCGAAGGGCATTCGCGTAAAGCGGTACAAAAACATATGGGACGTGAATGTCGTCTTGTCGCGATCTTCTTCCGCAATCTCAACCTGCCAACACCCACTGTTGTCGTCGAGGGTTGAGAAGATAGCGGCTTCCCCAAGGGAATCAATACACTTATCCATGCGTGGGATGGGGTATGCGTCCCGAGAGGTCACGGCGTTGAGTCGGCGGTAGTCAATACGGAACCACCAGCTACCGTCCTTCTTCTGGGCAAACACCACAGGGCTTGCCGATTCAGCCTTTGAAGGTTCAATGACGCCCGAGTCCAACATGCGTTGGACCTCGAGGCCTTCCATTGCTCTGGCCTTGTGCCCAGCCCTGTAGGAAACTTGACACACCGGCTTTGAACCCGGTTCGAGTGCAATCCTGTGTAAGGCGGCGTCTATGTGACCGAGGCGGCCCGACCACATATCTTCAAAGTCCTGTAGAAGGTTGATAATTTGGCCCTTGTGGGAAGAGAATTCTTCACCAATCTGGACCCGTTCGCGCCAGTCTTTCGCTCCCTGCGGGTCATTCTGCTCAACCGAGTCGTCGCGTTCGAGGCCCTCGCTGGGTGTACCCTCCCCTTCTTTAAGACGAGACCCACTGGGACCGTCTTCAAGTATTGTTAGCAAGCGAAGGGCTGGTAAAGCGAGTCCAATGACCATATTCTTGGGCATGCGAACTTCCCGATGGGAGAAGTTGCTGACGAGTACCCTAAAGGGACGGTTCGGAATGATATTCATGACACCGTTGGCCATGAGCGAAAGATCTCGTGAGACTGTTTTCGGGTAGTTCTGCAAGAAAACCAATCCTGGTGTCTCACACGTGACTAGCACTTCCCGTTTGGTCATAGGAGGTATGGAAAGCGGTTGAGCGAGGCGGACCTTATTGGATACAGTGCTCCGAGGTAGTTGCTCCTAGACCTTCTTATCCCCAAGGGGTCCTCGAGAAGCAATGACAATGGCCACAGGTGGTGCACCATAAAAAGCAACCTTGCGCTCGCGCGAATATATCTCACGGACGTGGCGGTCGATGAATGAAGTTCCCAACAGGGCATCGGCTGCCAGACTCGTGGCGACTGGGAATGGTACGCGCTGCTCCAAATTTCCCAGTCGGGTCGGAAGCACGATGGTTCCCAGTATATTCATGGGTTCCTTCGACGCGTTGAAAACCCGAGGGGTCCGTTTGCGGTTTAGAAACCGTTCGTACCCAGGTGGGAGATTCTTCGCATGTATGAAGTTTGGGCCAGCGCCAGTGTCTAGAATACCCAGAAGGGTTTTGGTCGTGCGCTTCGTAAGTCCCGCTTCCATATGGACTTTATAGTTCTCTCGAGTCATAATAAAAACTGCACCCATATCGGGGCCGTCGTCCTCATCAGACCCAAGGGGACTATTGCTGTGGGCGTTCTCAGAATCCCATAGTGGGTTGGATTCTGCGTCAGCCCGGGGAGTGAGGCTCGTACCTCGAGAGGAAAGCGTGGCCCCTACGCTTCCTCCGTCTTGTTTCCCTTCGGGTGTGTGCTGTCCTCGCTAGGACTCTCCTCAAAAGAGAGGATTTGATTGAACTGTTGAGGGCTTCGCGAAGGTGCAGGAGCACGCCCCACGGGGTTCGCTCTGGCTTGCGGGTAACGGTCCCGCGCTGCTGCCTGACCTGAGGGCAAGTGCCCACTTGGGTTTTGACGTGGCGCTTGGCCCTGGCGGGGCTTATAGTACTCTTCGGCGACACGTTGGTGATAATTCGCTTCGCGAACTTGCACCAACGTGTTCCGGTATTCGGGCGGGAGCCATTCGCAGCAAGGCCGAGAGGTAGACAGACAGATACGTCAGGGGGTCGTTCTGTTGTCCGAATTCGGTACCGTGCGATACGGTGGTGGCGCCTGAGAGGGCGCCACCGGATTAACCCTGGGGGGAGTGTAGTTAAAGTCCCGACGGGGTTATATCGCAGACGGAGTCGAAGTACCCGTAGAAGGGAAAGAAGGAGTAGACGGGGGTGCCGCTGGTTGAACAGCAAGGGCCAGGGCGTCCTCGTCTTCGAAATGCACGCCCCAGTCGGGTTCATCAGTGTCAGTTGAGACACTCAGCGAAGCCTTCGATGAGACCCTTTGGGTTTGTGCGCTCTTCGCGGCGTCCAGTGTTTTAAAGTACTTCTTGCCTTCCCGATGGGTATCGACCAGCCTTTCAGCATAGCTGACGAGCTGGCGGAAAACCACTTTGGGATGCGTTGACGAGTACATCCGTACACCGGCCCTGATTGCGGGAAGCAATCCCTCGACGAAGAGGGCCTTGAGGCGACCTTCTGGGAAGATGTTTCCGCATTGGATGTTCTTTGTGCACAATTGGTCAGCGAATTCGCGTTAAGACACCGCTGAGCTCTGGCGATGTGTGATGACGTCGTGGTAGGCCTCCGATAGGACATCGTCCGTCGCGTAAACCTCAAGGAGGTAGTTGACCACCTCGGGGTAGGACGAGAGGAGTTCAGAACTTTCCTCGACCACGGCCCCGGATTCACCAGTGATCTTGGCGGTTACTGTGTCCCTAGCGGGTTGCTCCAGAAAGAAGCGAAATAGCCATAGGGCTGCTCCTTCGTGTACACCATTCTGGTCACACGCATTCCGGAACGCGGCTAAGAACCGTAAGACCAAAATTGGATCTTTGCCCGAGAACTTCAAGGGCATTTGCAGTTGCATGCGTTTCGCATGCTTCGCAACTGCACGAGCGACCGAAGCGTTGTAACGCCCACTCCGGTCGTTCAAGCGGTAGTGCTTGAAGCTCAGCACTTTAGTAAAGTCCCCATGATTGGGTCGAATGCGACGCAAATGCGAAACGTCCACTTCGGGGTCGGAGTCGTCCGAGTCGACTGCGTCGGACCGGTCTGAGTCAGACTGCGAGTCGTCCGAGTCGGAAAAGCCACGATCCTTACGGGATGACTTTCTCCTGTTCCGACGTCGGCTTGGGAACTTCCGGGTCCTCCCTTTATCGCGACCCACGTGGGATTCGCGACCGGTACTCTTCTGCTTCCCTGGGAGGGGACTGCCCAAGTCGGGTCTATCAATATTGGGGTCCCTATCGGGTCTGAAATCTGCTTCATGTTCGGCAGGGATAGTGGTCGGTTGCCATACCGAGACGGCCGGCTGACGGTTGACAGGTTGCTCATACCCAACTAGAGCGAGCTGGAGACGGCGTTGTACCTCAGTGTGCACACTGGTGGCAATACCGCCGTCCAGAATTCCGGTGACGGTCATCTTAGAAGCGACCCGCTGGACAAGGGTATCCAGCAGGCCCTCTACTTCTGCATTAACCCTATGGGGAATACGGCGCTCGACCTCGAGTGTCACCATAGACTCCACGAGTGGCCTCAGGGCTATGAGTAGCTCTCCCGTAACGGGTTGAACCTCACTCCCTGCGGGTCGTTGCGGAGTCCCAAAGAGGGTCTCGGGCGCTGTTACCCTGAGGGTCTGCGGCTGCGGAGTCGCTTCTCGAGAGGCATGCTGGCGCATGGCCTCGAGACGGTTCCGAAAGTCGGTCGGGGAGGACTGACGGAGTATGCGCTCCGGGTCCTCCACACGTGGTAGAATCCCTCCATGGGTACTTCGGGTGCTCGAAGCCCCTGAACAGGGAGCAGGCGGCACTTCGTAAGTGCCGTTATCCCGATGGGGTGGAGCAGGACCGGCGTGTCCATGGGAAGATCCCGGTGGGGTGGCCATAGCGGTAGGCGGAAAGGAATTTTCGTCCGGCTTGCGACAAAATGAACCCAAAAGCGGGCAAGTTTGAGAAAACCCTAGAGGGAAAAAGCGACGGAGCGGTGAAACCAAGTGATCCGCGACGGGTCTAAAAGGCCCGAGAGGGAAGAAATGATTTGAAAGCGACGAAGCGAATCCCGTGAGGGTCGAATTAACTAGAAAAGACCCGAGAGGGTTATTCTAAGTCGGGAGACCAGTTGTAGCACAGCCACAGGCCGTGACAACGTACTATGCCCTGATAAAGGAACAAATTGCGCAGCACCCAAGCAGGGACGAAGGAGCACTCAACGGATGCTAACAACGGGGCGCGAGATAGGCGCGCAGCACCGGTAATGACGGTAGGATGACCCTTGTGGGAAACTAGACGATGAAAGAATCGGCTAGGGGGTGCTTGAGGTTTACCACGATGAGTTCTGCCCGGTGGGAGATGCTTAAGTGCACCTCCCACGGGCACAAGCCAGGTGTCGAAAATAATAAACTATCTACCTATAAGGGGGGTCCCGAAGGGCGACACGACAACTGTCACAACCCTACACGTGTGGAACCCCGAGGTGCACCCTGTGCACACTAACTAAATAAACTAATACTATGCACCCGTCAAGGCGGTGCCTCTCACTGCACTACACTGGTGAAAACCAATCTTCAGGTCCAATTTCGAAAAGTAGCAAGACTTACCGAGCCTGTCGAACATTTCATCAAAACGTGGGATTGGAGCCCTATTCCGCTTGATGATGCGTTTCAGTGCGCGGTAGTCCACAACGCCACGGAGCTCTGAGGCGTTCTTCACAAAGAAGAACGGAGCGCCATAGGGAGAATGACTAGGGCGAATCTTGCCCGACTGCAGCAATTTGTCGACATAATCACGAGCGACCACCAACTCGGCTGGGGAGAGTTAATACAACGTTCGATAGGGCGGCTGGGCTCCTGGTTCAATCTCAATAGAATGCTCGAGTGCACGTTCAGGCGAAAAACCAGCAGGGAGCTCTGATTGGAAGACATCTTCAAATTCCGTAAGGAGAGCGGCAAGCTCGCGATCACCTTGTTACAAAATTGACTCCTTAGGCGACACTGCCGGGGAGGAACTGTTCTTGCTGGTGCTTCTAGGACGGGAGACGACATGAAAAATTGAGACCTTATTGGGAGGAGTCTGAAGAAACTTTCGAAATCGTTTCACTCCCAGCGCCGTAACACGGACAGGGGAACGGCGGGCAATCACTCTGGCAGCAAGAACATGGCCCGCAACAGACACAGTTCGTCTCTCATAATCAGTCTAATCATGTTCAGAAGAATGCCATGGCATGCCCAAAAGCACGTCATATCGACAAATGGCAACAAGCAGAATCGCCGACACGAATCGAACCGACAGCCATTTCTGTTACAGTGTCGGACGAGCCACGTTTGGAATGGCTCACGTCTATCAACGTCGGCTTAAACTCCAGTGAATCGCGATGCTGATCAGCGAAAGACTTAGATAGCACATTAGATATACAGCCATCATCCTTCAAATGGAAACTGGTAATCCATTAAAAGTTCCGTTGAAAAGAAGCAATGGAGAGAACGAAACGATAGAAACCTCGTTAGAATTCTCTAAATACAACGACACTTTTGATACAAGTCCCTTCTGACGTGCACTTCTTCTTTTGAGAGGGACCATTTAGTTTTCCGAGCTATCAGAGTCTACGTTGTCAACTGCGGCAAGAGCAGTCTCAAAATTAGCTACAATAGCGGATGAGCGGGAATCACGTTGACGGTGCCTGTAGGCGCGACATCCTGGCTTATGACATATGAAACAAGCGTTGTTCAAGACGTAGCTTCGAGCGCGAAGATGGGCAAGCTTTCGTGTTGCCAATGTCCATTGGCTCCGGCGTAGAACTTGATGGAGCAGTGGCACTCGTCGATCCCAAACTAAGGGACTCAAAGGCGGCCTCAACCCTCATAGCAATATTTGTTGCTTCTTCGAAATCAAAGCAATTTGCTTTACGGACTTCGAACTGCACCTCTTTTTTCAATCCAGTAACAAATTTGTCTCACTTCTCGCTCTGGGTCATGCCAGGAACGGTTAATACTATGTTAGGAAATCGTGACAAGTATTCCGCAACTGTAGCGGTTTGCTTGCAAGAGCGCAAATCATCACGAGCACGACGCTCATGATTCTCAGCCACAAATTTGCGTCTGATAGCAGCGGTAAACTCTTCCCATGTCTGAGGCACAGCGTTTGCCTACAAGAAAGAATACAACCAAATTGCGGCCGTGCCTGTTAACAAGGTTGTGGCAAAAGAGATTCTATTTTCATCTGACATAATGACATTGCCATTTGCCAGCTGAACAAGATTAAAATATTGTTCCACCTTGTACAGCCAGGTGTTTTTGGTGAGAAAATTACGAGTTCCAACAAACACCTGCGGCTTATTCGGTTTAAGATTGATAGACACAGTTGAATTCGTCGAAGCTGGGCTATCCATCGTCGAAATGATTCTAGCGATTGCTACCAGCTCAACAAGCGATGTTGACGAATGCTAAGAGGGTCGATTGCCCTCTTAACTGATCAGTGAACGCGCTATGGTTCGCCTTCAAATATGACACAAAGGCACTACTTCTACGACCTTTGGCCTCCAGAGACACGCAGAATGTGTCAGCCACCGTTTGCAGACTGGTGTCGAGCCTCAGCTCTCAATTGCAACATCAATTGCAACAGTCATTGTTGCGGTATTGAGACTGCTTGGAATTCCTGATTGCAAGGAAAACCTGCTCTAACTTTCGAACGGTTTGAAGATCTCGAGAAAAAAAAACAGTTCACTGACCGGTTGCGTCGGTGCGCCTCATGGTATATCTATTAAGATAAGGAAACCTAGAATGTTTCCAGCAAAATACTGATGAAGAAAGGGATATTATGCTTTGCCGGTGCAAGCTGTTGTTGATGCGCGAGGCAGATTTCTATTTGTATCGGCAATGTGTGTCGGTTCGACACATGACTCATTGGCATTGGCAGCTTCAAAGCTTTCAACCTTTCTCTGCCGTTTAGGTGAAGCATTTTGAATTTTAGGGGCATATGTTTGTACTGATAACTTGTTAACTCCAATACCGTCGTCGCAAATACGTACATGCTGGGAGAGGGCGTTTAATTTTTATCTTTTATCGCTGCGTGTTCACGTGGAGCAGGCGTTTGAGCGTCTGGTAGCAAGATGGAGAATGTTGCAGAGGACTCTACTGTTTACTGTGACAAAAAATGCAAGCATTGTGGTTTTCTGTATGAAGCTCCACAACTTTTGCATGGAAGGAGGTGACGAATGGCTACGTGGATTTTCTGTTCGAGAGCTGGAGGATTTGAAAAAGAAGGTACTGAAATGGTATTCAGATTGTAAGGACAGCTCGAAGTTCATGGTTTCTGACAACGAATGGCAAGGTTTGTCTTTATTTGTAGAACTTTGTACCACGAGAAGGGAGCAGATGGTGAAGATAATGAAGTATCGTCAACTCCTGCGTCCTGAACTGACAGGTGTTCCCGTCCGGTTCTAATCTTCCTTAAATGACATTCGCACAGGAGGCCCAAAGCCTTAACATATCTCGCCGCAACCATTGCATACAATGAGCTCCATTCAGCGTATCTACTGCGTAGCAGTTGCTTTCGTTCTCCAAATCGGCCTTGGGCAGCTTTTACAGCTTCGTCGCCGTTGTCGATACAGCTGACAGCCGTTGAAGCAGTCCCAACAGGCGTAGTAATCTGCCCATCTCATTGGTCTAACTGGTCACAATGGTGATGGTGCGGGGAAGAACGGTGTGCGCTGGCGAGCGCGGCGGCGGGCGTGGAAATGGCAGCTGGGCAGAAAGCAGTGCGGTGGCGGGCGCGACGGCAGCGGCGTAGCGGAGAACCCTGTGCGGCGGCGGGCGTCACGGCGGCGGCGCGGCCGAGAACAGTGCGCGTTATCGGGCGCCCAATGGCAGCGGCGTGAAGGCGAACGATGTATGGTCGCGAACGACGCGGCAGCGCGACAAAAAGCGCTATGTGGTGGTGGGCGACGCGGCAGTGAAGATTGCGCGGTAGCAGGCGCAGCGGCGGCAGCGGCGTGGAGGAGAACGGTGCACGTTGGCGGGCCTCCGGTGGATGGCAGCGGCGTAGAAGAGAACGATGTGTGCTGGCGGGCGCCGCGGCAGTGCGGCGGAGAACGCTGTGTGGTGGCGGGCGTCGCGGCAGCAGCGGCGTGGCAGAGAACGATGTTCGGTTAAAGGTCCCTAGTGGCGGCGACACGGCGGAGATCATTCTGCCGTGGCGGGTGCCGCGGGGCAGCGGCGCCGTGGAAAACTCTGTGCGGTGTCGAGCTCTGCGTCGGCGGCGGTGTGGTCGAGAACGCTCTGTGATTTCGGACACCAGGGCGGCAGCGGCGTGACGTTAAGTGCTGTAAGGTGGCAGGCGCCGCAGGTGTGGCGGCGCTGCAGAGAACGGGGCATGGTTGCAGGCAAGGCGGTCGCGGCGGCGCTGCGGTCTGGCCGTTGCAGTCGGGGGGGCGGTAGAGTAGAGAGACGGCGAAGTATGAGGGCAGGTGGGGTCAGGAGGTGGGGGTGTTTTGGGACGGTTTGAAGGCGTAGAGAAGCGATACAGTATGGAGGTGAAGGGAGTCGGGGGGTGAAAACGTTGCGAAATGCAGCTCGTGCGCGCACAAATATCATCGTTCAAACAGTTCATCCAGTTGAGGATGCCAGTTTGATGGTGCGCGCATCGTACACGTGTTTGTACGTCGAACGCGTGCTTTTTGCTCCATCGCGCTCGTCAGACGAGCCTCTTCTACCACGCCGGCGGCGGCACGCACTTAGATGGAGGGCATGATGATCATAAACGCCACGCGCACGGTGAGCCTGTGCGTGCAGCGAACGGCAACGAGCAGTCCTGCGTTGCCCTGCACGGCGGCCGCTTGCAGCCAGTTGCGCGTGCTGGCGCCCAACAGGGGCTCCACGGTCAGCCTCTTGCAGCGCTGTTCGCGCGCTCGCGGTCACGTGCAGAGGAGAGCGACAGCGACGTGCGTCGGCCCACAATACGAAAAAGCGGCGCAGCCTGGACCACACACTCTCGCGCCTACTTGACCACACCGCTGCTACCCCTCTTAACTCATCTTCGCGTCACGTGCACTGCGCGATCAGCAGCAGCGCGCTCAGCGCCCGTATCTAGCGCAAGAGCAGCACACGTATCCGCGCGCTCGCGCTCGCCGCCGCCGCGCTCTCTCGCCAGCTGTTCGCGCTGCGCGCATCCGAGGCATTCATCCGTCGCCATTGCTCCCGCCTTCGTCACTGCCCACGCCGCCCCCGTTGCCGAAGCACTGAAGACCGGCAGTTGATCTTGAAGGATTCGCGATCGTTGCATACGCATGATGACCAAGACATGGGGATTCCTCCAGGAACCGACAGTGTCATTTATGCCTTCGGTTCTGCGCTCGCATACTGAAGTTCTTGTGGGCGCTCGAATGCTGAAGGGGAAAAGTTTATACGACGCGCGGAGGATTGACGGAGATATGGTGGCTGACAGTTTTGTTTGTTCAAACGCCCAGCTTGCCCTATGAACATCGGAAATGGCCGAAATATGGCCGAAACATGACCGAAATGTGGGCGTTTAGCTCGAAAAGTTGTGAGAACATGTATTTCGTCAAAATAAACGATTTTCATTTTCAAGGAAATGGCCGAAATATGGCCTAAATATGACCTACATATGGCCACCAAGAAATATGAAAATTGTTTATCTCCACCAGTACACGTTCCTACCAAATTTCGAGCTAAACGCTTACATTTCGGTCATGTTTCGGCCATATTTCGTCCATTTTCGATGCTCGTAGGGTTGGTGCTTAAGCGAAGAGAACTGCGAGAATGACGTATGCTCGGCTAAAAGCTCTCTTGACGAGTCAGAAAATCAAACAAGAGAAGGCAACTGCCATTCCTCGGGACAAGCAGCAAGCCGCGGCGCAGGCGATCTAAAATGCAAGTCAGGCACAGACGATGCGAGCTCTAGATGGTTCCAACGCAGGGATGGTGCCGAGTAATGTTGCTATGGGATCTATGGCACCTAATGCTTCGGAAGCGGTTGCCACAGGGGGCAAGCAGCAACTTTCTGCTGACATGCACAACGAGTTGTTCTGGGACAAACTTGAAGAGATTCGGAGGAAGTACATGGGACCTCTTAACCATTTACTTCCTATCATCCAAAGGATCCACCATAAGGACTCGCCGTCGAAAGAGCAGTTCTTCAAGTTCCTTCAAGATTGTATCACAGTTTTGGCGCTTAAGCGAGAAACTCAGAAACCGGAAAGATTTGACTTTGGCGTACTGCAGCGCACTGAAAGCTTTCTAAACGGGCTTATTCAAGCTTACACCGTGAATCATGGAAAAAGTAGCCCGAATATGAGGGAAGGACTGGAGTCCAATGCGGCAGCAGCTGCGTCTGCCATGGCGGCTGTGGCAGGCAAGGCGGTTGAACCACCGTCTACCGGTCGGGGTGCGCTTTCGATGCAGGCTACCCGAGGGAAAGGGGGGGGTACAACTCACGCTAGTACGCAACGACTTGACGCCGGGCAACTGGCGCAAGCGCAGCCAGCTGCACAAGCACAGCCACAGAACGCGCAACAAAAGGCGCCACAACAGGCACGGGCACAACAACAGTTAGGTTTTCAACAACAGCAGCGTAGCTACCATTATGGAAATCAGCAGAGGATGAAGCTGTTGAACGAACTTAACATGCAGGCGGACGCTCATCAGATGCAATCAGGAGTGCAATCGCGGCAGGCTCGCGGGGGCGTAGCGGCGGGTACTGCTGGGGTGGATGGGTTGAAGCTGGCGGCCGCAAAACACGCTCACGCACAGGAAGTGGCTTCCAGGATGCCGAACGCACGCGCGCGACAGGCGTTGCAGAGGGGCGTGGGAAGAGTGCAGGGTGATGCTGGAGTAAGAGACAGTACGGTGGCCTCGCAGCAGCAGATGGCGCAACTGGTGGAACATATGCAGATGGGTCGACCTTGTTGTCAAGATGACGTGCTCGTGAAGACCCAGGCGCAAGTGGCTCAGGCTGCGGCGCATCCGCAGTGGCGCCGACTCAGGCGCAAGCGCTGGCGCAGTTGCAGACTAACCAGCAACTGCATAAACTGCATGCGCAACCTGTTATGGCGAGGATGCAACTCTAGCAGCCGCAGCAGCTGCAGCAGCAGCACCAACAACAGTAACAGGAACAGCAGCAGCAACAACAACAACAACAGCAGTAGCAGGCGCAGGAAACAGTTTCACCATCTAGTGCCAGTTTAAGCATGTTTATTTTAGCTAGCTTGCGTTCGGATCAGAGCAGCGTGCGCTCGCCGACAGAAAGCCGCGCCGGAGCGCACAAGGGCGCCAAGCAGCGGGAAAGTTGGGACTCGGGATAACAGGGGGCAAATATAACGCTAGGCGGGGGCGGGAACGGGCGTCGTGAAGGTGGGAACTACACACAAGTTGCGAACAGTGGTGCGGCGGCGGCGACGACTGCAGCGAG
Source organism: Gracilaria domingensis (assembly GCA_022539475.1). Taxonomy (NCBI): domain Eukaryota; phylum Rhodophyta; class Florideophyceae; order Gracilariales; family Gracilariaceae; genus Gracilaria; species Gracilaria domingensis. The sequence continues at coordinate 201,570 of VCMS01000021.1, forward strand.
TGGGGAAAATTCGGGCGCTGTGATGAACAAGGGCACAGAAGCGGTGGCGGCGGCTGCGGCGCAGTAGAACGCGTTGCTGAAAATGAAGAAGAAGAGTGCGAACCGGACAGAGATGAACGCGCCAAACAAGATGGCACACATCATCGCGATGATGAAGGCCGTGAGCGCGCAGGTGAACTTCCTGGAGCATTCGTTGCACATGGAGGGGAAACGGAAGCAGAGTGAGCGTAATCAAGCACCAACTTTTTGCTGACAGAAGAAAACTTACGGGGCATAGGTTTTACTTCAACAAGAAGTTCAAGTTGGATCAACAAAGAATCGTAGGCGCAAGGCGCTACTCATTGTCAGCTATATTGTCACAATCCGTCCTCTGCTTCTGTACAAACCTCTTAAACATCTTCAGAACATGATTATGGTTCTTCTCAAGAATAGCAACAACAGCGTCATCATGCACATCTCGAGCGCGTTTGATTTGAACAGAACTTTCGGCGAGATACTGAGCCACTTCACACGGCTTTCAACATTTCGAGATTCGATTTCATCTGTAGAATCCTTGCCACCAACATCTTTTGCCTTCTCATGCCTCAGACGCTCGTATTCAATCTGCTCCATTATCAATGCTGTCTGCCCTTGACAGATCCTGTGCGAAGAACTAACCATCCTAGAGATTTCGTTCAATTCTTTCTGAATTCCACTATTTCTAGAGCTCGAAGCCCGCCTCCCTCCACCGAAGATATTGTCGTTATTTTGCTCTCTCCCGAGCTGTCCCTCTTCAACAACACCTCTACCATGTTCTATTAACTTGGAAGTAATCTTCATTAGGTCTTCGTCTTCGTTGCTGTTACCCATGCGCGTCACAATAAAGAACTCATATATGCTTCTTGACTGCGCATTTAGTCCACCAGATGGACTCAACTTTAGAAAATTAGTAAAATTAGAAGGGTCATTCTTGCCTGACTTTGACCAATTCGCCCGTGCTCTGGTTACCAAACCTTAGCCGAGTCATACTGTCTTTTCAGCAACACAGCAGATCTGCAACAGAGCGCTCTCTGATTGGAGTCAAAATTATCAATTCGACCAGCAAAGTTTTCCTTTGAATCTACAAAGGCTTCGTTAACCCGCTCTGCAATTGTCAACCATAACGAGTCTCTTGTAACATTTCGATCTAGCTCTGCACGCCCGAGAGTTTGACAGTTTGCTTTCTGCAAAGCAATTTTGGCGATATTGTCGTCGCGCGGTATAAGTTGTAAACGCCCAAATTTGTTCAATGAGAAGCTCGGTTCCTTTGGCTCATCAGGGTCCTGCGTCAGTGGGAATCTCTAGTTTTCCTTTCCTTCGCTCTTATATGCCTCAATAGCCTCGACCACCCGCTTACGGTTCTTATTGTGTAGCATCTCGGCAAAGCTACCAACAGAGGGTAGTGGTGTGAGCTCATCCTCTCTCCCTTTCGCTTGCTGTTCGAATTGAATAAAAAATTGTATCTTGGGATTGAGAGAAATGCAATCACTAACGGTAATGTCATCTACACTTTGCGTATGAAAAAACGTGATTATGCGTGCAACAAGTTGGAACTGTTTGCTATTATGCTGGATCAACTTGTAGGCATTGCACAATTCTTTCAGCGTAGACAAATTTTTTCACCAGAAATGAGTACAAAAATGTCATACAAAGCTATTCGCGAAATTCTGGTGTGTCAAACGGCAAGATTGTGACGGCTGAAGATTTTGGGGACTGCGTCGTATGGGGGAGTGGAGAACCATGATCGGGATAAGAAGATGGCGTTGTTGCTAGAGCTCGAGAGGTTTTGGTGACCTCATTTCGTCGAGAGGATAAATGTTTACGCGGGCTGCGACGGGGCTGAGGTGGGATATTTGAAGTTTCTTTCCTGGGGTGCGCCATGTTGGTCACGGGGGTGAGTGTCGCGAAAATGAACGTAAAACAATTGCCAACGGCGCTCAACGATCGTGGCTCGGATGGTATTGTGTACTGTAGGAGCCCAGGCAAAACTCGTTAAGGGAAAACTAAAAGGGTGTTCAGTAGACTTGCAGACAAGATGACTGGTGTAGTAAGGTAATATGACCAACGTCATTGAAAAATAAGTAAGTTTCTGTTTCACTGACATTTCCATGAGTGTGATTCTTTGAAAAAATTAAATTCCTCGAAAATGCCCTTACATTTTATTGAAAGGCATCAATTTCATTTACCGCCGAATGATGTTTCAATGACAATGGGTTTTGCTCGGGGAGCCAGCGGTCAGCTTGATTTTGCTAGTTTGCACTGCGCAGATGGATTTCGCGGTAGGGTCATGAGGGATTGAGATGAGGCTCTTTCGAGAAGTATTCACAGTTCGCCGGCCAAGTGGCGCTTTCTGCTTTGCCAATCGTTTTGTTTACAGCCAGACTGCCCTCTGAGTCTCCTATAGGGGCATTCAAGAAGGCACAGAATCGTGAACGGATGATGTGGCTTTTCGCCAATGAAACGCCGATCACGTTTTCTCTCACGTCTGTTCAGTCACTACCTTAAGTAAATGGAAAACTGAGGCCGCCTTCTTACACCAGGCTTGGTTCTAGCTCGTGCAAACTTCATAGATTTACAACCTTTTTGGTCCAGTAACCACGTGTGGTTCTTGCATGAGTGTATTCTCAGGATCACTTAAAATCCCTTACCAGGTGTATATCTTTTGTTTTTTTCTGTTTTGTTGTTTATTTTCTGTTCCGTTCTGTATACGGCGTGTCTCTGTGACAAACATACTTTCTGTTCGTTTCCCTTGGTTGAGACATCGTTTTTTTCGCCCCAGTATTGGGTTTATTTCGGCACCATTGTGGTGTGCCGCTCCGCTTCCGGCTCTGCTTCTGCCGGTTGGCACGGGCCTTGCTCCGTTCCGGGTTTCTTTCTCTGGAGGGATCTAGATTCCCTTCCGCTTTCTTTCCCGCTTTCTCTGGGTTTCCTCACCACTTTTCGTCACTTTTTCCTTTTCTGTTTTCACCTATGTAGGTATATCCACGCACTGTCTCCGGTCTTACTCCCGGCTTTTCAATCGACAAGAGTACAGACAGACGGCTCTTCTGCTGAGTCTGCCCTGCTAAGGAGTGGGACGCGGACATCCTAGTGGAGGTTCTGCCATTGCGCTAGTCGCAGGGTTTTGTTCTATACCAGGTGGTACACCAGACATCGAAATATATTTAAAAAATTACTGAATCGCATAGAAGAGCATTGCATAGAACAGAATTTAAAAAACGGAACAATGAGGGCGTGGATTTTATAGTTTATGCGGGGAATTTAATTTTTAAGTATCAAAATTCGTGGGATGTATTATTCGACAAAGGATATCAAGGAGCGGCTGAGGCTGCGTGTGCTGTTCATCCAAAAAACACTTCAACTTGGACATTTAACATTTGATGAGGAGGAAAACATTTTTAAAGTATCTTCTGATCGTGATCTGGCGGAAAAATATTTTAGGCGTTTTACGCAACTCTGGTACGTTTAAGGTTCCAAGTATCGTTGGGATGAAACACTTTACGATGATATATATTTATTTTGCCCGATTCTAACAAAGGCGCATGTAATGGAAAGTCCGCTATGAGCCGCCGATGGAGATATTTATAATAGAATTAGGGATTGTTTGATGTCAATTGGCGAAGAATCCAGAGCAAACCCCAGACTTTCCCAGAAAAAGTATCGTGCAATAAGAAAGCCAAAAGTGGACGCTCATTTTAGATCCTTCATGGCCAACATCAAACCGAGAAATATAAAATGAATCGCACTATACTTGAGTCTTTAAGATATTTCAAAGTCTTCTTGTCAGGTAAACGCTATTTTTTTATTTTAATTAGGTCTTCCTCTACAAACCATTTCTAATTTACTTATTACTGCTTTATGAACTGCGAGAAGCTCTTTTTGTTTTCTTTGCGCAATCATCTACTATTTGTAAAGAAGATCTACTGCATTCTCTGTTTTTGTGACGTGGTATATTCTTGTATACCACGCTATTTCTAGGTAGAAAAGGTAAAATGATAAAGTATACACCTACTACGCGAAAGATGCGTGTTTTCGTTGTATGTCTAATTCAATACCAGTTTATAGACGGGTACGCATATAGTTGCTCTATGTAATGTAGGCCTTGTTTTAAGATTATGTAAAATGAAGTCTACAATACAGCGCTGTACTTTAAGGCTTATATTACATCTCCAAAAGTGAGATTTATGATTTTTTTAAGAGTACAGTTCGTGCAAGAAGACCAATATATATATATATACATAATCAGTACTTAAACGTCTATATTATGCGCCGTTACGTGTCATGCCATCATCGGCTGTCCGAGCGGGATGCTCCGTTTACGACGAGACCAGCGGAAAAAGGTGCGATGCGGTATTATTGAGAAAAATTCGCACCGTTATGCGCTTCTTCTGTTGTTAACGGCACATTCTGATGCCAACAGAAGTGGTAGAGGATTTAAAGACTGGCTTTATTCCTGTTCAAATGTTGATAAGTGTAAAAACACAGCCTGAAAGAGACATTGTACTGCAAACAGTGAAGTTACACTAGAAGGAGCTCTCGCTCGGACACACGGCCCTCTGTTTGGCCGTTGCGTCAAAGTCTGTGCATCTCACAGAAACGGTCCACCACCGGCCTGTCGATAGGCTGAGTGAGAGGTGATCTGTCGATTCCTCTAGCGATTATGCCAGTGGTCGAGGGCTGTTGCGTAAGCGAACTCTCGGAGTGGTAGAAGATGCAAAGTGCAGTGTAGTTGTAATATGTAATAAATCGATAGTCGTCTTCTTTCTTGTTTTTGTCTAGAGATAGCTACCTAAGTACTGATCAACAAAATACAATATCATCCTCTTTGTCACGTTCAGTACTGTTTGCTCAAGGCAATTCAACTACCGCTCGTTCTCTGTAAACCATAAATTCAACTTGATACCAGTTGAGCACAGATGGTCTATTTCTGTCTGGCGTTATTGTCAACACTCGACAGTAAGAGAGGGACAAGAGAACACAAAGTCGAAATACCTGTCCATGATTGTTGTTAAAAAGAAAAACTGAATATTGATGGGCTCACGTTTCCGGCCTTCTGAAGGCTATAGTCCCAGGTTTCAATGACAACTGCGGCGGCTTCCTCCAAGCTGTCAACAGTTAACTATAACGTTCTCCTCGAGGCTGCAGTGGCGGTAGATTCCAGCGAACGGCGGCTGATATCTTTACTGATAGGTTGAATAAATGGTTTCTCTTTTGTTGTTGATGTTGCCGGCAGTTGCTAAGCTACGGGCTAGTCACGATCTTTTATACTGCTTAGAATAGGTCAATTTCCTAATACAAAGACAAATAATATACCTCTCTTGATTTGTACATACTGAACAAGTAATGAAAATGCTATGCATTATAATGCACATACCGCTTTGCATTATAAATTGCATTTTATCAACAGAATTCAACCTCTTTCCACATGAATCATTTTATATTGCATTCAGAATCGACACAAATTGCCTGTGCCTGCGCAGCCTGCAGAGGTTTGAAAGAGTTGAACACGGTCTATGTCCGTGCTCACTTCTTGGGGGAAAGAGGTAGAAGCACAGTCACAGCCTCTACTCACAGCTTCGCCTCTCTAAATGTCAGAACAAGAACAGCCCGTCTCCACAACGTGTGAAGAAGGGAAGATTACAAAAGAGAATTGAAATCAAGAAGAGGTTCTTTACTTCTTTTGCTCCATTTCTCTACGCTGGTTAAAGATACTTCCCTCAGCATCGCACGGATTTGCGTGACACTTCGATTCTCCTTTGTTGTGACGATTGATTTAATGGCGTATACACACATTAACAAACCGTACCAGATCCCAGAAGCGTATTTCTAGAAGAGAGACTGATGACAGGTGCGTCAAATGTTCCCATCAGAGAGTGAGGGCGGCTTGGTAGAATCAATTGCGGAGAAAAGAACGAAGAACTCTGCCGAAACGAAATCGAAACGGAGATGAAGGAGTGCAAGATCTTTTATAATGAACTGCGTAATTATGCATGGATTAATGGTTGGTATGGTCATAGAAACTCGTGGATATTCCGGACTGAAATACATTGCTGGACACATTCTATGATAATACTGCTATAATTACAGCTATTATTTCATTAGACGCGGCACTTGTAAAGCACCATCGCACCAATAACGATGGCTTGCAGGGCAGCAGCAATGATTTTATTGGTGGTAACTACAGTTGCGTCTACCCATTGTGTAGAACAGTTACGCTGTAGGGACCAGTAACTAGAATGCATTAGTGCATTTTTATGTCATAATTCATGATTAGAAACTCTATATAAAGGGACTTAGAGACGTCTAGCAGTATCTCGACCAAACACAACAATGCGTTCATCAACTTTTTTATTGTATTAACCTTAACCAATATCTTGCGCAGTGCAGCTAAGTATGTTATTACTGCGTCTAGGCCTCTGTGCCTTGCTAACATCTTTTGTGCTTGCCCGTTTTGTGCGAGCACTGCTCTACTCAACAGATAACCCAGTACCGGTCTAAGCGCCCTAGGCGTGGACGGGAATCGGGTATAGTGTACCAAAGGCGCTTCTATTGTCAGTGAGCCCCACAAGAGCTTCGTCTCGGATAACAGTGTCGGTCGAGAGACCTGGTGCTACACGCACTTTGGCGCTCTACGGGAAGCTGTCCGTTGGGTTTTCTTTGATTGCCGCCTAACGTACTCTGCAAGAGGCCAGCTTGGAGTACGGAGTGAAGCCTTATCTTCAGCTAGTAACACACCCTTGGGAAGCCTCGTAAGAAGTCTACACGCTTGTCTCCGTACGCACAGAGATAAGTCTGGCTGCAGAATTCGCGTGCAGTTTGTTGTCGTCAGTTGTTCGATATCTTTCGTTTGGTGGTTATGGAGCCACTAGTTCCTCTTTCTCTTTTCTTTGCCCTGGGATCTTTCCCTGGGCATACTACGTTTATTTCTTTGGTGGATTCTGGGCCCATGCTGGTCCTTTTATGTGGCTGGTTGTTCTAGCCTGAGTCTCTTTCTGCTACGAGAGGCAAGTGTAAGGGTCTGTAAACACCCGCGTCGTTTGCCAACAAAATGAGGTCCACATGGTACTTTCGAGGAGGGTGCCAACCAAATGAAGCATCATTCTCTACCGTTCTTTTCGAAGGTTCTTCCGTCGATGTGAGAAAGTTCTTCTTCTTCCATGAGAATGTTGCAATATCTGGCAAGACTGAAGAAGAACGTGCTCTTGGCCTTCTTGGATTTCTGGAAGGCGAAGCATTCGATTTCTATTACGAGACCTATGCTGAAGACGCTTATATGGCTGCAGAATCAAGAGATTACAACTCCGTTAAGTCGTCGCAGATTGGAGGCTTTAGTTCAAGTGAGGGACCTGAAGAGAAAATTCGCCGTGCAGTTTCATCACGTTTAGACTATAAAGATCTGTTCGGGTCGATGAAAGAGATGGAAAGCTGTTTTGAGAAAGCTGGATTCCACTCCGAGGCCAAGTTCGGCCTCCTTCGTCAAGCGGTCATGGCATTTGCGGAATTGGCGCAGTTTGTAATGTTTCGTGGTGCTGAGGACTACACTTCTCTAAGAGAAGTCGTGAAATCATTTGTCTCCGGAAAGAAGACCCTAGGTTTATACGGAGCCCTTAATGCTCTTTCCCCGACCAAGCACGTTCTACAGAAGCCAAAGAATCAGGCGTAGTCTTCGTCTGATGTCCTTGAGGACAAAGTGAATGAATTATCCGACCAGCTTGCGCTTTTGTCTCTGATGATGAAGAAGAGTCAGTCCTCTCAGTTGAATAAACGTCAAGGTGGCGATCGTATGTGTTCGTATTGCCGACAGCCAGGACCTATTTCCATCAAATGTGAGTTGAACCCTCATCGTGACACTCGTTGCGTCCGGTGCGGTAAATTCGGCCATTCAGTGAATACATGCTGGAAGAGATCATCTAATGACAACTCGCGCGAATTGAAGTTTAAGAACGGCAAGAGTGAATCGCAGTCTGAAGAAAAGCTTAGAGTGGAAGATCCCCCTTCACCTTCAGAACAGCATGAGAAACAGAATCATGCCTCTGTCATCACGGATCAAAAGAATGACGACGACTTTCTGAGATGAAACCTCACTTCCAAAGCAAGCTCGTACGGAAGAACTAAGTGGAATCTTGCCGGTCATGTTCCCGAGTACTTCCCAGTCTCAGGAGAACGGTAATAGATGTGTCCGTTCCGCACAGACCAAGAAGATCAAGACACGTAGGTCTGGATTCCGAAAGAGTTCCTCGAGCAAAGTTAAGCTTCACGAACACGTGGGCAAATACAATGTCTACGAAGAATTGGCCAATGCCTCTTCTGGTTTGACCTTTAGATAGTTACTTCGAGGAGATGCTGACGAAGCGAAGAAGAGTATTCGCCGTCTCATTTCTGCTCGAAGGTCTACTAGAACCACGGCCTATGCGGATACAGATGTGAAGACCCGTCGTCTGAAAGTCGTTCAAGTTAAGATTTACGGCTTGGATACACAGACGTTGCTCGACTCAGGGGCGGTTCCTAACCTTATGTCTGCCAGTCTTGCGGAAAAGCTTTCTGTCAAACCAGCGGTGACAGAGAAGAAGATCACCGTGGCTGATGGAAATACTCCCGAATGTTTGGGTATTCTCAAAGAAGTCCCAGTGAAGTTCGCATCAGTCGTAGTCCCCCTGGACTTTCTTGTCGTGAAAGAAACTCCATTTCAAGTTATCATTGGTTGTCCTTCTTTGGAAACGCTTCAAGCTTGTTTGGATCTTGGAACCCAGCAATTGAAGATGAGACGTGATGGAAAGTCCATCAATCTTGGACTTGACTACGACAGAACAAGTCTCGAGCAGTACACTCCACTTTCTGGTACTGACAGTGAAGACTTCACTTATGACTCCAGTGCAGTTCCTCTCTCGTCTGATTCCGAATCTGATGACGAGGATGAATTGGTCTTAACCCACATGAAGAGTGACTATTTCCCAGAAGATTACACTTTGGATTTCAGTCGTACGGAGAACCTAGTGATGATTACTGATTCCCCGGAACAGCCCCCTGAGTCTGAGTCTGAAGAAGATCGGCCTGAGTCAGAAAGAGAGAAAGAAACCCCTCAAAAAGGACCTGTCGTTCCTCCCGCTTTCTCCTTAGAAGTCCCAGGTTATGCACGTTCCGAGTGACGATCAGAAGTGATTGTCTTTCGCGATGCGTTCACGAATGACTGGCAAGCCCACGGACCAGATGAGACAGAAGTTGTGTCCCAGGAACTGGCCCAGTTGGTGTCCTAGCTTCAAGCTAAGCTGAAGCTGTGGAAGAAGATAAGGCTGTCCCAGATGAGAATCGACGATTCGAAGATGCAGGGGGAGACGATACTTCTTCTGGAGACTCAGCTTACTCGGAGCCTGTCGAACCGATATTGACAATTCCGATTAGAGATGATGTCGTACTTCTCGATAGTAATGGACCCAACCAGCCAGCAGGGACACTTAATCTTCGAGTTCATCGTCGTTTTCCAACGTTGCGCCCCGGAGATTCATTAGCCCGGGAGGCGTCAGAGTTGCCAGTCGGTGCACGATTCACACTCGACATCGACAATGATTTGCAACCATATCTTTTCCTCGACCCAGAAGGTCAAGAACACTGGCTTTCTCGCCCCGGTCCTAGTGATCCACCGCGGACAGTCATGATCAGGATCGTTCACCGGAAGAGAATGAAGAGCTTCCTGAACTGGTTATGGATGATTCCGATGATGCTAATCCAACTGTGCCAATCGGGGCACCTGCCGATGATAACCAGTTTGACTCAGATTCTCCGCATGAATGTCAGCAGATTGAGAACTTTGTTTGCGTTTTGGATGACACTGCATCAGCGCAGTCAAAAGAAGATGAAGTTGAGCAGGAGCATAATCATATTATTATTATAGAACGGCTATTCCTTCTTCCTGAAGACGTCCAAAGAGCTCTGTTAGCTTCGCTAACTGATTTCGAAGTTGTTGCCTGGTCTCTGTATCACCTCCGTCCTTCAGATGTTTCAATTATGAATAAATTCTCGTTGGAAACAGATATCCCGATTCATTCCCGAGTTCAGCGTCTCGCACCTAAGCACGAAGACGTTGTCAAGAAGGAATTAGACAAGATGCTTTCCGCAGAAATCATCAGGCCGATCAACTCTCTTTGGTCTTTTCCAATTGTCATTGCTACGAAAAAAGATGAAGAGCCTCGCTTTTGCGTGGATTATCGTCCGTTGAACCCCGTGATGAACCCAGATCGTTGGCCTTTGCCATACATCGAAAAAATCTTTGACAATCTCCGTGGAGCCAAGTACTTCACCACTTTTGACTTATTCTCCGGATATTGGCAGATCCGCATGTCTGATAAATGATAGGAAATCACCAGCTTTGTCTGTCCTCAAAACTCATATCAGTTTGAGGTTATGCCATTTGGTCTCATGAACGCGCCTCCCACATTCCAGAGAATGGTGGACTCCATCCTCCGTCGAATCGTTTTCGCGAGAGTCTACATTTACGACGTAATGATCTTTTAGAAGACTGTGGCAGAACACCTTGAACACCTCAGAGCTATTCTGGAGAAGATTTCTTCTCATGGACTGAAGTTGAAAATATCTAAGTGTTTCTTTGCGGAGCCAAAATTAGCCTTCTGGGCCATGTGGTAGATTTGTATGGCGTGTCTGTAGATATGAAGAAAATCAAGAAGATCCAGGAAGCTGCCGTTCCCACTACGACAACCGAGCTTCGCAGTTTACTTAGCTTGGCTGGATACTATCGCCGATTCATCAGGAACTTCGCTGAGTCTTCTGCTGTTTTACATTCCGCGACCTCTGAAAACAAGAAATTAGAGTTCACGGAGGAAATGAAGTCAGATTTCGAAGAGTTGGAAGAGAAACTTACGTCTCCCCCAGTGTTGGCTTTTCCCGATTTCCCGAGCCCGTTTCGTGTTGAAACCGATGCATCCACTTGGTGCCGTTCTCGCCCAGAAGAAAGAAGAAGGAATGTTTCACCTTCTTCAGTACGCAAGTCGAACGTTGAATTCATCCGAGAAGAAATATTCTGTCTGCGAGAAAAAAGCTCTAGCAGTTATCTTCGCTTTGAAGAAATTCAGAATCTATTTGCTCTCTTCCATTCCGTTTCAGTTGATGACCGATCACCAAGCATTGAAGCATGCGTTCTCGAAGAAGGATGTTCATGGTCGTCTTGCCAGGTGGTTGGATTTTCTCGCCGAGTATCAATTTGAGATCGTCTATCGCGCTGTGAGATAAAGTAATGCGCAATGGATGTTCGTCGGATGAAAGTTTTGGACATCTATAGGATATCAGTCGGATATCTTCATCGCATCCAGGATATCCCAATGATATGCCGTTGTACCTCGTTGGATGCGGCTAATTGATGCCCTCTACATGTCCTTTTGATGTACAAAAACTATTCCAAAGATATTCATATGATGCACGAAGATATGTCCCATGGATGTCCGGAAATCCACGGTGCATCATTTGGACATCACAAAATCCAATGGGTCTCTCCTCGTACATCATATGCGTATCAGTTGGTTATCATTTGGGAATTGTTCATGCATCATTTGAGCATCATTTACGTGCACCATATGGACATTTTGAGGAGATCAAATGGACATCTTCAGGTTTCGTAATTCTAATATGATTTACCTTGAGGATATCATCCGGACATCAATTCACCTCTCTGGGTCGTCCTGGTGCTGTGAATCCTGCCGCTGATTACCTCTCTTGTTATGAATTAGATCATACAGAAGACGAGAACTCTGTGGAGGAAGGCGATCTAGTTGCCTCAGTTGGGTTCCCCGAATTCGAACGCATTGAGCCATACTATGCGAATATTGGTCGTTACCTTTGCAATTTAGAGATAGATGAAGAAGACACGAAGTTGCGCACTGCTGCGAAGCGTACCGCAAAGCACTTTGTTGTCTGGAATGACTTCTTGTTCCGTAGGACGAAAGATGGAATTCGTCTGGTTTTACCGATTCGTGATCGAGTTCCGTTAATTCGAATGTTCCATGATGAAGTTGGACATTGAGATAAAGACGCCACGAGGAATTTCTTAGTTGATCGCTTCTGGCAGCTGAATATTCGTGGAGACATTCACAAGTATGTTCAGAGTTGCGTAAGATGTCAGTTGATGGCCCCAGTGATCTCGTATCGAGCTGATCAGAGAGCTCCGCTGACAAACATCTTTGACACGTTCTCAATAGAATTTGCCGGACCTCTTCCAACTAGTACTTCTGGAAATCGCTTTCTCCTCATTGGAGTAGAACATTTGACTGGTTGGCCTATCGTTATTGCTATCCCAGATTCGACCTCAGAAGTTGTTCTCACTTTTGTAAAGAAAGAGATCATCCTTCCCTTTGGTCCGCCTCATTTCATCGTGTCTGGCAATGCTATTTCTTTTCTGGCAAATTCCATTCGAGAACTTATGAAGAAGTATGAAATTCAGCTGAAGCCGGTTCTCGCATATGCTGCGATGTCGAATGGCCGAGCCGAAAGGATGGTTGGAACGATCAAGCGCGCATTCGCTAAGACTATTGTCGACAAAGGTTCAGAGTGGGATATGGCCTTAGATCAAGTCGTTTATGGGTACCGCCGCCGCAAATTGGTTGATGGATTCTCTCCGTTTGAGTTAATGTATGTTACAGTTCCTCTCATGCACTCTACGGATCCCATTTTCCTCATTGAAGATGCCATGCTGTTCGAACGCCCTCTCGAGTTATTGGCCGTCCTTCCCCAGCGTGCTACGCGTGTTGCGATGCAGCCTAGTCGCCAAGATGACTCGAAGCATGCTCATCGTGTCAATGTCGAAGATGAAGTCCTTGTCGCTGTTGTGAAAGCTCTGAGTCGTACGTTGAAGTGGCCACCTTTCGTATCAAAGTTCTATGGACCATGTAAGGTGGCCAAAGCATGTCATCCCCGTTATACTCTGGTCTCTCGTGGAAACCGTTACACCAGGAAGGCTATCCATGGCCGTCGTCTCGTGCCGTTGCACCCTCGACCGATGCAGTCTCAGAACGAATGATGATCTTCAGTAATTTGATTCGAGTCGGTTGCCGCGGCGTAGCAACCGTTCAGTGTGGGAGTGTATGAAGTGGGAACTCTACAGTTTATCATTTTTATTGCACCTATTTGATATTCTATACTTCATAATGTAGGTGCGGTGCACTGCTGTAAGTACAATCAGCAGAACATCGTCACTTGGCATGCATGCACGTGTGCTAAGCTGGCCAATGATGTCACACTGTACTGTGTTCCGCCCCACTACTCTACAAATAGGAGTACTACATGTAGAGCAAAACCCCTGCGATAAACGCTATGGGGAATCTCCACTAGGATGTCCGAGTCCTACTCCCTAGGACGGATAGATTCAGCAGAAGAGCCCTCTGTCCGTACTCGGGTCGAGTGACAAGCCCGGTGTAAGACCGGAGACGGTGCCTGGGTATACCTACAGAGGTGTAAACAGAGAAGGAATGAGTGACCAAAAGTGGTGAGGAAACCCAGAGAAAGGGGGGAAAGAAAGGGGAAAGGAACCGAGATCCCTCTAGGGAAACCAACCCGGAGCGGAGCAAGGCCCGTGCCCACTGGCGGGAACAGGGCCGGAAGCGGAGCGACACACCACAGTGGTGCTGAAATGAACCCAATACTGGGGCGGAAACGATACCTATACCAGGGGAAACAAACAGAAAGAATGTGCCTCACAGGGACACGCCGTGTACAAAACGGAACAAACGACAAACAACAAAAAAAACAACAAAAGAGAAACATCAACAGAAATATAACTGGTAGGGTTCCTAAGTGATTCTGAGGGGTTGTAAACCTACGAAGGTTTCATGCACTAGAACCAAGCGTTGGGTTGAAGAAGGCGGCCTCAGTTGGTCATTTACTTCCAGGCTCCAGGGTGCGATCACCCAAGCATATATACTACTACTGCAGTAACGACAACTACGGTACACACCTCCCGAGGTCGGTACACGTGGACCACCCACTGTCAGGGTGCCAGGTACTTCCCAGCGGGGATGGCACAAATATCTACATGCCAGATCCAACACGTGGACTACTACTACAACTACCAATAAGTCCCAATACACATTCCATCTGAGAAGGTTCAACAGAACAGTCAAGAATTCTCCCAAGTACTTGGGCCAAAGTTTCCATCACAGTGCATCTTCCTACAAGGATTCCATCTTCTCAGAGCAGTACAATTAATACCCAAGTACGGGGATGCGTTGCTCCACACTAGTGCATCTAGTTAATAACTATAGTGCGTAATCGCATTTCAAGTCTCTTCTAGAGGGTTCAGAACTCTATATAAAGGGCCTCAAAAACGCCTAGCGGTGTCTCGACCCAATATAACATTGCATTCATCAACTTTATTATTGTATCAAGCTTACTCAATAGCTTGGGCAGTGCAGCTAAGTATGTCATTACTGCGTCTAGGCCTCTGTGCCTTGCTAACATCTTTTGTGCTTGCCCGTTTTGTGCGAGCACTGCTCTACTCAACAGATAACCCAGTACCGGTCTAAGCGCCCTAGGCGTGGACGGGAATCGGGTGTAGTGTACCAAAGGCGCTTCTATTGTCAGTGAGCCCCACCAGAGCTTCGTCTCGGATAACAGTGTCGGTCGAGAGACCTGGTGCTACACGCACTTTGGCGCTCTACGGGAAGCTGTCCGTTGGGTTTTGTTTGATTGCCGCCTAACGTATTCTGCAAAAGGCCAGCTTGGAGTACGGAGTGAAGCCTTATCTTCAGCTAGTAACACACCCTTGGGAAGCCTCGTAAGAAGTCTACACGCTTGTCTCCGTACCCGCAGAGAAAAGTCTGGCTGCAGAATTCGCGTGCAGTTTGTTGTCGTCAGTTGTTCGATATCTTTCGTTTGGTGGCTATCGAGCCACTAGTTCCTCTTTCTCTTTTCTTTGCCCTGGGATCTTTCCCTGGGCATACTACGTTTATTTCTTTGGTGGATTCTGGGCCCATGCTGGTCCTTTTATGTGGCTGGTTGTTCTAGCCTGAGTCTCTTTCTGCTACGAGAGGCAAGTGTAAGGGTCTGTAAACACCCGCGTCGTTTGCCAACAAAATGAGGTCCACATGGTACTCTCGAGGAGGGTGCCAACCAAATGAAGCATAATTCTCTACCGTTCTTTTCGAAGGTTCTTCCGTCGATGTAAGAAAGTTCTTCTTCTTCCATGAGAATGTTGCAATGTCTGGCAAGACTGTAAAAGAACGTGCTCTTGGCCTTCTTGGATTTCTGGAAGGCGAGGCCATCCACAACTTTTGATATGTGTTGCACCATCAACCGCTCTTGCTGTGTCCTGAAAACCCGCCAGCATCGAAATGGGAATAATCACCGCCGGTCGAAGAAAAACTACAGAAACAATATCGGAAAATCATGAAGGTCGAGATTCAACACCTTGTAAATCGAGAATATATTTACAACAATCACCCCCTCCCGTGCGGAGCACATTTAAAATCAGGGTAACCGAATGCTTCAGATGTTTCAATTTCTCTCATAAGTACTTTTTCTGTCAACATCATCTACATACGCCGAAACGTTTGCGTTTATCCAAAGAGGCATCAAATCATAGGCAAGGATCAGTCGTAAAGGATGCAGAAAAACGTGTAACGTTGAAGATTTCAAGATGAATCAAGAGTTGCAACATATTTTGGCAATGTATGTACCAAAAGTGTTCACACAACTGTGAATGTCGGCTATAGTCCGAACGAGTGATGTCCAGACAGTAGACAACAGAGATGGCGAGACAGTCGGCGACCGGTCCTCGGTAGGACTAGGCTACCGCTTGTCGGGCCTAGCGCAGTGGCGGCCCCTTGAGAAGCTGCGTGCGCGTCAATTACGGCCTCTCGTGGAGCTGCTTGACGAATAGAAATACGAGCAATCGTCGTTTACGTTGGATAAGATGATGGATGATGATGAAGATCATCATCATCAACTGTTCTGCTTGCAAACCTGCATTCTTAGCCGCTGTAAACCTGCCAAAACCAGCAACTCATAATGAGCCAACGTACAGCAGGGGCTCTAACAATCTTAACTTACGCAACATAAAATGATCTACCAAAAACCTCTTGAAACCGTCTTGCGTTAGCTTCTCGTAGGCTTAGGTTAAATTCCTGTCATTCTGGATTCCTGTCATTCTACACTCCAAGCATTTTCTTTTGAACAACGTTCGCAATCTGTTGCACCCAGCCCTTTAGATGGATTTTGAATTCATTCGTTGTTAACAGTTGCCGAAGCGGGTGAGAATCCAGTACCAAACACTTTGTTAACCCATACGCGTAGTTATGACATTCAGTGTAAGAGAGTGGACGAGCAGGAGACTCTCGCTTGAATGAAACTCAGTTTACAATGTATGAGTGTTGGCTCCCTTCTCTGAGACTATCAGAAGAGAGTAACACCTTAAGTCTTCTAACGTACGAGGAGTTCATGTTTGGCTTCAAACATGAACTCTCATGAATTCAAATTAAACGGTTGTGAACTGAATTGAATGGTTGTATATGATTCTCTTACATTCACCCCCTTTTTGAAGTTGACGACCTCGGCAACGACTCAAACTTTTGAATCAGCTCCTTGCAGTGGCGTAGATGCGACTTTGGCATCCAAATTGCTTCCTGTACAGTGTGTCCTTCAAACTGTACGAGGTATTCCACTTTCCGACGATTTCGTCTTTTCTGCAGGATTCCGATTACTACATGTTCTAAAGTTCCTTTCGGGTCAATAACAATTGCCAAAGATGTGTTTTCTTCCTTCGAGCGTACGTATTTCTTTAATTTTGATACATGAAAGACATTATGCGCCTTCTTCATTGACGGTGGTAGTTCGATTTGATATGTGACAGGCCCAAAAATTTTTTGTACTCCAAGTGGACCCATAAACGTGGGTTGGCATTTTTCTGGTAAGTCACTTCGTGCGGCAACTCCAGTTCCTTCCACACGTAATAGTACAAGATCTCCTACTATGATGTTTGCTTGACGCGCTTTCTGTTTGCATAAAACAGTTGGTTAGCATATGCTGTCTGCAGGTTGTCCTGAGCGAGTTGCCTAGAGAGGTGAGTTGATGTCCGGATGATATCCCCAAGATAACCCATATTAGAATTACGTAACCTGAAGATGTCCATTTGATCTCCTTAAGATGTCCACATGATATACGTAAATGATGCTCAGGTGATGAATGAAGTATGCCCAAATGAAAACCGCCTGACACGCATATGATGTACGAAGAGATGTCCATTGGATTTTGTGATGTTCAAATGATGCCCCGTGGATTTCCGGACATCCATGGGACATATCTTCACACATCTTACGAATATCTTTGGAATAGTTTCTGTACATCCAAAGGACATGTAAAGGGCATCAATTACGTACATCCAACGGGGTATCATGGCATATCATTCGGATATCCTGGATGCGCAGAAGATACCCGACTGATGTCCTTCAGATGTCCCCAGAATTCATCCGATGGACATCCATTGCGCATCACTTTATCTCACAGGATTGTCTAAACGTCTTGCGTGTTTCGAGATCAATAAACGCTGACTGGCATTGTGTCGTGCAACTCTGCAGATGTCGTGTTAGATTTGAGTGAGGAATTCTTCCTATATCAACCTCAAAAGGACTTAGCCCAGTGCTTTTGTTCTTCGATGCGTTGTGTTCGTATTCAAGCTCACATATCATATTATCCCAGTTCGTCGGATGCTGTTGAATGCAGTGTCGCAGCATTTGGACGAGAGTTCTGATCATATTCTCTGATTGGCCGTCTGTTTGTGGATGGTCCTTCGTAGCCATATTGATAGAGACATTAAGAAGCTCTGCCATACCTCGAAAATAGTTGGACTTGAATAAAGAATCTCTGTCAAGTATGATTTTCCTCGGTATTCCATGTTTGGAAAAAACGTGATCCATAAAGAGACGAACAACGTCAGGCGTTGAGACAGTCTTCCGTGTTGGGATGAATATGGCTCGTTTGGAAAGTTTTTCTACGACGACAACCACACAGTCATGGCTATCTTTGGTTGTAGGGAAGCCTGTGACAAAGTCTGTGCTGATAACATCCCAACACTGTTCCGGAATGTCATGTGATTGCAGTAATCCTTGACGTCCTGTGTTTGTATTCTTGTTCGTCTGACATTCGAAACATGATGCAATATACTTCTGGATGTCTTTAAACATATTTGTCCAGTAGAAGTGCCTAGTACAACTGTAGTACGTTTTCTCGGCGCCAAAGTGTGCTGGTTCATGCATCATTCGGATGATTTGGCTCCGAAGCTTGGTATCGTTTGGAATGTACAAACGTCTGAGACCTGATCCAACCCAGTACAAAATGTCTTTCTCAAGTAGGTAGTTCCGAAAAAGTCGTTCTGCTTTGCGTGTAGTAGGATTCTGAAAATCTTTCAATGTCGACAAGAGCTGTTGTGCCCACTTGTCATTCTTGTAAGCGTTCTTGATATCTTCAAGGAGTTGTAGCTTCTGGATTCGTAGGGCTTTGAACTGCGCTCGTAATACACAACGACTGAGTGCGTCTGCAGCTCCGTTCTTTGAACCTGAGATGTGTTGAACCTCACAATCGAAACTCTGTAACTCATCTAGCCATCTCATTTGGCTATCTGAGAGCTTCGGTTTGGAATGTAGATATCGTAGAGGTTCATGATCTGTGAGCAGAACGAATGGTCTGTCTCGTAGATATACGGCCCATTCACGGAGTGCAATCATAACCGCGAGAAGCTCTTGATCTCCAGTGTCCCACCGTGTTTCAGTGTCCGATAGTCGATGCGATAAAAAGGATACTGGATGTCCGTTTTGTTCCAATGTAGCCCCCACAGCATATTTCGAAGCGTCAGTTGTAAGTACAAAATCCGTCTTTGAGGATGGGTGCCGTAAGAGCGCTGCAGTAGTCATTGCTTTCTTGAGAGAATCAAATGATTTCTAATGCTCTTCACCCCATAGAAAGGCTTTCTTACGGACAATGTCGGAAACTGGACGAATAATTGATGCATAGTTTCGTATAAATCGTCTGTAGAAGTTTCTCAGGCCCAAGAAGCGTTGTACTTCTTTCACAGATTTGGGAGAAGGCCAATCTGTAATTGCCTTCACTAGTCTTCCTTGAGTGCTTACTCCTTCATCGTTGACAGTGTATCCCAAATATTCTACTTCAGTCGCGCCAAAGCGACACTTACTAGGTCTCATGTATTTCTTGTTCTTCCGTAAGATTTTGAAGAGCTTACGAAGGTGTTCTCCATGCTCGTGTTCCGATTTGCTGTATATTAAAATATCGTCCAAGTATAGAACCATACATTCTCCATAAAGATCGTGGAGCAAATTTGAAAGTAACCTGGTAAACGCAGCAGGCGCGTTTCTGAGTCCGAAACACATGAACTTCCATTCAAAAGACCCAAATCTTGTTCTAATTACAGTCTTATGGCAATCATCTTCCTTTATCCTCATCTGATAATATCCCCAGATTAGATCGATTTGGGAGAATATCTTAGCTCCTGAGATTTGATCGAGCGTTTCATTAATAAGAGGAATAAGATTAGCATCTGATACGGTTATCTTGTTCAAGTCACGATAATCGCACACCATTCTGAGATCACTATTTTTCTTCTTAATGAAGAACAATGGAGCTCGATATGGTGATGTTGAAGGACGAATGCAACCTTTTTCTAACAGTTTCGTTAGTTGTTTTTTCAGCTCTTTCAGCTCGGACGTTGATAGGCGTATAACAGGCCTTACAGGTGCCTTCGCTCCAGGTATGGTGTTTATTTCAAGCTCCATTCCACGAGTTGGAGGAAGTTCCTGGGGCAGGTGCTCACGAAAAATGTCCTTGAACTCGTTCAGTAATGGTTTGAAGATGTCTGAACAGTCTACGTCTTTTAGATTCTCTGCGACTTCTTTTGTGATATGAGCTGCGAATAACTCACAGTTACCACTCTTCATTACTTTCTTCAGTTTTTTGAACGACATCAGTTTGAAACAGTGAACATTGCTGTTGGTTTCGTCGTTCTTCTTTGAAAATACTGTGACCTGGGTGCCATCAGTTCTCTTTATTGTGAACTGATTAGTTTTCCAATTTATCTGTGGGTTCTGCGACTTCAACCAAGTCCGTCCGAAGATCAGAAGGGGATTTTAATTGTTTTCATTCATGTGAATGATGAATATCTTTTCCCTTGAAAGATGTCCTTTGACATTCAAAACTGCTGAAACTTCGCCAATTACGTCTGTCTTTGAACTGTTTCCAAGTTCGACTTCAATGCCTTTGACCGAATCAATGTGTAGTCCCATTGTTTTAGCGTCATGATATGCCATAAAATTGTGGGAGGGAAACGAATCGATTACGGGGTCTAGTGGACGTCCATTGAGGGAAACATCGTACATCCACCGTCTTTCCTCTCCAAAATGTAGTTCAGAGAGGTGCTGGCATGATGTGTTTGAATCATGCCGGGTAGCCGCACTGGGGTGCGGCTGAGTTAGTTTCTTGACTCTTTCTCCTGTCTACGTTTCTCGATCTCCTTCCGACAAGGGTGATCGGGATCGCTAAAAGGCTTTCGTCCGCAGATGCAACATCTGTCGTTCTTTAGGTACAGGTTTCCTTCGACGTTCTGTGTCGGACCCCAAGATAGAGCATCTGAACTTTTCTCAGATTGTCCGGAGTACTTCTTGTCGTAACTGTAAGATTTACCTTTCGACGTTTTGCTGCGAGATCCATTGGATTTCTTGTCCTGTTGGCTCGCAGAAGAACCGGTGGAAGACATTTTCATTGACAGCTCGAGTGTCCTGACATAATCGAATGCCGATTGCATGTTTGAGTTGCCATACCGGTCTATCGGCTGAGAATTAGGAAACTTCTCGGTGAATTTTCCTTTATAGGACTTCGGGAGGGTGTTGAAGAAATATATATACGCCTCGTTTGAGGGAGTTTTGCAAAACAGAATGAGGTCCTCAAATTTACCAATAAAATCCTCTAATTTCTTGTAGTCATCACTACGAATCTCCATGAGCTTGATACGAGCCTGCGCAATTTCGTTGGTTGGCACGAATTCCTTGATCATCGCATCACGAAGTTCTTCTATTGAAGCTGGTTTCGTCCCATCGCGCCCAAGACGCATTATCCAAGTGGCTGCGCGATTTTGAAAATGGCATTCAGCTAATGCTAACATCTTCTCTGGAGAGTAGTTGCACAAAATGCCGTACTTCTGTATGGCGTAAAAGAAGCTCTGCACTTTTTCAATCGTTCGGTCGGACGGTTTCCCGGAAAACATAGGCACCGGAGGCGACTTGAATGTGTTCGAGCTGGTAGAGCTGTGATGTGCTACGTTTGGGACGATGGCATTTGCGTTTGCGTTCTGAAGGGACTGTATAACGTTTGCTTGCCGCTGAACAGTTTCTTGCAGCAATTGAATCTGTTGTTGTAGTTAGGCCATCGAATCTGAAGCTTGAACAGATTCGTTGTCTTGTGGATTCTGATTTCAAGTTGAACGACGCATCGTGTAAGATTGTAGTTCCGAAATCAAAAGCTGATGCTACCAATTGTAAGAGAGTGGACAAGCAGGAGACTTTCGTTTGAATAAAACTCAGTTTACAATGTTTGAGTGTCGGCTCCCTTCTCTGAGACTATCAGAAGAGAGTAACACCTTAAGTACTCTAACGTACGAGGAGTTAATGTTTGACTTCCAACATGAACTTTCATGAATTCAAATTAAACGGTTGTGAATTGAATTGAATGGTTGTATATGATTCTCTTACATCCAGGTACCCATTCAAGGAAACGCAGTTCTCCCCTCGAATGGCATTCCTTCATCGAAGCGTCGTCAATTTGCAGACGTTTCTCAAGGGTTGAACTGCTCTTAGCAATGACATTAAAGACAGTTCTTGAGTCTACGTAGGCATCAATCGCAACTTCCCGTCCCAGAATATCTTCTAACATACTCTTGGCCATGTAAGCGTTGTCAAATCCATAAATTAGACCATGTATCTCTGCAGGCATGACCAGGGGTGTAACCAATTATATTGCAAAATATTGCTGATAGTTCGCAATACTCAATACAATATGAATATTGCTCTTTTTTAGCAATATTTATTGCAATAATAGCACCCTTAACTTGCAATATGTTTGCAATATCTAAAATAGCATGCAAAAAATTGCAATTGTCCTACCAGATCCGACGTACTTTTTTTTGAATGACTTGAACATTTTACTCCTAACGTCCAATGTAATTCTTTAAAAATGGAGGTGAACAACGTAGAAACTTTAGTTTAACAGTATTTACGAAATTCTACTTTCACTAACGTGTTACGTATTGCATAATCAAATTTTGCACGCAAAGTTTTTTGCTACGAACCCACAGCGAAGAGCATCGTGGCTCATTTTCGACATGTGCAATGTACAGGCGCGGTGAGTTCCCCAATTTCTTTTTGCATGCCACACTATAAAACTCTTCAAAATTATCCTACGGATGATATTGCCGTAGTGAATCTGTACATAATGCAATAACGAATGCAATACAGAATTTACCCCAATACGAATTACAATATATAATAAATCTGCAATATGAATTTCAATTCTCAACTACCTTGCAATATGAAATTTTTATTGTATATTGCAATATATTGCAATAGCAATATATTACGTTACACCCCTGGCCATGACCGACCTAGTAATCCTCTTGCAACGTGAACTTCCATAATGAAAGATGTTAGCCCTGTTCTTCCCGTCAACAAGAACCAAAGGAAACCCAATTTGAGATTTCATTTCACCAGCGTTCGCAAATGAAGCATCTGTGAACAACGCCAGACGAACAGAATCGATGTCCAGAGGAACAAACTTTAAACCAACATCAGCCGTTTGTGCGCAACGGTCAATACTTCTGTTCAACTCTTTGTAGTTCTTCGGATTCGGATCATTGCAGGAACTGGCTAAAAGCTGAACTGAAACACACAGGTCTGGCCTTGTGCAGCATCCAATATATTGCATCTGAGCTCGAGTGCTGCCAAATTGCTTGGCATTTGAAACCTTCGTGACGATTTGAAGCTTCTTCATCTGGGATACTTCGAGGACATTATCCGTGAGTCTCGAAATGACAGTACCATTAAAATCTACACTGGTACCACTTTCCAAAACCTTTCTTGGCTTACTCTGTACTGTTTGAAACCGTTTGCATTCATGCTCTTCGTCCTTCAGAAACATTTTATTTCCTATGCCCAGTGAATCGTCTACTTGAAGAGCGATGACTCGTTCCAGTTCTGCCTGTGTTCGTCTGTAGAGCAAACATACATCTGACCTTGTAAGAGACATCTGCAGGTTCTCCTTATGGTGGGCATGATATGTAACTAACCAATATAGCCCGCTCTCCGGTATACCATACAAAGGCTTGAGTACCAAAAGAACTTTTTGCGCAGCCCGTTCCATCTCTTGAGGTGGTCGGAGGTGGATTTCTCGCTCTATTGGAGAGGCAGATTGAATGTATGCTTGGGAAATGTCCCTAACATATGCGCTGTAGTGTGGAAGAAGTGAGGCAATAGACACTGCCACTCGTTGACCCAGACGAGAAAATGTTGGAGACTTGGTAGCTATACGTAACGCTCCCTTGTCACGAAAGTTTTGAGCAACAAGTCTTGACTTCTCGAAACTCCTTCCATTGACTGTTTTCACTACATCGACCCATCGGCTCCCAAAATTACGTACATCTGGAGGCACCTCGCACTCATCGACGATTTTGAACGTGTTACGTTTCTTCAGCAAATCCAATTCCCTTTGCCTTGAAATGTTAAAATCATGCGATTGAGTGTTCTCCGTAGCATCAGTCACAGTAGCAGAGGTCCCAAACAAAGCTGACAGGATAACTTCAGACAATTTCGGAGGCTTGCCATGTTCTTGTCCTTCCACTGCAAGCTCTTCTGTGTTCGGATTGGCAGCAGTAGAACTGGGTATAATGAAATCGGAATCAGTGCATGGTTTGACCACATGAGAACGGAATAGGCGTCTTCCGTGAGGTAGTTGAAGTACCATAATTTACTCTTCCACTTGTAGGAAGGGAAATGGCCCTTCCCATTTCTTTGACGTGTCTCGATACACGTAAACAGGGGAGCCTGCTGGTAGTTTGATCAGTTTCTCGCTTTGTTCCTTCCCTTTCGGGCCGCCGCTGTGCTTCAAACCAAAAGCCAATCTCCGTTTTGCCTGTTCCTTTTGCACCTCCTTCTTTGCGGCCTCAATAGCTGCTGTCCTCTGTGACTGCGTTTCTGCTGGCGTTCTACGAGCAGGCCTTGGAAGAGAACCGAAAAGTAAGAGAGCAGGACAGAGGCCTTCAGGTCCTACAGTGTCATTCACGGATTTGACAGCCATCTGAAGACAGTCCGCATCAGTCTCTGTTCGGCACATATTCTCTCGAATCTTCAGATAAGCATTTCGCAGCGATCCATGATACCTCTCGACATGGGACCTTGTTGATGGAGATTTCACTGGGGCCTGTAGGACAGATATGCCGTCCGTTTCGGCAGTGTTCAGAAATTCCTTCGATACAAAATTACTGCCTTGGTCGACTCGGATGAAATCTGGGTGACCGAGATACAATCGGGACCAACATCGGAGAAAAGCCTTCCAGACATCACTAGAACGCACACGGGTGAGAAACAAAGCGGAGCTGTAATGTGTCGCCACATCAACCGCGTGGAGGAGAGGTTTGTTGTTGATATACATTTTATCAACTGCCACAATGTGATTGAACTTCAAGTCATCGGTACCTATCGTTAACTCGAATCTGCGGGGTTTCGAGGCGTATGTCGCGCATGTATTACACGCTTTCGTAAGCTTTTCGATTGTCTCCCGCACATCTTTGCTCATCTCTTCTGGTCGTGCCCGCTTGAGGAAATTGACAAACGTGTGGACAGTAGGGTGTCCAAAAACTCTGTGGAGCTTTCGTAACTCAGCTTCAGTGTAAAAGCAGTAATCAAGATCGTCCGGGTTCCATTTGTGTACAAGAAAGTAGTTCCTGAACGTCAGGGGCTGTAAAAGGTGCTTGAACATCAACTGGCGCTTTTGAATACTAATTTCGAGATTATTCTCTACGATATCCTTCATGCTGAGAAGACTTGGCCCATTTCCGGGTAAGATCTGAAACCGAACATCGAGAACTAGACCAAGTTACTTGAATGGTATAGGAATACTTGCAGTACCGATAGCTTTCTTTGTGCCACCGATTCCGGTTAGGCTTCGTGTGTCGGTTTGCTCAAGGCGGCAGGGTACGTGAAAAGCATCACAGTAGGCCTTGTATTGGACGTAGGACATGACACTGAAGCGATTGGCACAAGTATACAAATATATTCCTTTGAGCTCATTCGTTGTTAACAGTTGCCAAAGCGGGTGAGAATCCAGTACCAAATACTTTGTTAACCCATTCGCGTAGTTTTGACATCCAGGTATCCATGCAAGGAAACGCAGTTCTCCCCTCGAATGGCATTCCCTCATCGAAGCGACGTCAATTTGCAGACGTTTCTCAAGGGTTGAACTGCTCTTAGCAATGACATTAAAGACAGTTCTTGAGTCTACGTAGGCATCAATCGCAACTTCCGCAATGATTGAGTGATCTGGGTTGTATCCACCGCAACGATTAGCTGGTCCCTGATAAAGTTATCTGTGCGGTATGAGGGGTCCAGTTGTGTTTGCAAGGTAGAGAGCTTATGACAGAAGGATCTGAATACTTCTAGTTCGCTTTTCTCGAGATGCTCCCTCATAAATTGAGATAACCTGAGCGATTGCCAGAGAATCAGAGTCCTGTTACGCTGCTCCTCACTGACATAATTGTCTATGAGTAATTGTAACATGTCCTCATAAGAGGTTCCTGGTCGGTAATTCTCAATGTGCAGCGACGGTGCATCCCCATCGAGCATAACTGGCATAGCTTTCACCTTTTCCAAGTCTGTCAACTTGCAAACGCGAGCCATCGTGTCGTAGAATTCAAGAAACTGCCGAAGGTCTTCATCAAATCCACCACAGAATCGCTTCCGTCCTTGGTGCGCTTCGATGATGCCATTTAGACCTAGTGAGAATTCCTCACCATCTTTGGAACTAGAACCATCAGCTTCACTCCTCTCTTTTTGCGATGAATGTGCAATAATATTCAGAAGAACATCTTGAATCCTGGTCCTGGATCTTGGCTTGTACGATTCCTGGCGAACTGACTCATTGGCTTGTGGCTGTGACTCACCAACATTGTGTTTAGAGAACGGACGTGCTTCATTTGGTCCAGGATCATTTTCGTTCTGCCCGGAATTGTGTACTTTGGATGGTGCATTCTGCTGACTGGTGCCCCGTAGAGCTTGCTGACCATCTCCGAGAGACGTTTCGCTGCGATTGGCCGTTGGGTGTGCTCCAGACGAGAATTGCGTATCTCGAGTCGCTACAAACCCGGATTGCGTTAGACATTCAGAAAGTGCCTTCTTACGGGGGTAACCTTGTTGTCGCTTAACATAAACGCCACGCTCGATGAGAAACTCAATTCACTTTAGCAGAGTTGGTTTGGATATGACTGCAATTGTCTGCTCTCTGAACGTAGCTGTAAATTCAAACCATAGCCATTCCCCTCTTAAGTCTGTTTCCTTGAATGCTTCGAGCATTTCTCTTGCGTACGACTCCACATCACTCTTATATTGAGTACAAAGCTCGGCCGAAGCGCCCCTGGGAGGACGGTCAGGGTCACTAATGTCGCTGAGAGATACTTCGGTGGTGATTGGAAGCTGCAGGTCCGTTTGCGTCGGATTGCCTGAAGGTCCAGGTTCAGTCACGCCCACTTCTTCAGCCATACTGTTTTCCGAAGTAGCCATTTGCGGGTGTGTGTTATAAGTGCTGGTGCACCAAAACAGCTGCAACAGTTATAACTGTTCACACAAGTGTGAATGTCGGCTATAGTCCGAACGAGTGATGTCCAGACAGTAGACAACAGAGATGGCGAGACAGTCGGCGACCGGTCCTCGGTAGGACTGTGCTACCGCTTGTCGGGCCTAGCGCAGTGGCGGTCCTTTGAGGAGCTGCGTACGCGTCAATTACGGCCTCTCGTGGAGCTGCTTGACGATTGGAAATACGAGCAATCGTAGTTTACGTTGGATAAGATGATGGATGATGATGAAGATCATCATCATCAACTGTTCTGCTTGCAAACCTGCATTCTTATAGCCGCTGTAAACCTTCCAAAACCAGCAACCCATAATGAGCCAACGTACAGCAGGGGCTATAACAATCTTAACATACGTAACATAAAATGATCTACCAAAAACCTCTTGAAACCGTCTTGCGTTAGCTTCTCGTAGGCTTAGGTTAGATTCCTGTCATTCTGGATTCCTGTAATTCTACAAAAAGAGATGCCAATTAGCGCGTACAACAGAAAGGCTCCTTGGTACGATGAGGGGCTTTTGAAGAAAGGCATTAGCTATGAAAAGTGATGAGCCAAAAAATGGTTTGCTCATCAAAAGCAGCAACAAGTCTGGAAACGTCCCTGTCATTGTAGACGCTGGATGTTGTACTGGTTCACCTGCATGTCTGATGCGAAAACTCGCGAAGTCGGAGTCAACATCAATTCGTCTCATTGGTTACGATCGTAGCGATGGCTAAGTGATTTATTGATCACTCCCGTTTCGCTCTCTTGTAGATCTTTAATGTTTGGGTAGTTTGGAGACACAGAACAGGCACTCGCCCATGTAGTTCTGCTACACCGTCCGGCACAACCGGACGCGTTCGGTGCGTCCCATGGGGACGACACTGCTTCCACCCCACGTGCACCGTTCCGAGAGGAATTGTGCCGCTCTACAAAACGTACTGAAGAGTATGAACGGAGTGTTGAAATACTTCATAGCATAAAAAGAATCGAACCACCGGTAGATACAGCTGCATCCCACCATTAAACCTCAGTTATGCTCAAAAAAACTTTGAGGCAAAAAAAAGAGCCGACAACATAAGGGAAAGGTATGGGATGGCCGTGCCGTAGCATGAACGATGTATGGTTCCTAGTTATTCGCATGAAAAACGCAAATCGCATTGACCATGATATGGAATTGGTTAAGCTTAGTAAAATTGAAAGGGAGGTATACGAAGCACTCAGGTTATGTGTGTGTACCAGGTGTGCAATCCAGCGGTGGCGGTAACGGCGATATGAGTCGTGGCGACAGCGATGTGGGCGGAATGGTTGGCGACTTTGGTGGGAAAGGCGGCGATTCAGGCGATGGCGGTGGCGGTGAAGGCGTGGCGGCTGCTTTCATAGGCGGCAATGACGGCGCCGATAGATCGGGTGGAGGTGGTGGTGATCGCGGTAATGGCAGAAGCAATCCGATGAAGTTGTTGTGTGGTTATGGGGGTGATCGCGGCATGGGTGGCATTGACGGCGATGGAGGTGATGATGACGGCAGCGAAAACCCCCTTCTCTATCTCGTCGTTGACACCACCCTGGCAGAGGCGGGCTCAGGCAACCACTCAGCCACTGGTTCAACGCGAGCTCCCAGCCACGCTTGCCGCGCCTATCGCGCTCCTTCTCCTTGCGGGTGCTGCCGTTGCAGAGGATCATGATGCGGCAGCCCGTTTCACGCTGCAGGATCTTGAGCGTGGCGCCACGCGGGACCAAGAGGTGGCCACAAAGTTGTAGTCGAGGACTGTGACGGCCCGCATCAGCAGCTAGACTCGGCGGCGCGCGGGCGACGGCAAGTACGCCGACTAGATCTCTGCGTCGATCAGAGAGCTGAAGATTGGAAAGGACGCACGGAAGTGCGGGATGTTGTCATGCCCCCAGGCCATCTGGTGCGGCAGACGAGACACGTGGCGCGGCGAGGACGGTCGCACGGGCGACGCGGACGGCGACGTTGCCGGCTACCGAATGAAGAGCGCGCGGCGGCGGCAGAGGCGGCGGCGGTGGGTGCGCGGTGGGGGCGACAGTGGCGGGCGCGCGGCGGCGCCAGCGAGGGTGGCCGGCGCGCAGCGGCAAGAGCGAGACGACAGGGCTAAATCCGTAAAGAACGCCGCGGAAACCCTGCGGAAGGGCGGCGGCGGCGGCGACAGAGGCGGCGGCGGTGAGTGCGCGTTGGGGGCGTCGGTGCCGGGCGCTAAACGGCGCTGGCGACGTTGAGCGCCCGCCACCGGGGCCGTAAAGAACGCCACAGGTACCCGCATCGCAAGAAGAGAACCACCCGAGTTCTGCAGCGTAGCGACGGCGATGACGATCGCCGTCGCGACTCTACAGAACCCGCCAAAATAAAGCCGTAGAGAACGCCCCAGAAACCTGCATCGCGACAGAAAAACGACGCGGGTTCTGCAGCGTAGCGACGGAGATGGCGATCGCCGGCCATGACGATCGCCAAAAACGCTGGTTGCATACCATGAGCGCTGCCGGCGCTCTTCAGATCTCCAATTCACTCACTTCCGTTCAAAATCAGTGCTTGGAGAGGCAAGCTACCCCAAGGGCATGCGGGAAAATCACCTGCGCAATGAAATTTTGAGTACATATACGCCTGACAGCGGCTGCTGCCATCACATCTACACCGGATATGTAGCCTAGTGGTTTTTGGGTGATCACAGGTTATGGGCCCAGGTACTGAGGTCGCAGGTTCGAGTCCTGCCAGTGCACGCTTCAGCGCATCTTTAGACCAGCTCCACTCACGGCCCACGGAGAGTGCCGGAGTGACGGGAAGGGACATGTACGCCTGACAGCGGCTACTGTCATCACATCTACACCGGATATGTAGCCTAGTAGTCTTTGGGTGTTCACACATATTACTGTTTGCATATCTACTTATGGATGATCCATACATTCGAAGAAAAAACCGTCTGAAATTAGTTGCAATTGCCTCATGACAAATATTTTAAAAACTGGCTTACAGTTGGCACAATTCTAGGACAAGTGCTTTCAGTATTTTGGATACGCGTGCATTCACGATCATACAGTACTTTTTGTATGCTCGTAAATGCCCAAAAGACAGCGCGAAGTGTTGGTTTGTCAGTAAATGGAAGTCCATATATCTCGGCATTCGGTGAGTATTGACGCTTGCTTTCTCAATAATTGGTAGACATTTACGTAAGAAATGGGTATAGTAGCTACATCACTGTAGTTGTATTCTTGTTTCTTTATTTCAACACTTTTAAAAGGCAGTATATACCGCAAATACGCAATGTATCGTGATCATTCATCGCAAAAAGTAAACGATACGCATAAACATATAGTATTATGACTTTATTAATGTACTTTCCGTTATTATACCTTGTGTGTGAAGCATCACCCGTACTTGAAATGTTTTTAAAGTCAATAATATACCCTTTTCAACTTTAGCAGTCTTTGAAAGTTTTCAACAAGATCTTCGAAGATCTTGAATGGGCGCCGAGAACTTTCTGTCTACTGGCCTTCTACTGGCAGTCTTGCCAAAATTGCAATTGGATCAATGATGCGTGTTGCAGCAATGAAAACTCAAATCGAATGAATTCCATATAATTTTTTCCCAGTTTTTCCCAGAGGCGCGGACAGTGCTGGAAAACAGAAATGTTTTAATTTTATTAAATTTTTTTTCTATTACAGTCGAACGTCTTCTATACCCGCATCGCCCAATAAAAAACGTCGCAAAGCTCCTTTGGAATAAAACTTTGATAGGGTTTGCTTTAAAAAAAATAATGTAGAACAAAACCCCAGCGATGGGATCGTCTCTCAAAGCGTTCGAGTCCATGCCCTCTAGACGAAGTGAACTCAGTGGTGAGCACTCCGAACACGGATAGTGCGGGTGTAAGTCCGTCCGTGCTACGGGATATACCTACGGAGGTTGGGGGGTGAACGGGCCTGATCCAGGAACCCGGCGAGAAGTGACGGAATGGTTGAGGAGGAAGGTACTGTAGAGCGGTGTAAGCCATAGGCAAAAGGGGAAAAGGAAGGGAAACCAAAGGAGGAAAAGAGAGGAGTCCCGCGATGGGACGTGCGGCAAGCGGCGACAAACCCGGCGCCGGGAGACTACGATGTGTATTAAGCTCACGCGGCACAACTCTATACAGAGACGGAAACGCTACCAATTGTGGTGAAAGCAGTACAACTGCACAGTAAAAGAAACAGAAAGTCCGAAGACACGGAATAAATAAGCCCGAAGGCAAGGCCACAGTGGTCAGTATTGCCTGAGTGATCCCGAGGAACGAATACAATCCGTATCGTACGCGGTGACCCTTCTGAGGGAGTTGTACACGTCGCGCAGGCGAACTTGGTTCAGAGCCGAACTCGGTTACCCTTTACTGAAGGAGGAGGTGACCGGGAGGTCACCTCTTATATCGTAACCGATAAATTAGTTAAACTAAATTAAATAATCTAGTGCACACCTAAGCAGGTCCATACACGTGGTGCACGTGATAACCCGCGGCAGCGGCTAGTAAAATATCCGACAATCATAACAAGACATGTGTGAACACACCCATTCCTACACACGCGTACACGCGACCAATACTCACCTGCGCCACGTCATGGCCGACCCCTCAGGGTGCCATACCTCAATACTGCCAAAAAGTATCCCATCCGTGGGCCAATACTCATACTTTCCGAGTACCCGGAATTATCCTTACCAGGGGTTTATGAAATCCTTCCCCGTGTACCGGGCGAGCACCTTTTGCTCTACATATCCCCCTCCTTAGCGCAGGAAACATCCGGTTTGCAAGTGGAGACTCCTCAGCGAGCGAGTATATAAGCCTGGTCCACCATGGACATATCAGAGATTCCGGTTCCTCGTCACAACGAGACACGCGCGCAAGCGCACCCAACTTCTCTGCACTCAGACGATTCAGTACTTGAAGTTTCCTCCGCGATCGACGATTCGATGAACCCTCACCAGGGCGACGAGCAACATTCCTAAGCCGGGGCTCCGAACGTTTCGGGTCCCGTAACTCCTGAGAAAGGATATCTCGGCGGTTTCGCCTCCGCTTCTCTGCCTCAGAGTCAACATCACACGACTACACCGAACCCGGTCGACGTCGCGGCGTGGAATTCCGCTCAGGCGGTGCCCTTGTTGGCGATTCCAGCTGGCTGGATAGCGCGTGAATCGCTCCTTGTTCAAGATCCGACTACCGGAGGAAGCTGGGCCTATTCCAGAGCGCCCTGGTTTTACCCGACAGCGGTTCGCGACAGTGCGTTGATGGATTCATACAATGAGAACGGTATGCTGCCTGGCGGCCTACACCGAGATATGGTGGATTCCTGGGATTGGAGACACCGCATGGCGGTCGCACCTCATGTGTTGTCACGGAAACGGCGCGGCCGTGGATACGGAACGCTAGATGAAGCGCGCGCGGCTATGACGCGATTGGCATACTTTCGGAAGGACCGAGCCTCGTTCCCCTAGAGAATTCCCGACTCACACCGGTTCGACCTTTCCCGGTTCCGAACCTACGGAGAGATCAAGTATGGCGCGAACCTCGCGGACTTCCAAGCGCCGGAAAACTTCGCGGAGGCGATGCCAGCCGACATTCTCCTGTCAACAGGCCTATTCTGCGAGCGGAGCTCCGATATCTACATCGCTCTTTGGGAGAGGGAAGCTTCTTCTACCGACTGCGAAACGAACGCAAATGGCGATCCCGGTTCAGGTATCTGATTCCACGCCAGAACATGGAGGTTGAACGTTTGCGTCCGGACGCAGTAGCGGGTCGATTCGCTCCACTGCCATCGTGGTGGGCTCACTATGAGGTACCACGCGGGTGTTTCTCGGAATTTCCTCCGTGCATCTTCTTTGTGGGGTCACGCATGATTGCGAATTCGCACTCGGAGTATTGGATGCTCTTCATCGCCGAATAGGCCGCTCGCGTCGCCGCGTTTATGCTATGGGAAGCATACGACCAGAACCGTGTTTGGTATTTGCCTCCGAGGTTACGGAATGTGATTAGATCACTGGACTTATACAACGCGCTCGGTTCGGACGACAACGTCAGCGAGGTCATCAGCCTTATCCATCTCATCGACTCTATTGATTGGAGTACCGTTCCGGCGGAATACGTCCCCAGGGGCACTCGTTCGCACTACGACCGTTCGCCAGGGCGAACACATCCAGGTGCCGGTGACTTCGTGTATTACGATTCTTGGGAGGGAGTTGCCGTCCCGAAGGAGCGGGCTCCCGTCCTACGCGGACTTCCTCGAGTGGTTCCGAGCGATCACCCTATTGGGTTCATGTTTTCCGACAACTATTACTCCGTAGCAGAGGAGGACGATCCAATGGTGGATGATACTGTGGAAGACCCGGCAACGGGAGGCCCGTCGGCGGCTTCCGCAGGAGTTCCGGTTGTCGGATGGGCGGCTGCGCCAGTTGCTCTTATCGGTTGGGGCGTGGGCCCTTCGCAGAGGAATATTGACCCTCGCGTGATAGCGATGCGCAACCAACTCCTCGGACTTGGGGTGCCGGTTCCACCGGATATGTACGACCTCGGCGGTCAGATGTTGGCATTGGGCGCGCAGGCTTTCGCGAGTCAGCCTCCCCAAGCGGGGCCGTCCAAACCTGGAGGTGCCAGTCCTTCGACAG
Source organism: Gracilaria domingensis (assembly GCA_022539475.1). Taxonomy (NCBI): domain Eukaryota; phylum Rhodophyta; class Florideophyceae; order Gracilariales; family Gracilariaceae; genus Gracilaria; species Gracilaria domingensis. The sequence continues at coordinate 235,091 of VCMS01000021.1, forward strand.
GATGGCAGTGATCCCAACGGTGGGTTCCCTCCATGATGGGCTGTGGTGGGCTCTGCGACCAACGCAATCTGCAATAGCTAACGGTACAACTTCTCCTTAGAATAAATTCGACTCCGATATCAGTTCCTTCATAACCGGATTACGGTTCAATGCCTTTGGCGCACCATCGTTCCAATACGATTCTCCATTACGCGTGTAGCTTCACGACATGTTCACATGGACCGTTAGACGGTAGTTTGCTTCTTTCCGATAAATCGGCGTCCGTTAGACGGAAATCATTTTTCTTCTTTCATCCCTTCAATACTTCCTTCCGTAGGAACAACCCAAACTTCTTGGTAATACCATCAATAATTCTCCCACAAGTGGGCCCGTCGGTTCACCTCACTGCAGAGTACTACTGTCACCCTACCTGGGCTGCGTCCAAGTTTGGAGGTGGCGGTAAGCGCTTGCGCCGGTAGTAGGCGAGTACCTTCGATCGAGGCAGGTGTTCGATCGGCTTGAAAGTATCCTCCTCAGGGGAGTATCTGTACCAACGGACTTGTTATTCAGTCTCCCCATCGGGGTTCACGACGTGACTCACGATGCGTTCGATAACGAATTCTTGTGGGAACACTTCCCCGTTCGCGGGCCTCCATGGCGTATGGGGCCCTCCTGCTGACGCAGTTTCACCTGGAGAGGTTCTGTAGCTGCCTAACATCACGCAGGTGAAGCTTTCCAAGCGTTGGAGTCGGGCTTACTTCCGCAGTTTTCCACGCATTCCGCTGTGGCGGCCGTACTGTAAACCGCGTCCTACGCGTCCTATCCTCGAGCTAGAGAGGTAGTTTCAAAGCTCTCGATCAGACGAGTCCAACGGTATCACGTTATTTGACCAGAGTCGAGATACCAACAAACGGTAGTACTTCCGGTTGACGAATCTCCCGGCCTTCACGGGGATAGCCGTTTTGGTGACGGAGGTGCGTACGGCACTCCCTTGGCAGGGCGGCGGTTCACCCGGTCCACGGGGCTTGTGCCAAGAGCTCTGATTGGCTCTACGCCACAGATTGGCGACCACCACAATCGTGCGCGTGTCGTGCTCGGCCATCCGTTCGCGAAAGGTCGCCGACCGCTCATTAGAGCTTTCCACGTTGTAACGTGCGTCGCGTGGCACGCGATTAGTTCTTTCAGGCCCCGTGTCACGGAGATTGCACTTCTTGCAGTGGTGGCGGAGTTCCAAGTCTCCGCACACGATGTGGTTCACACTGTTGAATGTCGGCTTCCAAGAACGCGTTAGAAGTCCCACAAGGGAATCCATAATAAGTGGTAATACTCAGCACAACTCGTTCACGAGGCTTCCTCTTTCAGGGTTGCAATGCTATTCTTCCGCGTGCAGCGGTTGGTCCGGATCAGCGGAAACCGTTTTCACAGTTCGGCTGTGCTTCTCAGCGAGGATACGCGAGTTCAAGCGGTTAGAGATCCCAGAGTGGGTGGCTGCTTCTGCGGCAGCGTCGCGCCTCTCGCGGTCACGTTCCGTGGTAAAAGAGACCGATACGGCGTAGTCCTCACGGTTGGGGTGCGACAAAGCAACTGCGCCACTAGAGTCTCCCACGGAAGCGACTGGATTGTCAGTGTGGATCACATTTCCCGTGGTTGGGGAAGCGGGCGACACCGGAGCCTCAGTGCCATTCGCAGCAGCTGCAGTATCCTCCCCTTGTTTAGGTGGCGCTACGGGCTCCATCAAGAGATGGGGTGGGGGGTTACTCTTGTAAATACTCGTGCAGAGTCGTTAGAATTCGTCCAAGTAGTAGGAAGTGCATTTCTGTGGTCAGAAGTACCTACTGTAGGTAGATCAATTAATGCTCGATCCGGGTGCGGAAGAATCGCCGGGCGCGACGGTAGTAGAGCGGCTGTTGACGGTTATGCCTCTTGTTGAGGATCCCCTGATTGGGTATTGGTTGAGGTAGGCCCGGTTGCGGTGGGTGGCGTCGGGGCGGGCCCAACGCGGTCACGCGAGATTCGTTCATGACGTCCGTCAATGTCGAGTACGACGGTATCTGGATTGACGGAAATGACTCGATATGGTCCATCAGCGAAGGGGGAGAGCTTGTGTCTCTTTTCCTTGTCAGGATTATAATACTCCTTCCGAAGGAAGACAAAGCTGTTGGGCTCTACCACCACTGTTGTACCTCGAATTCGGCGATCGAAATTACGCTTGTACGTAAGCTGTGCCTTTTCCATTGCCTTCTGGCTACCGGTACCATCTTGGTTAACCAATTTTTCCAGGTGTCCTTGTACATCCGTGGTGACGGGAAAGACGCTAGCGTTGCTTGTGATTCGATTGCTACCAGTTGCGGTATCCTCGAAAGAACGAGTTCAAACGGCGAAAGCTTCGTTACCGGATGCATCTGGGTGTTATACGCGTACGTAATAGCATCTGTGTACAAGTCCCAATTCTTTGGGTGATCCGCAACATAGGATCGTAATGCGTTAAGCATTGTACGATTAAATCGTTCTACCTGCCCATTACACTGGGGATGATAGGTTGTTGTAAACAAATTCTTGACATCCAAGATACAGCATACGTCCATAAAGAACTTTGACGCAAACTGCGAGCCATTGTCTGAAAGCAGATTAATGGTTGGCCCGTAAGTGAAGACCCAATGCGTCACAAATGCTTGTGCAACTGCTGCTGCAGTGATCCGCTTCAACGGAAGCGTTCGCATTAGCTTCGAAAACCTTTCCGTGATAACCAGGAGGTACCTGTGACCGCGTGCGGTTCGAATCAATTCGCCCAGAATGTCGATAGCGACGAACTCCAAAGGAGCCCGGGCTGGGAACAGCGTCATCGACTTCGAATTTCGTCGGAGTTTGACGTTGTTTTTGGCGCATTCCGTGCATGAACGGCGTACTGCGTAGCAGTCGAATGCCATAGCTGGCCAATAAAAGTCTCTTCGGAGAGTTAGATACAACTTCCTGCCACCAGGGTGTCCCCCAATCTTTGCATAGTGGGATATATGGAGAACCCTCCATTGTAGAGAGTGTGGAACCACAATTTGAGGACGTGTCCCAACAATCCTAGCAATGAATCTCTGATCGTTGGTTAGAAAGGGTATCTTGAATCTCCCGTTGAGTCGTGTAGTGCGGTGAGGGGTAGCGCCCTGACGGATGCATAGTATTAGTTTATTTAGTTAGTGTGCACAGGGGGCACCTCGGGTCTCACACGTGTAGGGTTGTGACAGTTGTCGTGTCGCCCTTCGGGACTCCCCCTTATATGTAGATAGTTTATTATTTTCGACACGTGGCTTGTGCCCGTAGGAGGTGCACTTAAGCATCTCACGCCGGGCTGAGCTCATCGTGGTAAACCTCAAGCACCCCCTAGCCGATTCTTCCATCGTCTAGTTTCCCACAAGGGTCATCCTACCGTCACTACCGGTGCTGCGCGCCTATCTCGCGCCCCGTTGTTAGCGTCCGTTGAGTGCTCTTACGTCCCCGCTTGGGTGCTGCGCAATTTGTTTCTTTATCAGGGCATAGTACGTACGTTGTCACGGCCTGTGGCTGTACTACAACTGGTCTCCCGACCTAGAATTACCCTCTCGGCTCTTTTCTGGTTAATTTGACCCTCACGGGATTCGCTTCGTCGCTTTCGAATCATTTCTTCCCACTCGGACCTTTCCGACCCGTTGCGAATCATTTGGTTTCACCGCGCCGTTTCATTTTGCCTCTAGGGTTTTCTCGCACTTGCCCGCATTTGGGTTCATTTTGTCGCAAGCCGGACGAAAATTCCTTTCTGCCTACCGTTATGGCCACCCCACCGGGATCTTTTCATGGACACGCCAGTCCTGCTCCACCCCATCGGGATAACGGCACTGACGAAGTGCCGCCTGCTCCCGGTTCAGGGGTTCCGAGCACCCGAAGTACCCATGGAGGGATTCTACCACGTGTGGAGGACCCGGAGCGCATACTCCGTCAGTCCTTCCCGACCGACTTTCGGAACCGTCTCGAAGCCATGCGCCAGCATGCCTCTCGAGAAGCAACTCCGCAGCCGCAGACCCCCAGGGGAACAGCGCCCGAGACCCTTGTCGGGACTCCCCAACGACCCGCAGGGAGTGAGGTTCAACCCGTTACGGGAGAGCTACTCATAGCCCTGAGGCCACTCGGGGAGTCTATGGTAACACTCGAGGTCGAACGTCGTATTCCCCACAGGGTTAATGCTGAAGTGGAGGGCCTGCTGCATACCCTTGTCCAGCGGGTTGCTTCTAAGATGACCGTCACCGGAATTCTGGACGGCGCAATTGCCACCAGTGTGCACACTGAGGTACAGCGCCGTCTCCAGCTCGCTCCCATTGGGTATGAGCAACCTGTCAACCGTCAGCCGGCCGTTTCGGTATGGCAACCGACCATTATCCCTGCCGAACATGAAGCAGATTCCAGACCCGGTAGGGACCCCAATATTCATAGACCCGACTTGGGCAGTCCCCTCCCAGGGAAGCAGAAGAGTACCGGTCGCGAACCCCACGTGGGTCGCGATAAAGGGAGGACCCGGAAGTTCCCAAGCCGACGTCGGAACAGGAGGAAGTCATCCCGTAAGGGTCGTGGCTTTTCCGACTCGGACGACTCGCAGGCTGACTCAGACCGGTCAGACGCAGTCGACTCGGACGACTCCGACCCCGAAGTGGACGTTTCGCATTGGCGCCGCATTCGACCCAACAATGGGGACTTTACTAAAGTGCTGAGCTTCAAGCACTACCGCTTGAACGACCGGAGTGGGCGTTACAACGCTTCGGTCACTCGTGCAGTTGCGAAGCATGCGAAACGCGTGCAACTGCAAATGCCCTTGAAGTTCTCGGGCAAAGATCCAATTTTGGTCTTACGGTTCTTAGCCGCGTTCCGGAATGCGTGTGACCAGAATGGTGTACACGAAGGAGCAGACCTCTGGCTATTTCGCTTGTTTCTGGAGCAACCCGGTAGGGACACAGTAACCGCCAAGATCACTGGCGAATCCGGGGCCGTGGTCGAGAAGAGTTCTGAACTCCTCTCTTCCTACCCCGAGGTGGTCAACTACCTCCTTGAGGTTTACGCGACGGACGATGTACTATCGGAGGCCTACCACGACGTCATCACACATCGCCAGAGCTCAGCGGTGTCTGAACGCGAATTCGCTGACCAATTGTGGACAAAGAACATCCGATGCGGAAACATCTTCCAAGAGGGTCGCCTCAAGGCCCTCTTCGTCGAGGGATTGCTTCCCGCAATCAAGGCCGGTGTACGGATGTACTCATCAACGCATCCCAAAGTGGTTTTCCGCCAGCTCGTCAGCTATGCTGAAGGGCTGGGCGATACCCATCGGGGAGGCAAGAAGTACTTTAAAACACTGGACGCCGCGAAGAGCGCACAAACCCGAAGGGTCTCATCGAAGGCTTCGCTGAGTGTCTCAACTGACACTGATGAACCCGACTGGGGCGTGCATTTTGAAGACGGGGACGCCCTGGCCCTTGCTGTTCAACCAGCGGCGCCCCCGTCTATTCCTTCTTTCCCTTCTACGGGTACTTCGACTCCGTCTGCGATACAACCCCGTCGGGACATCAACTACACTCCCCCCAGGGTTAATCCGGTGACGGCCACTCAGGCACCACCACCGTACCGCGCGGTACCGAATTCGGACAACAGAACGACCCCCTGTCGTATCTGTCTGTCCACCTCTCGGCCTTGCTGCGAATGGCTCCCGCCCGAATACCGGAACACGTTGGTGCAAGTTCGCGAGGCGAATTATCACCAACGTGTTGCCGAAGGATACTATAAGCCCTGTCAGGGACAAGCGCCACATCAAAACCCAAGTGGGCACTCGCCCTCAGGTCAGACTGCAGCGCGGGACCGTTACCCGCAAGCCAGAGCGAACCCCATGGGACGTGCTCCTGCACCCTCGCGGAGCCCTCACCAGGTCAATCAAATCCTCTCTTTTGAGGAGAGTCCTAGCGAGGACAGCGCACACCCGAAGGGAAACGAGACGGAGGAAGCGTAGGGGCCAAGCTTTTCTCTCGAGGTACGAGCCTCACCCCCCGGGCTGACGCAGTATCTACCCACTATGGGATTCTGAGGACGCCCACAGCAATAGTCACCTTGGGTCTGATGAGGACGACGGCCCCGATATGGGTGCAGTTTTTATTATGACTCGAGAGAACTATAAAGTCCATATGGAAGCGGGACTTACGAAGCGCACGACCAAAACCCTTCTGGGTATTCTAGACACTGGCGCTGGCCCAAACATCATACATGCGAAGAATCTCCCACCTGGGTACGAACGGTTTCTAAACCGCAAACGGACCCCTCGGGTTTTCAACGCGTCGAAGGAACCCATGAATATACTGGGAACCATCGTGCTTCCGGCCCGACTCGGAAATTTGGAGCAGCGCGTACCATTCCTAGTCGCCACGAATCTGGCAGCCGATGCTCTGTTGGGAACTTCATTCATCGACCGCCACGTCCGTGCGATATATCCGCGCAAGCGCAAGGTTGATTTTTATGGTGCACCAACTGTGGCCATTGTCATTGCTTCTCGAGGACCCCTTGGGGATAAGAAGGTCTTAGAGCAACTACCTCGGAACACTGTATCCAACAAGGTCCACCTCGCTCAACCGCTTTCCATACCCCCTATGACCCAACGGGAAGTGCTAGTCACGTGTGAGACACCAGGATTGGTTTTCTTGCAGAACCACCCGAAAACGGTCTCACGAAATCTTTCGCTCATGGCCAACGGTGTCATGAATATCATTCCGAACCGTCCCTTTAGGGTACTCGTCAGCAACTTCTCCCATCGGGAAGTTCGCATGCCCAAGAATATGGTCATTGGACTCGCTGTACCAGCCCCTCGCTTGCTAACAATACTTGAAGACGGTCCCAGTGGGTCTCGTCTTAAAGAAGGGGAGGGTACACCCAGCGAGGGCCTCGAACGCGACGACTCGGTTGAGCAGAATGACCCGCAGGGAGCGAAAGACTGGCGCGAACGGGTCCAGATTGGTGAAGAATTCTCTTCCCACAAGGGCCAAATTATCGACCTTCTACAGAACTTTGAAGATATGTGGTCGGGCCGCCTCCGTCACATAGACGCCGCCTTACACAGGATTGCACTCGAACCGGGTTCAAAACCGGTGTGTCAAGTTCCCTACACGGCTAGGCACAAGGCCAGAGCAATGGAAGGACTGGAGGTTCAACGTATGTTGGACTCGGGCGTCATTGAACCTTCAAAGGCTGAATGAGCAAGCCCTGTAGTGTTTGCTCAGAAGAAGGATGGTAGCTGGCGGTTCTGTATTGACTACCGCCGGCTCAACGCCGTAACCCCTCGGGACGCATACCCCATCCCACGTATGGGTGAGTGTATTGATTCCCTTGGGGAAGCCACCATCTTCTCAACCCTCGACGCTAATAGAGGGTATTGGCAGGTTGAGATTGCGGAAGAAGATCGCGACAAGACGACATTTACATCCCATATGGGTTTATACCGCTTCACGCGAATGCCCTTCGGGTTGAAGAATGCGCCCGCTACCTTTCAGAGGGCGCTGGATATCATCCTGAATAAGGTCAAGTGGCAGTACTCTCTGGTGTACTTGGATGACGTCATCATCTACTCCCGTTCGGTGGAGGAGCACTTCCGGCACGTTCGCTACGTGCTGACCCTTTTACGGGATGCTGGAGTCACTCTGAAGCTGAAGAAATGCTTCTTCTTCCAGACCTCTGTGAACTACCTTGGACACCTAGTCCGGCCCGGAAAACTACAGGTTTCCCAGAGGACGTGCGATGCTATCAGGCAGGCTAAACCGCCCACGACCCAGACGGGAATCCGCTCCTTTGTAGGACTGTGCAATGTGTTTTGAAGATTTGTCCCTGACCTCGCTCGCATTGCTGTACCTTTGAACAAGAAACTTGAGAAGGGACAACCCGATAATTTTGGGATACTGAACGACGAAGAGTACGAGGCCTTTCAGGAGTTGAGAGATAGGCTGATCTCTCCACCCGTTTTGGCTTTACCCGTACCGGGACGTCCGTATCTACTGGACACCGACGCGTGCGATGTCCAGGTTGGCTGTACACTACTCCAACAACAACCCGATGGGAAGGAGTATATACCAGTTAGGTATTGGAGCCGTTCCCTCTCGCGGGCGGAGCGGAAGTACACGACCACCGAGAAGGAATGCCTCGCGGTTGTGTGGTCGATGCTCCTTTTAAGATATCTGGAAGGTGAAAGATTCACCGTGAGGACTGACCACCACTCACTGAGGTGGATTCTCAATTTGGCCGACTGTACCGGACGACTCGCACGCTGGCGCCTACGCTTGTCAGAGTTTGACCTTGACGTGGCGCACCGCGCGGGTGTCAAGCACCAAGCTGCGGACGTACTATCCCGTTTAGAGACCGAGGGTCTCGATGAAGGGCCTCTTGAGGACGACATACCCTGCTTTGCAATGGAACCCGACTGGGACTGTGATTGCCTCCTGGCTACAGTCCAAGAAGGGGAGACCCTTTACTAAAACGTCCTCATTGATTGGGAGGACTCTGACACCGCGAACGAACCCTAAGGGTATGATGATGTACTGGCCGTGGACACGGAGCAAACGGAAATACTGCCTATCCCAACGGGTGAACTTTTGGCGGAGCAAGTGAAAGACCCGTGGTGCAAAGGTATCGCTGAATCCGTTGGACAGCCCCAGTCCCGCTTCGGGTACGACCATCATGGTTTCCTTTCAAGGACCTCACCCCTGGACGGTGCAATTCAGCGCCTGGTCCCTCCAACCTTGCGAGACCGCGTACTCTTTCTATCTCATTATTTAAGATTGGCTGGTCACCCTTGAGGGAAGAAAATGTACGCGACTCTCAGAAGGGACTTCTATTGGCCATTCATGGCGAATGACGTTTATCAGGCCGTCAAGAATTGCGGGTCGTGCGCTGCGACGCGAGGTACGCAGCACAAGCATCAGAAGTATCTGAAGCTATTTCCCGCAGCGGGTCCGCGCGAATTTGTCGCTATCGACATACTGGGGCCACTCACGAAGACCACACACGGGAGTCGTTTTATCCTGGTCAATACTGACCGCTTCTCCAAGCTGGCTCGCGCTATTCCCTTACGGGCTACAGAAGCTAAAAATATCGCACTTGCCTTCCTGGAGCACTGGGTGTTCCGATATGGGGCACCCCAGTACTTGCTAACCGATAACGGACCGCAGTTCGTCGCAAAATTCTTCGAAGCCCTTTGCGGGTATCTAGGTTTGCGTCATTTATTGACGGCGGCCTACCACCCGCAGACTAAGGGACAGGCGGAGCGTTTTAATCGAACCCTTGTGGGACGCCTTAGGCATTACGTGTCGGAGCACCAGCGAGATTGGGATGATTTCGTCCAGCCCTGGGTCTTCGCGTACAACTCCCAGGTCCATCGGAACACCGGGATAACACCTTTTGACTTGGTGCTAACGCGACACCCGCCTGGGATCGTCGTCGACGCTCCGACTACCGCTTTCTCCCCAGCTGGGTCTAACAATCCGAATTCGGTCACAGTGAAACGAAAAACCCACGCCCGTATTCGGTACCTCCTTTCGAAGGCCAAAGCGACAATGGACCGTGTCCAGCGCCGCTACAAGGCTGATTTTGATTCCCGTGTACGGGCTCAGCTTTCACTTTCCCCTGGGGACTACGTCTTTTTAGACCGCCCTCCGCGGAAAACGACGGAGACTGCGGAGGAAGAAGGTATCTCCCGCAAGTTCCTTCCTAGGACAACTGGTGCCTTTCGGGTTGTCAAAGCCACAGACACAACCGTGACCATCTTGGACGGCGGCCTGCAAGACACAGTCTCAATTGACCGTGTCACGAAAGCCCCACGGGGTCCTGACGCGGCCGAGTCACCGACGACACAGACGGAGTTGCCTCAGCCCGCATCATCCCCACCGGGAGCGCCGAAGCCGGTTTCCGAAGCGTCTAACCCCACTGGGAACGCTTCTTCTGAGCCACAGTCTACCGGCCCTAAACAGGTTTCGGTCGATCCTACTACCCTGCGTGAACCCTCTGGGACACCTCTCCCAGACGTGTAACTGCCGCCTGAACTCCTCGAGGAGGAAGGCGGCGATTCCCGCGAATGGGTTGTAGAAAAGGTCCTCGACGAGGGAGTGGCCCCTGATGGGTCTACAGTCGTCAAAGTCCGGTAGTACGGTTACCCGCCCTCGAGAGACTCCTGGGAGCCTCTCAAAAACATTCCCTTTAACTTTGTCGCTCGCTTTCGCGCGCGACGCGACCGCGCACGCTCGCGCAACTGAACACAACCTCTTTCGAGGACTTTGGAGTACTTTTCCCGTTTTGGGTAAGGAAAATTTCTGCATAATCTCCCCCCCGCCATGGTGGCCAAAATTTTTCCGGCGGGATAGCGCTCGTTTGAAATCCCTATGGGTCTCGCGGAGGCCTTCGGAAGGAGTCGCCACGCTTTCGGAGAAGTTTGGGCCCCTTTCAGATGATCTAGGACGACTTGGAACGCCCGCAGTACCGAGCGGGCGACCTTTTGAGGACTGTGCACACCTTGTGCAGCGCATGGGCTTGCTGGCATGCGCCGTTGCACGCGTGGGACGGCCACGATGGACACGCGCGCGCCGTTGCACGCTCGGAATACCCAAGTGGGACACGCGCGCGCCATGTACAAACGCGCGCATTGCCATGCGCCGTTGCAAGCAGGCCAAACACCACGTGGCCCACGCCTGTCGGTACCCGATTGGGTATACAGTATTGCCCGTAGGGACGCGGCCTGGCACAATCAAAAAATTCTAAGTATTTTGATGTGCCGCGCACCCCAAATCGGGAATTGCGAGCCGCTGAAACGCCCGCGTTTCCGAGCTCCGGGCAAAACAAAGAATCGGCGTTTTCGACCACATCTGGGAAGGTAATTTCCGGCGCGAATTTTTTGATTCGCCTTGCAAGTAACCTTCTGGGAAATTCGTTGATTCTGGCCTATTCACCTATCGAGGACATACCTTTCTGGGCGCCGCGCGTACTGTGCACCGCGCCGCCTTGCTGGCACGTGCCGCGCGCACGCGCGCAGCACCGTGCACGCGCGCGCGTGCTACCAACGTCACTCCGGCTCACCCGGCCGGGAAGTCTTGACGCTTGGAGTCCAAGCGCACTCCAAGAGGGGGAGGGGACCCAAGCAGGGCTCAATTCACGCCATGAGCGCCGTGTCGCACGCTGCGCACCCCGCACGCACCACCAAAGTGCACGCGCTGGCCGTCGAGAGGGATGATCGCACCACAAACGCGCCCCGACCACGCGTCCTGCAAAAGGAAAAATGGAGAAGCTGAAGCTCTTTATTGACTCAAACGAGCTGAAACGCGCTACGCATTCCCGCCACAGGTACGACGGCTACGACGGACCGCACCCCCTGGGCCGTTCAAGTCCGACTCGGAGGGTGCGAAAGAGGACTCATCCATATATGACGAGGACAGTGAGCAAAGCCCAACGGGACCATCGCCCACCAGGGAGCCAGGGACGCATCTGGAATGCCCCTTGTTAGGGTCATGCGCGATGATGAGACGACCCGTACCGGGGTCAACAGCCGTTGGGACCGGCAAACGATGCGACCCATCCGGGGCATGTGAGCAGTCCTTCGACCGTCAGTAGCTCGTGGCTGGGCGACTGTGATTCGTAGCTCCCAACAGGGTCAATGAAAGTTGTCTCTCGATCCAACGCGATTCGTTTCGAAGCGCAGCGCCCCAATGGGATGTCGTCGCGCGGTGCGTACAGAAGGTGAACGCCTCCCACTCGGACATGTGGCCCCTTAGGAGAACGGTTTCGAGAGCCTCTCTCTCTCACGTTGTACCCCCACGGGAAGGAAATCATACCCATTGGGAAGCAACGTTTTCCGTCTACGTCGAGTGTTTCGGTACAGTGCGTATTCGGAAAGAACCCTACGGGAGGATACAGGAGCAAACTAAAGCATCCGGAGAGGGATGCCGATGAGTGAAAAGGACCCAGGTGGGATTCAAAGTCTCGCTGCATCGGGGCGTCTCTACCGTACCTTCGGTGACCTGACAGGAAAGTACTGAGCCTCGTAACGCGGTGTGCGCCTACTAGCTCCTCCTCGAAAGAACAGTCTGCTACACATCTAAGGGCTCTATTCGTGACTCCGTCCATGGCGTATCACCCCTCTGGGACTTCTGAGGATGGTTCGAACCTGCTCTTGCACACTTGGCATCGCTGGACCCCGCGTGGGACTATCGCATTATGGAGCAACCGCAAACCTTGTTTCGGTCGTAGCTTGCCCAACCGGGATCCATATTGGTCTGGAATTTGTTTCTGGTTTGCTTATCAGACTGTCGACCCAAACGGGATTTTTCCGCACTTAGGCTCCCCGTGTCGCATCGCTGGCGTGCGCTTCGCAAGGATTGTAGGAATCGAAACTTCAGCAATCTTTGGCGCCTGTCGCCGGTTCTTAATTCGGTCGGATTGCCCACTACGAGACTGCTTTGATCTCAACCTTGCTGTTTCGCGGTCGCAGTCGTTCGTGACCCTCTCGGGATTTCTTTGTTTGTCAATTTGTCTCACGCAGGGACCTCAACCCCTTGGGAAGCCCCTTCGCTCGCTGAGGCGCAATGGTCGCTCAACGGGCGACATATTCGCAAACAGAGATTCCGGCGGCTTGCAAATTACGAAGCGCGATGCCAATGGTCGTGGTACCCCAACCGGGAATTCAGCGACACGCTGCACATTTCCACAGCCTGTGAAGGAATCGACGGCGCTACCCTTGGGCATGAACGTTCCCATTGGGGAAGGTCCGTTCGAGTTCTCTGGCCAACCCAATGGGACTTCTTCGATCTGAGGCAACCGCGCCCCCTGGGTACTGCGGAGCCCCAATGACCGGCTCTTGGCTGTGTCAGCCAGCCGCAGCGCTCGTGTGCTCGTTCGTCACCCAATCGGGAATTTGAGGGAACGCAGGGTGGGGTTCACCGTGGTGCACGTTGCATTGGTTGTGCTCCCATCACGGGCACTTCGCGTTGCTCTCCCGCGCGTTGCGTCGCATAAGATAGTCACCCAAATGGGATCTTGGTGGACTGGAAATCGTTGTTCAGTGAGAACCGCAATCGCGGTCGCTCCCCGAGTGGGAATGTTAGGCCAGCCTCGGGACGAGGCCAGGCCCAAGAAGGGGAGTCTGTAGTGCAGTGAGAGGTACCGCCCTGACGGGTGCATAGTATTTGTTTATTTAGTTAGTGTGCACAGGGGGCACCTCGGGTCTCACACGTGTAAGGTTGTGACAGTTGTCGTGTCGCCCTTCGGGACCCCCCCTTATAGGTAGATAGTTTATTATTTTCGACACGTGGCTTGTGCCCGTAGGAGGTGCACTTAAGCATCTCCCGCCGGGCAGAGCTCATCGTGGTAAACCTCAAGCACCCCCTAGCCGATTCTTCCATCGTCTAGTTTTCCACAAGGGTCATCCTACCGTCACTACCGGTGCTGCGCGCCTATCTCGCGCCCCGTTGTTAGCGTCCGTTGAGTGCTCCTACGTCCCCGCTTGGGTGCTGCGCAATTTGTTCCTTTATCAGGGCATAGTACGTTGTCACGGCCTGTGGCTATACTACAAGTCGGGTCCTTATCTGAGTACAGAAAGGATCCCCGTGTTGTTCATCTATTACCTCTTCAGCGGTAATGGGTTCAAATGAGCTAGGCGGTGGCTCGGGCGTTTCTGCGGCGAGAATATCGTCACAGACGTCACCCGTAATTTCGGAGTCTTCCTCCCAGTCTTCCACCAAGAAGCATGGTGTGTCATCGTCGTCGACAGGTTCTGCTTCTACAGACGTTCCTAAGCGGGAAAGCGCATCAGCCTGCATATTCAGGGTACCCCGTTTGTGCCGGACATCAAAATCAAATTCCGATAGACGGAGACGCCAACGCATGAGGGGACCCGACGGCTCGGAGATCTCCATAAGCCAGCGGAGAGCCGAATAATCGGTATGTACCTGAAAATGGGTTCCCATGAGATAGAGTCTTAAGGTAAACAGCTCCCAAACGACGGCGAGACACTCTTTCTCAGAGACTGAGTAATTACGGTCATGCACGTTCGATGAACGGGACCAGTATCCAACTGGACGTCGCTCGCCTTCCTTCGAGACTTGAAACAAGGCACAACTGACTTGGTGGTCACTGGAATCAGTATCAACTTTTATATGGAAGCCCTGGAGTGGGCAACGCCAAAATCGGCGGAGACGTAACAGCGTCGATTAACGACGAAAAGGCGGATGCTTCCGCATCGCCGAATGGTTCCAGTTTAACTGACTGTCCTTTCCTGAGGAGAGAGTTGAGTGGAGCTGCAGTATCAGCAAAATTCGAGACGAACCGACGGTAGACATTACACAAACCGAGAAATGATCGGAGTTCCGTTTGAGTTGTGGGATGTTTCGCTTCCTTCAGCGACTTCACCCTTATCTCGTCTACCGAGAGTTTCCCTGGGTGGATAATGTGGCCCAGGTATTTCACCGAGTCGGTAAAGAATTCTCATTTCTTGAGCTTCAAGGTAACACCTGCGTCACGCATAACCTGCATCACTTCCCTCACATGGGACATATGTTCATCCATACTGTTGGAAAATACGAAAATGTCGTCCAAGTACACGAGACAAGTCTTACACTTGAATCTGGCCAACATAATGTCAATCGCGCGCTGAAACGTAGCGGGAGCATTCGTTAGCCCGAAGGGCATCCGTTTGAAACGGTACAGTCCTTGGTGACATACAAACGCGGTCTTGTCTCGATCTTCCTTTCGAATTGGAACCTGCCAGTAACCCCAATTGGCGTCAAGGACGGTAAATACTCTGGCGCTTCCCAGCGAGTCGATGTACTCATCCATCCGTGGAATCGGGTACACGTCTTTGACGGTAACGGCGTTGGGTCGCCTGTAATCGATGAAAAAACGCTACGATCCATCCGACTTCAGAACAAGTACAACGGGCGATGCCAAAGAAGACTGAGCTGGCTCAATTACGTCGGCACGTAGCATCTTCTCGACTTGAGACTTTTCTTTTTCCCGCGATTTCGGGCCTGCCCGATACGGGTGTTGCGCGATTAGGCGAGTATCTGGGAGCAGATCAATACGGTGCTCCGTAATTCCAATTGTTCCAAGGGAACCGTCCCACATGGGAGTAAATTCTCTGAGCATGTCTCGCAACTTCTCGCGATGAGACGCTGGGACATGGTCTAGATTCAACTTCTCTAATTCCTCAACAGGATTCGCCTGTTCTGTGCCAGGGAGTAGCGCTGATTTAACTCGAATGAACGGTCGTTCGTGGCCCGAACTAACTAGATTCACCTCTTCAGCAGCAACTGCTTCCGGTACGGCGGAGTTTCCATTTCTGGAGGAATCCGACAAAACGGAGTTTCCAGGACGCACCTCCTCCCCTCCTTAGCTTCAGCCACACCGAGAACCTCGGACGTTGAGATTCTCGTCTGTACGAGCGCCTTCGGATGCGGCAGGACCGAACCCAGTACCTGGTGTCTGACTAGCCACTGAGTGGTTTTGCCAAAGTTGGCAACCAGTATCTTGAAAGGTTGATCGGGCTCGATAGAAACAACACCATTAGCTAAAGCGAGCTGTCGCTGATCGTATAACAATAAAGACGGTTGAACTAGTCGAATTCCATGTTGTTTGGAGACGCACTGCACCCAGACCTTGGATTCTGGCGGGATTGAAACGGATTTCGCTATGCGAAGCTTTGTTGATTTCGGATCCACGTTTGGAACCTCCTAAGCCACAGGAAATGGGACGCGCTTCTGGATTGCGCGCCTCAACGGCTTCCGAACGATCGGAATGGTTGTACCGTCTTCCATTTCCACGGTTTTCGCCCTTGGGCGTATCGCTTCGACAAAGCGGTCGCAAAAATCACAACCGAGTATAACCGGTGCAGCGAGTAGATCGCAGACAACAAATTCAAGTTTCACCACGTAGGTGCCAAGTCTCACTGTGAGAGTTAAGTAACCAACCGTGCGCAACGGGTTATTGTTCGCGTCAGCGATATCCAAGCTTGGAGTATAGCGAACGAATTCACGAAGTGCTTGGGGCACTAACGAAGAGTGAATGAGATTGGGCGCAGCGCCCGTGTCCAACACAGACAGTTGACGAACCATAAAGTGGTGTGATAAGCCTAGGTCGGCGTAAACCCTATAATTTCTCTTGGCCTTCACAAGGACTCTATCCGGGTTACGGAAATTTTGGGACCGTACCCACGGACGACGGAGAACCGTTAAAAGCTCTGAGTCCACGTCAGATTGAGCCATCTTTCTCGTAAAGATCTTCCTCTCAAGGAAAGTGACCTGGGAGCGAAGCGGCGGCGCCTCGGGCGTCTCCGACTTCGGCTCAGGAGACGCCACTCCCGCAGGGGGAACTCCCAAGTTTAGTTTTTCTGGGCGGGGTTGGCCGGCGACGGCAAACTCTGCTAAGAGTGGGAAACAGAATTCCCGGGTTCGGGGTTGGTCACAGTTACCTGTTCAGCCTGGTTCCGAGGTTGCTCAGTTCGAACGTTCTGTCCTGTAACAGGATTGCCAAACTTGGCCCTTTGCTCTTCATAATTCTTACTCGGAACACGAGCACGGTCAGCTGGTGACAAGGACTCATACCACCCGATAATTTTCGGTAACTTCCGAGAGGGCAACATGCACACAGATGCAATATGACCGGGTCGGTAACAAATATGACAGACGGTCGTCACCGACTTATCGAAAGATCGATTACCATCTGGCCGTCGTTGCGGTTGCGCATTCACCCATCCTGGGCGTGAGAAACGGCTGCCGTTGGTCGCGTAAGCGAGCAGAGCGGCCTGTACCCGTGTTTCTTCCATATAGAGTGCGGGGTCACCTTCCGAGATCGAAGTCGACGATGAATGAATGTCAGAAGACCCATACGAGTCGGGAGCACTTCCAAAGAAGTGAACGCTATCCAGATCCGGGTTCACGGAGCTCCCACTTTCCAAGGAAAGAGATGGAGATGACTCGTTGACGAGCAACGCCCTTGAGCGACGGGGTTTCGGTGGGCGCCGAGCACGGAGGACTTCGCCTTCAGCCTGGGCGTACTGGACCAATTCCAGATACGTAATCCTACGTTTCTCTTCGCGATATCGCGCCACCAAAGCCTTGATAGAAGGGTCCAACCCATCCACGAACATTGTGCATCTCTCCTGAGCGGAGTACACATTTTCACAGCGATAAAACGCTTTGTTCAACCGAGTTGAGCAAACCGTTTCGTTCTCTTCAGTTTTCTGTTTAGTATCTCGCAGAGCTTGCGTCGCGTTGTGAATCGCGCTTCCTGTTGCATAGGACCTCAGGAGGTAGTGGACCGCTTGCGGCCAATAACTGACACCTCCTTCAGTTGCACGGGACGACCCTCGGACCGAGTTAAACTGATCCTCAGCCATCCCTGACAGAAAATAGGGTAAAGCGAGAAACGCTTGCGCCTCGTTCATACCGAGAATGTCGGCTTCCTGCACAAAGTGGGCCAGGAAGTCCAGTACCAGAATTGGATCTTCGCCATCGAATTTCTTCGTAAAGACGATATTCAGTCTTCTGATGTGGTCCTTCACCTTACCAGTGCTTCGCGAGGTGCGACTTGAAGATGAATCGTCCATTCGGTAATAACGATACGATAACAGCTTCCTGTAGAGGAGATTCGTTGGTTTCAACTCCTTGAGTCCAAGATAACGTCTACCTTTCTCGCGAGAGCGAATCACTCCTTGAGTGGCATATGTCGCCTTCGACTTCGTCCCGCGGGATCTACTCCCATACCGTTCTCGGTCTTCCTCACTATCCGAAGAACTGGATGAAGTAGATTTCGCAGAGCGCACGCTAGAATTGGAACTACACGAATCCGAGTCGTAACGGAGTTCCTTTTTGGATCGTCGATTTCCGTGATACGGAGATTGGCGTGCCGAGCGCTTAGAAGCTTCTTCCTTAGCATTCTTCGCATCAGATGCGTTATCCATCCGGATGATCTCTTCGAGAGGAGACAACCGAGTGGTTAGGTGATCGATTTCAGCTCGATGCTCCTGAATAGAGGAATGGTAAGCTTGAACAAAAGCGGCTGGTGCACCCAGACTTTCCAAAATGGAATTCACATCTTGACGTAAGACACGAATGTCATTCGTCGGATCTCCGATTTCAGCTTGGTCAAGCTTCCGTCTGAGATACTGCAGATCCTCGAACAACGAGTTTTGCGCGAGCTGACTGACACCGAGTTGAGCCTCGAGGTACGAGTATCCAGGGGTTTCAACCACATCGTCTGGTCTCTCCGTGGCCGGAGTACCCGTAACGGGCGGAGCTCCTGCCGTAGAAGCGGCCATCGGACCCGACGTGACTGACAAAGCTCTCCGGGGCTCCGGGACCTGTTCATTGTCAGGCGACCTTGCAGGTACGGAGGCGTGAGAACGCGGAGGCCTAGGCGGAGGCACACCAGCATCTCTGGCCACACCGTTTCGAGAGTTCGGCGCAGGTGGCGCCATACCGGGCCACGGTGTACCGAACTGCGGTAAGATCAAATTAACAACGAGAGGTCTCGATACTCCAAAGAGTAAGTAACGAACAACAAATAAAACACTCTAGAGAGTCCACTGTTCCACATTAGCTTCCCAAAAACCAATTGATCACTAATCGTGGGACTCCTCGACAAGAACGAGAACGAAAGAAAGAATCCAACCCGTTCTAGGTCGGGAGACCATTTGTAGAGCAAAACCCCATCGCTGGGGTTTTGCTCTGCAAATAAAAATTAAGTCGGTAACGTAGCGACTACAATTGAAGAGTTGGTATGCGATGGGTTTGGTTTTGACAGTAATGAAAATGAAGAATGCCTGTTTTTTCAAGATGAAAAACAGCAAGGCGGTCATTACAGTATGTTCTAACAGTAGTTTACTCAGTGCTTTTAAAAGTGAGCTATAATAAATTGCGAACAAAATGTAGTGAAAAGTATTCCAGGTTCGCAAAGAGTTTCTTTTTCTATACTTCTTTGAATAGTTTAGAACCTTACACTTTTCCTTCTTGTTTACCTGTGAGTTCGATTTGTTCTAAAGTGTTGGAATCTATTTTTTAATATATAATCTTTTAAAGTTAATTAGAAGTTTGCGTGAATGAACGGAATAAGAAATCAGTTGTTTAAAAACTAGAAATTTGGTGAAAGCAAATATTAATTTTAAATCACCAGCATTTTAAAGGTATGTTTAAAGCCTTTCAGAATTTTAACAATTTGTTTTTTCTCTTATTCTATAATCCTATTTTTAGTAGTTCTAACATTTTGGGGGAAATGATAACAAAGTTTTACAATGGATGCTTTCAATCTTTAATTTAAGACCTGTTAGGGCATTGTCCAAAAAATCATGTTATGACAGAAAGTTCCTTTTGCTGAATTTTAATTTGCTGACATTAGTTGATCTTTTGTAAGGGAGTTCTCTAAAATCCAACAAAAATGCGCTGTATTACTCGTCGCATTTTTTTTAAATTCTTTGTCTAGTAGTACTGTTTATGAAGAAACATGACTGGTTCTAATTGTAAAAGGTCAACTTTGAGTTTGTACTAAAAACTAGGTTCACAATACCTGTAACAAGCTTTTTGCTGCTTTGGAGTATATTTTATTTTTAGCAAAGTGCTCGATTAGTTTAGCTTTAGCTCTATTCTTTTGTAAGTAGGAGCTTTGCTATACATCATATTCTTTGGCCTCGAAATGTAAGAGAGAGATTCGGTGCAGAAGACCAACACACGAGAGCGACGTTTCCAAAATTACGGTTGTAGAGCAGGACGCCCTGAAGGAAATGCACCCAGGTGATTTTCATAATTTATTGATCCTAAAGCGGCTTGGACACCTCATGTTATGCGAAAATACTGTAATAATAGCCCTTTCTTGGAGCATGCCTAGAAAGGGTAGTTTTTCTGCACGCGTGTGCCGAGTTGGCTCGAGGCCGAATGCGCAGTGACAAACCTGTCTCAATTGCACACGTGTAAAGCGCTCACTAGCAGCGTCGGATAGTTGAATATTTTTAGTAAACATTTATCAGTTCTCTATTTAAATGGCGGCACTTGTTGCCAATGTACGGGAGATGTACTTTAGGTAGGCCTTTTGCCCTAGCTTCGTAGCGCGTGCAAACGGTTGCTTGTCCTTAACTGGGCTAATTAGCCGTCTCTGTGTAGGTCCGACCAGTTTTTGTCTACCATGGCATCTTTTTGTTGGTTTTCTGCTATTATTGCTGTCATACCGTTCTGTTTTGTATGCTTTTTTATTCAGGTTTGGCCCATTAGTCTCGGATTTTGCTTTAGTTAATTACGAGTCAGTGCTCTGCGGTTCGTTTGCTGATCTTTTATGGAGCCATACCGTTTGGGTCGATTCTTTTACTTGTTGTGGCACACGAAACATTTAGATTTTTACCGTGGTTTTTTGAGTTTGTGTTTCGACTGCACGTTTAGATTAAACCTATTTTGATCTACATCTCTTATTGCGCTTTTTTTATTAGAGAGGTTTAGTGCTACATCTACCTTTGTAGAGAGCAAGATTCAAACACTTTTCAGGTGCGTTTTTTGCGACGCTGCACTTGTTTGCCAACTTTTGGGATTGCACCACAATGGCCCTAGATACAAAGGTTTCGAGTTCAAGCCCCGGTTGGTTCAAAAGACATTCCTGCTCAGTTACAATGAATGCTTGTTTGATTGCACTCAAATTTTGACTGTGAGCCTTAGAAAGGCAGCCAAAAATCAAATTCGTTTTGAATTGCTTTGGCATAAGCGCTTTGGCTGCATTCAATTCTTTAACAAGTTACGGCATTCAAAACCGGGATAAGCGGTTCTTATTTGACGTATAACGTAAAGCCCGTAGTCAAACGTAGTCAAACGTTGAATGAAAACATTCAAAACTTTTGACTACGTATTCAAATTGTTACTTATTGCTTAGACCATCAGGAAGCGGCCAGCTTGGTGCTCCTGCGTCAAAAGTCCTGACAGTACAGATTAAGGATTGCACGTTCTCTGGGGCTGCCAATACGAGTCCAGAATATAATAAACATATATATCGATAACCAACCGCACTAACAGCGATAATGTAGAACACACAATTGGTCATTACCTGTCAGCTACAGCACTATAAACTATTCTCAACAACAAATTCATAACATATAGATAGTAGATGATAAAACCGATAAAAAGGTATGAAAAGCAAGAGAGAAAAATTTTAATAAACGAAACCCAGCAAAACATCGATAGCATATCTATTGAAAAAACGTTTTGAACAGCGGGCGTGATGCTATCTGGCAGGGTAAATAGATGATCTCTGTAGCGATCATGATGCCAAAACCATGTATCAAAACACACATCACAACCCCTCACGCTGATTTTTTTAGAAATCAAAAACAGTCTTATGACTGCTCGATCGCCCTTATAGTGCCGCGAACGCGCTGGTGAAACCTACGCCGGGATTGGCTTGCTGATGGCTTGATCAACCATTTTGCATCCAAGCCATAGTGTTACTTAGACCAGAAGGCAAAGTTCGTCGGATATTCCCAACGGGAAGAAGGGAGGTAGGGAGCTATAAGAAGGTGTGTTAGTGTTCTTCCAGATACGTCTAACTTTAATGTCTTTTCTTAGAGTATATTCTTTCAATACGTTTCTCATGCTTGCGTACAGATCTTCACAAAACAAGATACCGCACAAATTGGTTTAGAGCTTTAAGTGACTGCATACTAATATTAGTTATGACGTTCAAGACAGTTTGATACCCTCGAACTACATTGTAGCTGACAACTTTCATTCAACTCGAAACCATCTTTCACGCTTTCACGCCAGTGACTGTTGGTCTCAGTCCTAAATTTAGTTTTTCGCATGTAACAATAGAATCCAAGACCTGGAGTTCTGATTATTTTTTTCATTCCAAAAGAGGACAGCACATTACAAGACTTGGTCAAAGCTTTATCTCTACTATCAAATTGGTCCTTACATGTATCAAACTGCGAATGTAGAGACCAAAATTGGTTTGGTTTCTCGCTCAGATCTACAAAGCACCACTCTAATAGGACATATGCTATGTTTCTCACACACCGTCGGTAGTCTACCAGAAATGGAACGGGTTTTCAACAGAAAAGAACGTCTTGATGCCTTCTTAAACCGGCAAAGACCAAGTCGTCGTAAACATTTGAACAAATACAAACTATCCCATCCGTATTCAGGATACTGTCAGGCAAGATGACCACAAACATTTTTCTCCACGAACACGGCTTTGCGCAACATTCTATAAACGTGACAACTGACCGAGGTCGACCAGCTCTGCATTCATTGCGCTCTCGAGCATCTCATTGGTCTCTGCTGAAGTAGAATGGAGCATTCTCTTTGGAATCAAAGATTTACACTTGTCGTTCCCAAGCTCGACAATTTCTAAAGGAATTGAATCGAGATTGCAGTGCAAAAAAGCGACATATCGACAAACGCCGCGTCCATCCTGTTTCGCCTACCAGAAAGAAGCCACCCGGCGTTTCCGAAGTCTCTCTCAATTTGTGCAGAAGACGCGGGGTGGCCAAGAACCGATTGAGCAACAACACTCAGAACAGGATACGTAGCTTTTCTTGACCTCCACCAACTTAAAAGAGAGCGAGTTGAAACCGCTTCGGGCCTTACGTTTTCGTTTAAAAGATAAGCTTCTACCTCCGCTTCAATCATCTCCGCCATTGACGGCTGAACAGAATTACCTTCCGATCCCTGACTGGCAAACTCATCAAAGTCCCATAGCTTTCCAGCACTGAGCGACTTCTCTGTATCACGTCTCGCAGACGATCTAGCCTCTTCATCATTACTTGAGTGAGTACCAGATATAGCAGATTGATTGTACATTCCTACCTCTTGGCAAAATGATAAGATAGCGTCCTTGACTCCTTTTCTCTGCTGGTCTGCATCGAGGTCGCTCAACACGTAGTTTAAACACCGTAGCTTCCTATAAACTGGATGAAAGAAAACCTGCATCTCTAATACCAAAGATCGAGCTGTACCATTATAACCATCGTAAAATCTGGTCATAAGTGCGTCTCGTAGAAGTTTTCGCGTGTATGATGTCAAAGAGCAGAGGTCTGAAGCTTGTTTTCTAGAAGCGCAATAGTTCTTAGAAAAGAATGCCGTATCGGAAGGGTCATATATCGTTAGTGGGGCATCACAATCTACAAGATGTTTCTTGATACGGCACAAAGCCAGGAAGGCATCAATTCCAGCCGGATAGGATGTCGCTTGAGGCTGCCGAATCACTTCACAAACCGAATACATAAGCGAAAACAGTTCTACCAATTTCTGCTTCTCGTCCATCAGAGGGAATGCTTTCAGCTCGTTTCGTTCGTAGTGCCTTACAAGTATATCCCATAATTGCAGGAATCGCTGCAAGAGGCGAACAGTAGATAACCAGCGGTGGGATACATCGGACAGCAGTTTTAGACATTTTGTCGTACCCTCAAGTTGCACTTCTTCGAATCTTCGTCGCATAGTTGTACTCTTATTCAGATGTTCTATAATTTTTTTCACATCTCTCAAGAGTCCCCTACAGTTTGTGTTACGAACTCCCTCACTATGTAAAGATGTTTCAAATGCGTCAACTAAAGCACAGTTCAAAAGATGAGGAATGCACCAATCCCAGAATCCTGGCAACAGCTTGCTACATAAAAGTCGGATATCAGAACCACTGTCCGAGGTACTCGAAAACAAATGCTTCAAATCCAGTTCGAATTCAATAAAAATCGTATTGATCCAGAGCTGAAGAATGTCCGATAGACGTCTACTTTCTGCTAATGTAGTACTCGGATTGAACTGACGGACTGCAAGAAGAAAGGACTTCATTTGCCACTCACTATCAACAAAGAATATGCATAGGCCACAAAACTTATCGCGTGACATTGGCGAGGTCCATTAATCTACGTTACAGTAAAAGAATGAAATTCGAGCTGCCTGAATAGCCTTACGGAATTCCACTTTGAAGAACCTTGTTGTCGCATAGTACATTTCAACAATATGTTTCTTTATCACTTCACCATGCATCGTGGAATTAAACTCTCTCTTACTATCCAGGAATCGTACAAAAATTTGAAACTCAGGGCAGGAAACCATTGTGAAGGGTAGAAACTTTCGCAAAATGACCCTTGTCAAGTTCAAAGAATGAAAACAAGTTGGATCTGTTCTCATATATACCTTTTGTTGCTTAGAAATGTTCGAGGCAAGTTGGCGTTTAGCAAAATTCATTTTCTTGGTGCGATCCGACAAAATTTTGTGCTTGTTTCTCACATGATAAGTAATGTTGGTGTAGCTTCTACCGAGCTTGATTTTGCTCGTGCAGTTTACAGCAAGACAAACCCAATAAGTTTGATCTGGAGCAACCTGTTAAAGTACAATTTCTGTCTCATATATGATTGATCTGGTTGATTGCCCCGAAGGAATTGGGACAACTTAAAAAACATTTTGAGGGACAAATGCTGTTAACCGCTCTTTGAAGGAGTATGAACTTGTGTTTAGAGCAGAATTGGATATCTGTGAGGTATCATTTGCTGTTGGTTTTGGTGCCTCTGTCACGGATGTCATTTGTTGAGGAATTTTGCATGGTGTGTTTTTCATCATTCTGGTGATCGTTAGGAAAACGAAACATCATGTTGAAGCAGATCTTCAGCATGAAGCAAAGGAAATTGTGTTTTAAGACTTTTGAAAAGGATCTAAAATATTTGTAAAATGTTTTGCAAAGGTTCTTAAAATATTTTGAAATATGTGGGTTCAACTTTGGTATAATTAATATTTCTGAAAATTTTTGTTCAAGTTTTTGAATGCATTAAAGTTTTGAATATGGTATTGGATTTAGTTATAATGGATTTGAAGGTTTTAAGATATAGTTTTTTGCTGTATTTAATTTTTTTTACATATTTGGCTGGTGTAAGCTTTCAAATTTTAAATGCATTTAAAAAGCATTCAAATGTGCTGTAAGCATGCAATTGACTGCGTATCGTGTCAAACGGAGTCAAATGTTGCAGCATTCATTCCATCGGAGCATTCCTGCACGCGGCTGCTGTAAGCGCGATGCTGTAAGAAGATGCTCGACACTTTAAACGTGTCGACGCTCTCTGAGGAAAAGAGGAGTATAAATGATGTGAGATCCGCTACAGAAGACCAGCACACGAGAGCGCCGATTTCATAATGGCATGGTGGCAGAGGATAGGAAAAAACAAGTATTTGACGAGTTACAAACTTCCTCGGAGAGCTGCCAATACAGAACGAAAGTGTTGATTAAGTGATGTGCAGGGGAGTGTTCTTCGAGGGTCATTGTGGACCGGAAAGTTTGGTTCCAATTGTCGGCCATTTGCGGCACGGAGGAATGGGTTTGATCTCATTTGGCTTCAATTCATTTGAATACGAGAAGGATGAGTACTACAGGTATATCGAGCAGGCAGGGTGCGTTATTTGTGATTGTATTTTTCCTAAACTGAATGGAATGTATGTAATAGTGATAAAGCTGTGATTGGGAAATATTGGTATAGGTTGATAGATTCGTCGTCGAAATTTGTTCTACATTCATGTACACATAGGCTTGCTCGATATGGACACCAAGTGTTTCAATAGACTCTTGTTTGGTTTGATCGCATTTTCGTTTTCAGAATGTAGTGGTTGTCATCGCATGTCGTATCAACTTCAGAGTTTTTCTGTTCAGTTTCCAATCGACGTCGAACAGAACCGATTTGAAGAGTGCCGCACAATTTGAGGAGCTTTTTTCTCCAAAACGCCCGACTTCGCACTTCTTGTCTCTGACGCCGCCGTTTAGTTTGCGGATCGCACTACGTACCGGTGCCATCTCTGACTCGGTCTCTCGTTCAGATTAGCGCTGAGTTACTCACACCACTGTCAATGGGATCTAGTGCCAATAAAGCCCCCGACCTCTTATTCAGCACAACTGAGGTGTTTGAGCGTTTTGAGCTGCCAACAAGAATGTTTTCTGGGCCATTAGCGTAATTGTGCAGTTTTCTCATCAACTGGCTCGAAATCGCAGACACGTCTGTTCCAATTCTCACGAAGGATGTCAGGCTTCGTACACACCTACGTTTCAGGTTCGTAGAGTTTGTCTCCTCACAAAGATTGTTCCTCTTTGAAGTCTTTTCCGAATTACTTCAGCACATCAAGATGCGATGGCCTGGTGGAAGCCCACCCCCGCAGCTCGTTTTCGCCTTTCATGTAAGCATTTACCTCAATTTGTTCATCAAATCAAGTCATTCGTCGGCGTCAAAGTGTAAATAACTAGACTACTTCCACTCATCCTGCCAACAAGAGCAGTCAGTCTTTATCAGTGCTGTAGGGGGTTCCGGCAAGGCTGCTGAATCACAGATGGTGCTCGATCGAGGACCAGGACGGAGATCAGTCCGTCACTCGCTTTACGCTCATCGTCGTGAATTGAATCTTTTCATGCGTTTGAGAGGAACATGTGCACGTGGCATCGTTGTAAAGAGACCTGAAGCCATGACCTAAGTGCCATAATGGTACACAATTTTGGCTGTAAAGGAACGTACCTCTCGCAAGACGAATGATCACCATCCACGTGTCAATACGTTTGCGCGCCGACCGCGTTTTTGTGCCAACAAGACCCGCAGGAAACCCCATCGATTGCATTGATATCTTCGAGATGACGTTTCACGCATCTCTTCATCCCGGATCAGGTTTCACCGTACCCCGTCAGCTGACCTCGTTGTTTTCAGCAACCCCTACGGCAGCTCGACGCATATGTGTGAAGCCCCTTCTCTGTGGGCATCGACCACGAAAACTCCCGCGTATGTCTATGTCGTTCGGCTTTGACCAATACGGCAAACTACAATGTGTTCCTGTTCGATTGAAGCCCGATTGTAACTATTTGCTGAGCCAATCCGATCCAAAAGTGTGGTTGACGCTCGGACGTCGATAGTTATATAAACCCAATCCGAAGTTCCAGTCTCTGGGAAAAGCCCTACAATCACCCCAGCCCCGTGAATAGAGTTCAGTTTCCAATCGCTGAACCCAGCCTCCAGTTTTACTGGCATTCACAAACGCACTGTTTTCGTAGCAACATCTTCTTGAGAAACTGATCACACTGCCATGATGAAAATGCCGAAGTACTTCACGCTGCTGGCTTTGATCAGTGTCCTGGTCGCAGCAATGGCTTCTAAACCGGTGCTGGGGCACGAATCAGCCTCTTTGGAAATATCTTCTAAGACCTCGAGGCTGTATGGATTGCTAATCCTTAAAAGTCGTCTGCAGCAAGTTAAAGGAAGCATCAGTAAGAGCAAGACTCTCATGAAGAAGCGCGTTACTCTGGGGTCCGCACAGATCACTCCTCGCTTTGCTCAGTTTGCCAGGAAGGCTGTTCGTCGTCTTCGAGAAGCGAGAGAAATGAGAGGCAAACGCCCCGTTAGAATGGTGGCCATCAGGCGTGTACTCAGAGAACTTCTGTCAGATCTTGAGAAGGTCCCGGATGTTGGCGGACGTAGCATGGTGAGGGGCACCAAGAAGGATATGCGGGAGTTGCGAGAAATAGTGACGGAGATCATCAAAGATGGCGATAAGTTTGGATGGGATTTGGAAGACATCATGGATTTGGTTCACCGTGTTCTTGGGGCGGACGGTTGTGTATCTGAGCTGATTGCGTTTCTTTCTACTATGTTCAAGTAGTCGTGAGAGAAACAAGAGTGTTTCTTCTTAACTGAAGGCGGAGCTCCCTTCAGAACTCGGACACTAGCTGTGACGAGATTGATTTAGTAAACCATGTTGGATATCCACATTTTGTTCTTATATGGCCGAACAAGGTTCTGACACTCACAATCGTGCATCGTACCCGCACAATGCGTCTTGCTGCCGCCTCATTGAGAGTTACATTTTGATACTGCCTCAGGGCAGAACTACACGTGTTCACATTCAGTAGGAAAAGGAACTAAACTGATGTACATGAAAACTGAATCGTCGTGCCAACAGATTGAGGTCGATTGCGTCAAAATCTTCCGCTAAAGTATCAGCCTGCAAGTGTCCACAATGAGGGTATTTACAGGAGAATGCTATTTTTTAAAGGGCAATAATACACGAGAAATACATATAAAAACATTCCAATACGTGTTTCAAGCAGCCTGGTTTCAAGACCTTTCAAGTAGTTTTCGGAATGTGCTTCAAATTGTTCAAGACTGAGTCTTCTTTTGAAACGTTTTTGCACAGAATTAAAGGCTTTTCCTTATCAAGAAATAAATATTAAAAAAGACTAAGTGGTTGTATCTGATGAGCGAAGTAGCGCAAAATCACGAAACGCTTTTCCCCGTCGGTAACATAATCATTAATTTCCTATCGAATACAATTTTTATTGAAAAATTATTTTGGATAATTTTCCCAACTTATAAGAAACTTGGACATATTTTACCTTTATTAGGTAATCTAGAAAAAGTTTTACTCGATTTTAATTATCTGATACAAATCATGTCACACGCAAGGGCATTTCTTCAAACGACGCGTTGATGATGCCTTGTCTTAGACACGTTGTACATCTCATGAAGTCCACGCCCTCACCCAAACCTGACATGTGGAAAGCCAGTTCAGTAGCTTTCTTTCTTGGCAAGAGCCGGAATGCTAAAAGCAAAGAATTTTTTGTGTACAAATCTTTGAAATAGTTTTAAAACCTTTCGCAACATTTCTTCATTCTGTTTGCCACGTAAGATGACGTGCGCACAACGAACACATAATACACGGACCGCAACGTAGCAAACCAAATTCTGTGACATTTGTTTTGTTAAATGGAAATAAAAGTGGAGAAAAGTCCACGCATGAGAAACAGCCACGTTTGAGAGTGAAACGGGGAAGCTTTGAACATAAGTAGCGGTCATGTGGAGCCGAAAATGTTAATGATGTTGGGTCAATGTTGTTCTTGTCTCTGAGCCTCTCATCCTAACTGAAATATGTTCAAGTGTGTTCGAAACGGGTGTACCTGAGCTACTACCATATTAGGTCTTTCGTATTCTTATGTTTCAAAGTTGTTATAAACTTTGCGTTTGCTGAGATATGGTAACAACTTCCGTGATCTAAGCATAAACCTTTATTTCTCTTCCGTAATCTGATGATAACACGATTTCTCTTGGGATTGAGCTAAAGCGTGAGTGCTTTGATCGATTCAGACGCAGGAATTCCGTCAGGGTACATAAGGTGACAGGTTCTACAGGTCCCAACGTCTGGAAGCTGTACGCATACTGATGATCGCAAAAGTATAATGCAAACATCTTTCATAACATACACAGCGTCCTTGGGGGCAACAAGGAGTTCCTCTACTCGCGCCTCACATTCCTCGCATCCTCCGAACGGAAGCACTGTGCAGAGAGTGGAAACCAGTACCACGCAGTCCTGAATTGTCTCAGTGCCCACGACGAGTGGGCCCATATCCGTACGGATACTTCGATTCGGTTCCGGAGGGAAACGAGCTCGAAGTGATTGGGGCGAATACCAATTCGCGAAGTCAGTGACTTTGACCATTTCGGCCCCTTCGAAGAGGTGTGATTTAGGCGTCTCAGTCTTCAGCAATGACTGCGCCATGGGTGCCGCGTGCAAGGTAGACATGTTGGCAGAGTTTGCCATGAGAAAGAAACCCACGAGAATTACAGAGACTACGACAGTCATTAGCGCGGCTCTTCGTTTGATAGGTGAATGAGGTGGCATATGTGGATGCTCCTGACTGCCAGAGGAGTGTAGGGGTCTGTAGTTTTCCGTGGATTCCATTGTAAGATAAGCTGTTTTCTCGGATGCTAGTGATGGATCGAAAGTCCCACCGATGGCAGTAGGGTCTGGAGAAGAGCAAAGAGCAAAGTGTGCGGTATTTAACGTACGGTTGTGAATTGTACTCCTTTGCCGACTCTTGTTCTCACTTTGCAAGGATTCTACTCTCATGGACTGCAAAATAGCTCTTTCAACTCGCGAGAAGATTACATTGAGTCTCGCATCATTCAGACAAAAATCTCCGTTCAGCACACCTGATGGGCGTGTCCCTGCAGGGTGCTTGTGGTTTGCACGAAAGACGAATCGTTTGGAAGCAGAATAGGAACCCTCTCCATCACGAGATTTATGATTTCGTTGCTTTGCTTACCCTTTTCTTCTCTTGTGACCGCATTATTCTGAGGAAAAAAAGTATCTCTGAATTTGGGCCCAACTCCGGCGCTCGGGCCCACAGTTTGGGCTGATTCACGTTACGGATGATACTGAGAGAAAGTCGATATCGGCTTTACCTCTTCTACCTTGGTGCTGCGTGAAATTGTGATGTTTAAGCGCATTCTGAAGCAAGATGTGCCGTTCACGGTGTGGTGGCCACAAACTTCGACGTCTTCGAGGCCCAAAGAAACTGTCCTGCAGCATCTCCGCAAAGCGAAAGTCAGACGACCGACCATGCCCCTGATACCTGTCGAGAACGCGACGCATGTCTTGAGATGGACACCAAGCATGAGTCCTCAGTTCAACACTCGTTGTGTACGTTTCCGCACGAATCATGGGACTAAAAGGAGATGCATTCTGAGTCGTGTAATACGTGTAATGCTTGTAAAGCATTTTCCTTGACGCCTGTCGCATATAGCAGTGATTACATCATGTTAATCGTAATTGTTATCTCGCTTCCGTTTTCGAAAACAGACGAGATTTGCCTTGGTCTGAAAATCAATTTTCGAAAGTCAAAAGTAGAAATCGGAAAGGAATAAGATTTCGAGGCACGAAGAAGATGATTTATTTTGAACTGGAGTGAGTGGATTGGAGATCTAAAGAGCGCCGGCAGCGCTCGTGGTATACAAGCAGCGTTTTTGGTGATCGTCATGGCCGGCGATCGCCATCGCCGTCGATACGCCGCAGATCCCGCGTCGTTCTCCTCTCGCGATGCGGGTTTCTGCGGCGTTCTTTATGGATTTAATCATCTCGCGTGCATGCGGCGCCACCTAGCGCCGCCCCGTCGTCTCGCTGCCGCCGCTCCCCGCCCGCCACCGTCGCCGTTGACTGTCCAGATCAGGGCCGTATTTGTGACTGACTATTTTGCCAAATAATAGAGATTGACTGACTACTTTTAGCTGAACGAATAGTCATAATCCTATTTGTTTCTTATTTTTAGAAGCGTTGTGAATAGTCGATTTTCCATTTTTGTTGACTAATGACTACTCAATTTACTATTTTGATAGTCACAAATACGCCCCTGGACCCAGATATCCTGAAGGGTCGGAGATCCCCGAAGAATCAAACCATACCGAAAAACGCTTTTAAATTCTTCCAAACGCATGGGCATGAAAAGATACGGGTAGAACACTCGGTTCACCTAGGGAGAAGCGAATAAAGTTAGTGAATTCAATTTCTGCCGACCATCAAGGAAGGCATGATATATGGTGTGCTATTGCGTTATTCACAACTGCTTTAGTTGATTGCTGGCTTGTGATGCGAACATTTATACATGAGGTAAGTGAAGTCAAATGCAGATGCCTGAAAAGCAGAACACTACTGCATCAGGTCTACAACAGAACGATTGCACCGCAAACCCGCTCAGTGTACAATACAGGACGAAGGAGCTTTAGGGAGAAGAAGCTTCCAAATTCAGTTTGCGTCGTAAGATAAAACTTTTCGCAAAACCTTACGACTGCGGAGCCAAGCTCCACCAGAAAAGGCATCGAAAGCCTTCAGAAGCACTGCGGTAAACACAGACACCCTGCGCATCACAACAAGGAAGACGGCCATCACACGGCTTCTCCACAGAAACACAGTTCGGAGGGTTCTGACCTCCTTCTCTAACATCAACCAGTTCCGCTTTTTTGAGATCGCCAGATTCGTCACTTGCGGCCATGGTCTTATCCTGCTCTCCATTCTGCGCAGTATTCGGAGAGCGTTGCTCACCATCATTGTTTGTCTCCCGCTTGGGGACTTCGACGGGAACCGAAACGGGTTCCGAAGCAGTGGGCGCCGGTACAGAGCCGGCGTCGGAACCATCGGCGCCGATCTGTACATCAGCACACGACCAGAATTCCTCCGGAATCGTGGTGGAAGCGGTTCCTCCGCAATCCACCATATCCGCACGGTAGGTTCCACTCGCACCACCATCCGAGTCACAAATCGTACCGAACGGAAAGTTGTAGTTGACGAAATACTCCTTAAATCCTCGTGGCGCACAGGTGTTGGCAGTGGCCCAGTACCATTGAACAATACAGTGCTTGCACTCCATGTCCGCCGGAAGTTGATAGCGCATCGTACCAGAGTCGCCGCCCACAATGTGAACACCGACGTGATCCGTCTTGCGGCATGGAACATACCAACGGCCCGGATACGCAGCGTCAATGGGTCCGCACTCGTGGATGGTTGCTTCCGAGGGGTTCTCACAGCTGGGGTGAGGGACGCGGTTGAGCTTGACGCAGTGGTTGTTGGTGAAGCAGCTGGCATCAAGATCCGGCTTTCCACATGCGTCCAGGTTGCAAAGGAAGAACTCGAAGTAGCCATTGTGGTTGGTATCAATCTCGGCACTGAAGTCAACCTGCTGCCCTTTCTTCCATCTGGCAACCTTGGGAACTCCGTTATATGGCATGAACTGACCTCCGAGCATATGGTCGTTGCTTCCCTTGGCGTCACCACACAGACCGGAACGACCGGCGGTACCGAAAAAGTTCTTAGTAGGCTCGTAAACGCTCCATCCCTTGGAAGGAAGGTTGGAAACGACAGTGCCCTTTCCACCGCCGTTGAGACAATGGGGGCAGTAGTCAATGACCATATTTTCTATATCTGGTATGTCCATATTGTACTCGCACTTGTCAGTGTGATAGGCACCACGTTGACGAGGCGTGCACATCATTCCGTGGGCGTTGACAACGGAGAGGACCGAGAGGATGGCGGAAACCACGGCAAGAAGAGACACGGTGGAAGACATGGTTGGGTAGGAAGGCCGGTTTGGTAGGGGCATTGAGTCAACCAATTTGTTCGAATTTGAATGTTCCCCTGTCTTTAAGAAGCAGTCAGACATAACTGAGACGAGCGGGAGTTGACGGCTGGAATCGAAGTGGAAGTCAACAGGTTAAGATCGAGGATTTTGTTGGAGGTGGGATCCATTGCCGCGAGTGGCTTGGCTTGCAAACGTGTCTGCGGCGGGATGATCGGCGTGGCGTGCAGATGGAATGGCCACAAAGCAGGGCAATTATGCCGCTCTTTTCGCCCGCATGGAACTGGAGCCCGGGGCGCTCAATGTTGATCAGCAAGTCCATGTGGAAGAGACCGCTGTACTAGCGACCAGTTAGCGAGAAGAGTGACAAATCTTGGAAAGGTGTACGTATGAAAACCTGGGGCAGAGAACGCATTCTGATCCCATGCGCATTCGTACTCTGCGCCATGACAAGCATTGGAATCATCTTCCAGAATGCATCCAGATGGGTTTGCAGATTTCTATGAAGCATTTCCTAACAGCGGATCAGGTCGCCTACGAATGCCGACGCAGAGCCATCGGCTTGACCTATCGGCTCATCAGCATCGGTGTTCGTAGACTACACGTACCGTCGTACTTGATCTGTGACAACAATTGGTCTGGAAAGAGAGCATTGACTCAATGATCTTCGAAATTTTAATTTTGAAAAATTAGCAATAGTTTTCTCCTGTTTTTGGTGTTCTTTTGAAATTCAAATTTGAAACGCCATCGCGACAAACTCTACACGTACTGATTCTTTAGCCGGATCTGTTGGAGAGCTTTCCTACATAGTTCTTCCCCAGGGGAATGGAAAAACTATGACGCTGTGAGGTACATGTACATGAATTCAGCACATTCACTTTCTACCATAAAAAGGTAGGGAGTATAGTATCGTATAATAATGCTTTATGCACATATGATTAGATCGTTGATGGCTAGAGACGCAGCTATATATACAAGGGCAAGTATAGTCAAATGCCACAGATGGCCTGAGAAGCACAACTCATCATCATCTCGAAGAACTGAGGCTTCCCACAAAAAAACGATTGCAAGGTCGCTCGTTGTAGAAGATGAAGAAGCTAACGGGCGAAGCATCTTCAAAATCTCAGGTTGTAAGTTAGAACAGTTCGCCGAACTTTAAGCCTGCGGTGCCAAGGTCCACCAGAGACGGCATTGGAAGCCAACTGAAGCATTGAGGTAAACACAGAAACTTTGCGGATCACAACACGGAGCACTGCCATCACATGTCTGCTCAACGGCAATACAGTTCTGATTCCCTTCTTCGGCAGCAGCCACTTCCTCTTGCTTCAGATCACCAGACTCGTCGCTAGCGGCCATGGTCGCATCCTGCTCCGGCATCTGCGCAGTCGCCATCTCCGGAGGTTGCTCAGCTTCAACATTCGTCTCAGGGGCGGCGTCTTCGACGGGAACCGAAACGGGTCCCAAAGCAGTGGGCGCTGGTACAGAGCCGGCGTCGGAACCATCAGCGGTAATCTGCACATCAGAACACGTCCAGAATTCTTCCGGTACCGAACCGGCATCCGTTCCACCACATTCTGCCATGTCCGCGCGGTACGTCCCTCTCGCACCACCATCCGAGTCACAAGTCGTGCCGAACGGAAAGTTGTAGTTGATGAAGTAGTCCTTGAATCCTCGTGGCGCACAGGTGTTGGCAGTGGCCCAATACCATTGAACAATACAGTGCTTGCACTCCATGTCCGCCGGAAGTTGATAGCGCATCGTACCAGAGTCGCCGCCCACAATGTGAACACCGACGTGATCCGTCTTGCGGCATGGAACATACCAACGGCCCGGATACGCAGCGTCAATGGGTCCGCACTCGTGGATGGTTGCTTCCGAGGGATTCTCGCAGCTGGGGTGAGGGACGCGGTTGAGCTTGACGCAGTGGTTGTTGGTGAAGCAGCTGGCATCAAGATCCGGCTTTCCACATGCGTCCAGGTTGCAAAGGAAGAACTCGAAGTAGCCATTGTGGTTGGTATCAATCTCGGCACTGAAGTCAACCTGCTGCCCCTTCTTCCACTTCGAAACCATGGGCACGTGATCATACGGCATGAACTGACCACCCAACATATGCTCGTTGCTTCCCTTGGCGTCTCCGCACAGACCGTTTCGGTCGGCGGTACCGAAAAAGTTCTTGGTCGGTTCGTACACGCTCCACCCCTCGGGAGGGAGGTTGGAAATGACAGTGCCCTTTCCACCGCCGTTGAGACAATGCGGGCAGTAATCGATGACCATGTTGTCCATGCCTGGCATGTCCATGTTGTACTCGCACTTATCGGTGTGGTAGGCGGCACGTTGACGCGGGGTGCACACCATTCCGTGCGCGTTGACGACGGAGAGAATGGAGAGAGCGACGGAAAGCACGGCAAGCAGAGATATTGTTGACGACATGGTTGAAACGGAAAGGCGGTCCGGCACGAACAGTGAGTTGGTTAGTAGGGTGAGATGTTCGGTTGTTAGTCAGCAGTCAGAAGTGTGAAGACGGCCGGAGGCAAGGTCGAAGTTGGCGGGGGAAGGCGACGGATTATTGCTGTTCGTTAAGCGGCAGCATCGAGCGACGGGGCGAAGCATGGTTTATATACGTTTGCCCGCCGCGAGATCGGGCGAGACATCGAGACTGCGAAGCGTAGTAGCGCGGCGCTTCTCGCCGACGTGGAGGGCGGCGCACGGGCCGCGACGTTGATACGCGCGCGCAGCTAAGGCGACGAAGAAGGCTGCGCGGCCGCCACGCAGCGAGAGCTCATGGAGAAGACGCGCGCGCGGCCGGTACGCTCGGTGAACCTTTTTGCCGGATCAGCGCGGCGGCGTTCACCGTGGCGACGGCAGTAATGGCCGCGCGGCGCGGCGCGAACGTGAAACGGCGCGCCGCCGCGCAGAGGCGCTGCGCGCGGCGGCGCAGCGCGCGCGCGCGCGCGACGTGGGCGCGCGTGGAGGCGCTTCGGGCGGCGGCGGGACGGCGCGCGTCAGCTATTCAGCCAGAAATATTGGCGGCGGTTTGGCCGCCGCTGACGTCGTGACAAGTGTCCCGGGCGCCGCGGCGCGCTGCCACGGTGCGCGCATCGGCCTCGATGCGCCGGCGCCGATATACGTGTCGCCTCTGGTGCCGGCGCAGTTCAAAATTGATACGAAAGGTACTTGCTGAGGATGAGGCTTCGTGCTGAGCGTGGTCTCAGCATCGTGCGAGACGCGTCGGGTTGCATACATATGTATGTACAAGCGCGAGGAGAGTACGCCGCGACGTAGTGCTTTTTTATTGACGCCCCGGCGATGCACTATCATGTCATTCAAATGCAAATGACCATTTTGGGGCTTGGTGACCATAATTTGCTTCATCAAGCTTGGTTCGTCGGGTCATTACAATTTCAGGCGGTTTATAACTAACTTTAGATGCATTGCTACGTTTTTCATGCTCTTGCTTTGCTCGACAGGCTCTCGCAATTTGTTTCTAGAGCACAGTTTTCCGCCTTGCTCACTATAAACCTTGCAGTTGGTGCTGTTAGAGCCCTGCTGTATGATCGTGTCAGGACTCCCCCATTGACCCCCCCACCCCGCTAGCAATACATAAAAGCCTCTTTGGCTGCATATTTCCCACGATAGAGATCAATATCGGTTCAGTTTCGGTACCGCCGGTACCGATACCGTCGTATTTTGTGCAAGCATCGCACGACGTATTCTCTTCTGAACTTGGCAGAACTTTTCCATTGAAAACGTTTTCATCTTAAATCATTTCAATTGCTTCTGTACAAAAATAATTAACCCCCTTGCGGTGCGAATTCAACGTCCCGGAACAAAACAATTGCACGTCCATGTAACCTGAACCCATCCTCCCATCCTCCACGCTACGAGCAACATAATATGTTCAGCAATATTATTGCTGCATGCAGTTTGAGGGGAACAAGAGAAGACCAACTCATTCCGAACATCGCCCTCATGTTACACTAAACAGCGAGTTCCCACATTGGTGAAGTCATAGAGATCTTTTGTTGGACAAACTCCACACCCATCCGCATCTGGAAGATGCGCTTCTCCCTGCAGACTTGCGAAGCTTTGCCGTTGCGCGTAGTTGAGCCAAAAGTTCTAGGCACCTTTGAACCTCGAAGAGAATAGGAGTTTCTCCACAGTGGTATCGGTACCGACCTGCGATCACGATACTGTGAAACATTCTCTGAGTAAAATTGTATTCCAGGTAGGCCATTTGCTCAAATACAGGAATTCCATTCATAGAACTTTGAACTATCAAATCGTAGGTGTGGTAATAGTTGATTTAACCACAAGCGGCAGATCAGACATGGTGTTCTTCCCTATGAATATCGTGCAGCGAAGAACAGAGGGCGTCGCATAATTGAAAAGGACCCCTGACGGCACAAGCAAGAGCTCATCAGGCTTGTGGTCCGACATAACAAGCTACCAACGAGACCGCAGGCAAGCCATCTGCAAAGAGATTCGTCTTCAACTGCTTTACAATTAAAGTTTACATATGTCAATCAGCAATTGAATTGAATTTTTGTCAGCAATTTCATGGGAAGGAAAGGAATTCATTTCAAAATTCGAACTGGATCTGTATCATGATCCTTTTTCTTTTTCTTCGAGAAACGGCAACGTGTGCTCGATATAACGCCACAACGTTCCCGCCAAATCATCGTCATCTTCAACACAAAACATTTGCCAATCATGCGTCAGGAATGACGTCATCGAAGAGCGCTGCTCTCTTCGTGTCGAAGCGATGCCCATTCGACGTACCTTCGGTACCCGAGAGTTACACGCCAACACAAGTGCGCCTTCTTTTGCGATTGCATGTCAATTGCAGCTCGTACAGTACTCAAAAGCTGTTTGCCCTTTCAAAACCATGTTTGCTGATCCGCAAGCCGCTCTCCGACTGACCCGTTCCCGACGAACATGGACCCGCACAAAATGGCGAAAGACTCGCTTGTACGCGACGCAGAACAAGCGGGGGGCATTACGGATGGAGAGAACGAAAACGAGACGCACCACAACAGCCATGGACCGCAGAGCGCACGGAGCCAACTCACCGCCGCCGAATACACGGCGAAGGACGTCATGCACCTGCTTCATCTCGTCGTCCAGTGTCAGCCCCATGCGGACAGCCATTGGGCTCGAGTAGCATCCGAATACGCTACGTACGCTCGTCTAAACGGCAGAGCTCCGCGTACCTGGGCAAACTTAAAACAAAAATTTGAGCAAATACTTTTCGCGCAGAGGAAACGTGCAGATCTCTCGAAGCATCCCGAATTCCGAGGGGAGAAGCATATCAGTAAGATGATATTGGGGAATACTAGTGTGCCAACATACGACCGCAATCTCATTTCTGACAAAGTTGAACCGGTGAGGAACGATCAACGGCGTTCACCGACGAGAAAGCCTGTGACACACTGGGCTCTTGGGAAGAAGCGAAGGGCGAACAATATAGCTAGGCTTCACTCCAAACGAGTGCTCGCGCTTTTGAATTGCATGGACCAGGTTTCCGACTGTATGAGATGGCTGGCCGAGGCGCAGCTCCGTCGTTTGACTAATGAGAAAAGCAATGAAAACGAGTTGAACAGGTTGGTGACGAAGGACATGGATCGATCAGTACGTCGTGTTTGCAAAGCAAGGTGTTTCCTAAATGTTAAAAGCTAAAGAGCCGTAAACAACGCAAGCCGCCTTCCGCCGAAAACGTGCCTTCTGCACACATGCAACATGGCCTTCGCCATCACATATCAGCTCTTTGCTATGAAGCAGTGCTTTCTCTCGCAGCAGCTTGGGTAGATGGATTGGTTGCTCCTAGTGGACAATATAATTTATATCTAGTGTTCATAAATTTTACGTGAGCCGATATAATACGAAAAACGTGTTCGAGGGGAACCCGTGTTCCAGTATGCCAATGAGCTGTCAGAGTAGTGTGATGGTAGCGAATTCAAAATTTTGATTTCAATTGTTGGAACTTGTGTGCATCGTGTCATACCTGGGAGCGTGCACGCGTGTGCACCAAGCCACCGTCGTCGGCGCCGCGAATCGCAGCACTCCAATCTTCTCGAATTGGAGCGCGACGGACAAGGCGGCGGCGCAGGATGCGGCGCACACGTGAGGCGCGCCAAACTGCTCAGGCGCACGGAGCCCGTCCGCACGCCAAACAACCGCCTCCTCGGCGCGCAGCGCCACGCAGCGCGGGAAGGCAAAGCCCGCGCGGAGGGCGACGCGGCGCGTGGCGACGCCCGTCGCCGTGTCCCACGCCAGCACAGCCGCGAGCGTGGAGCCCGCCGCCACGCGCGCGCCGCCATCCGCCACGGCGACGCACGAGACGGCGGCGGCGTGCGTCCGCAGCGGCGCGCCCACCGCCGCGACGCGCCGCGTGTCCCACACGCGCACGACGGCGAGCGCCGCCGACGCGGCGCGCGTGCCGTGCGCGCACGTGGCCACGCACTCCACGCCGTGGCTGCCGTGCGCGCGCAGCGCGGCGCCGGACGCGAGCCGCTCGCACGCACTTGACGCGCTTCTCGCGGCCGCGGAGCGTCGCAGCCAGCGGCGCGCCGTCCCGCAGCCGAGTGGCGCCGTCTTCCGACCGCAACGCGATCCCCATGCCGTCCTCGCTCACCGCCGTGCACGATATTCTCCCGCAGACACCCTCGTCACCACCGCTTTCGACGGTCGCCGTTTGCATCTGTCGCCTCTTCAAACCCAACGCTCGCGCCATTCCATCCTTGAATCCAAAAAGTCCCACCGAGCCGTCGTCACTCGTACACCTGTACACTGAAGGCCCCAAAACATAGTTCTTTCAGTTTGGGAATGCACGGCTTTCGGTCGTAATCATAGTACTTGGCTATTTGGCGCACACCTACCAACATGTGCCACTATGAGCTTGCGTATGTGTTGAACACAAGCTTCACTGATGACGTTGTGCGTGCGCCGCGCACGCGGGGTAGTCGTGACATCGGTTGTCACCGCGCTTCTGCTGAGCTTGACAGAGACTGGTATATAGAGACATAATCGCGTCGCCATGGTCACAGTCAAATTTTTTTTATTTCAGCGTCTCGTCAACATTCTGGTAGAGTGGGTGGCAAGCGCGATTGGAGTATCTCCTGCGGTAGCAAAGGAGCGTCAGACAGCATCCTAAAGCTCTTATGCACCGAAGGCTATGCTGTTCCCCAGATCAAGGGCATCTAGAAAGCTGTCTACGTCAAAGGTCTTACCACAGCCTGCGGTTGCAATCTTTTCCAGTTTCTCAGCATCAAAATCGTCGATACCGACGGTGTGTACCGCCGACCCTTCGCCAAAGCTGTTCTTGAATTCACGAACCAGACCGATTGGATCACTTTCGAAATTTCCCTGTCCATCGCCCAAAAGCACGATTACAGCACGACGCTTTTCATCCGTTTGTAATTGAGCGACGCATTGCAGTATGGCCTCATCGAGCGATGAGGAAGCGGACATGTCTGACACGGCATTGGAAACAGCGTTCTTGAAACTTAAACTGTCGTCTGTTGGGGGTGAAATCAGCGTAACATTGCTTCCACACACTAAAGCGGAACTCTTGCACGAGTCAATGCTGGTGATGCTTTCGACGTCACGGACAAAGTCTCTTTGCGCCACGGAAGCCATCCGTACTCATCGAACCACTTCCATCCAGGGCGAAACAAACGTTAGCACATTCGCCTGGTTGCACCATTCGATTGGCTTGCATCAGTTGAGCAGAGTGCCTTGATGAGTCTCCATTCCACCGTGGGGTAACGATTGCGCTAACGAAAGGAAGCATGACTGCCGCCGCAGCCAAGAGAACAGCGAAATTCATCATCTCAGTGTAGGATAGGAACAATGCGGTGATTGACAAATAAAGGAAATGTGAACGGACTTGGGTTTGGGGTAAAAGTACAGATCAGTCTGTCGCGAGCTCTTAAATACTTTCACTGAAGGACTGGGAAATAAGAATAGCAAGCGGTTCTTTTACGATAAATTTCTAAGTTCATCGCCCATGCTGCTTTATATCGTTAATGACGGCACAAAACAGCTAGGATTAATCCAGCAGACAGCTTTGGCCGAACTATGCCGCGCATCTCGACATGATTTCATCGGGCTAATATTTATCTACCAACAATCAGGCCATTTCATAATGCCCGGATGCCACCGCAGATAGGGAAGCTGTGGAGACTAATCTCCTGTCTGGTCTCTCGAGAGGGTAAGCGTACTAACCTCGTGCACCGTATGAATAGCATTCTCAACTTTCAACTTAGCCTCCAACCCCTTTTTGTGGGCCACATTACCCACTCTGCGCCACGGCTTGATGACAGGCATTTCGCGCTTTTTCGCTTCCCAGTGTCCGAGGTAACGGAATGCCGTGATGTTGAAAAAAACAGCCACCATGTGCCGTTGGACATACGATGCAATATGCGTGCGTAGAGCGTGCCACGTCAGAGCTAGCATCTCTACGGGCGAAC
Source organism: Gracilaria domingensis (assembly GCA_022539475.1). NCBI lineage: Eukaryota > Rhodophyta > Florideophyceae > Gracilariales > Gracilariaceae > Gracilaria > Gracilaria domingensis. The sequence goes on from VCMS01000021.1 coordinate 276,448, forward strand.
AGCCAAAGAGCAAAGCCAATAAACTGACGTGGAAGACTACAAGTGTACACCTGTATCGCTTTTATTTGCTGCATTGCTTAGGGACTGTACACGTAGTATTCATCGCAGGCATCGCCAGCGATGTTCTCTCACATGATTGGCCAATGGCACCCCTGATTTTTGCACTGAAAATCGTATGTCGTTTTCTGCTTTGACCCCCTGCACCCAGGGTTTACTCTGTTTGCACAGTCAGCCGTCTACACTCGCACAGTCAGGCTACAAGTTCGATCGTTCTTGCAACTTTCTAACGTGTCCGTGTTACATCCAAAAACTCTGCAGCTTCATTTTGCTCTTCGCATTGACTCAAACCTTTTTCCGAGCTCGGTTCCTTTCAACAAGCCTCTTGGGGCATCCTCCATTGGCATCAACTGGCTTTTAATTCTCTTCAAAAGGCTCGCAATGCCAACGCAAATGCAGCTCAACTCCCTCTCCTTTGCCCGTCCCCTCCTCAGACCAGAACCAACTCCTTTCCATCCCTTATTTCCGCCATCGTAGCCGAACGCGGCAAAGACATTTCGCATAATTCGAACGAAGAAAACGACGGTCCTGCGATCTTCCCTCTGGATCTTCCGTCTCCTAGTTCCCTTCAGCAGCACTTCGCGTGAGCGAAAGAGTCTTTGTTTTTCACAAAATTCATTTGACACAGTGACGTGCCTAAAACTCTTATTCTACCCCGGTCAACTGTGTGCGTATCCACAGGTTACTTGCTCTAAGGGAAGCTAAGACTTCTCATCTAAACCAACAAGCCAATGTCTAGAATGCACCCGGTGCTTTACATGTCATTCCAACTCAAACGAATTCGTACAACTTATCGAAGTGGGCTTGATGAGTTGCGTAAACCCGACCCCGCTCAGCAACAATCGTACTTCACATGTACAGCCTTCAGAAACATCTCAATTGTTTCCATGATTGTCTTTGTCTCACCAGGTGTAATAGCAACGGGTAGATTTGGATCGAAGTTAACTGCAACCTTGTCCTGACAACCAAAAATCTCGGAATCGATCTCATGCTTCAGGCCGCTAATGACGCTCACAACAACATCGGCCAGCGATGCAAGATCATCTGCAATGAAAATGAATCCTCTCGTCTGAGTTGTGACAAAGGATGCCTGACCGATTCTCTCCGTCTTGGGCTCTCCACAACCAAGCGTGGGACCCTCTGCACTTTTTGCTGGTTTTCTCTACCGCACGTGGATCTCAGAAGAATTATAATTGCTTACGCCTCCCACCATGTGAATACGGCGCTTCATGCTTGTCGTTCATGGCTTAGTGCATTGCTTCCCCGTTGGTGTATCATACAACAATTTTTCAGAAGAAAAGGGAGAAGGCAACCGTGCTTGGGCGCCAACAAGAACTGTTGATACAGAAAGTATTCAGTTGTGTTCAGCACAATCTTTACATGTATATTCTTATCGATTTCTCTCAAAAAATCTGCTATTAAAAGACACGAGGAGCTCGCGATATATTCAAACATGCCTGACATTCCTCCAATCTTAGCACATTCATACCAACGGATCACAATCTATTACGTGCACATATTGCTATTTGGATTTCAAAATGTTGCAAACCACAAAGGATGTGCGAAAAGGATTGAATGGCTGCTTTAATGGCTGCCCAAAGGTAGCAATTCCAATTTATTTAACCTCAATAATTCGGCAACTCCAATTCACTTTCAACTTCGTTCTCTAACGGCTTTCTCCCGCATTTCACTGTCCTTTTCCAAATGTTTCTTGGAGCCACAGCCTCACGTTCCTCACACTATTTGTTTCGTACGCAGTATAATCATCTCAAAAATGCCAAGATTTATAGAAAAGAGCTTTGCGGGTTTTACGTGGAACAAATTGCTTTCAAAGCACTGATTTACGTAACACAAAGTGATCTTCTACCACCTCTTGCAATTTCTTGAGTACGTTCTCGCACGCTCGCATTAGATCTTTCAGTGTTCTACATCCACATATACTTAACAATTGCCTTAGCTTCTAATTTCGACTACTGCAGTTTCCGGATTGCCTTCGGCAAGTGGTCCTAGAAGACAATCTTCTCCTATGATTTCTTTCATAGCCGGATACGCCACATCATCAAAGTTCGTTACAAAAGAATTCACTATCACGTGAATTGCCGTCACCACTACGGCAGCAATCGTTAGCCATCCATGAGGAACACGAAACGGTTTTACCACCGCCATCAACGGATTGACACGTTCAAAAGTGTATGGCGCTGTGTAGATCCATGGTTGACCACTAGAGTTGAGCACCAGATCTAAATCTCGAAGTCCCCAGATCATCGCATCCACAATCGTTTCAGTTGACAAATTCCAATTTGGACGGTAACCAAAGCCATATTGGTCTAAACGTCCTGTGGCAGTTCTATCCGTGCTGAAGACCACAGCTCACGGCGAATATCTTCTTTCTCGTATCCGAGGCGACTTCGAACCGCGTTCATCACACCGTTTAGAAACGTGATTTGATCATATTTGTTCATTAGATCTGGACGGAAAGGCATTGTCCTCAACTTCAGCCCACTCTCAGATTGCACATAGGTTGAGAGCTCAACAGTAACAAACGTCCCATTTTGAGAGTAAATCAGGAATGTCGTCCTCCCAGAGCCATATTCAATTTGGACGCCAATGAGATCTGTTGCCCCTTCCCCCGAGTATGCAGACGAGGGCTTGACGCACTTGAGCACTTTACCCGATCTGAAAATGCCGCGCGTGGGAAGGAAGAAATCATCACAGTGCTCGTTGAATCTGTCTTGAGCGCGCGGCATCGGAGTACCATCGACGGCAGCAACCACCGGATCGAAATTCTGTTCCGCGTAGTACTCCTTCCGATTGGACGTTCCTGCTATAATAGTTGCGAACTCGGCCACAAAGAGAACCGCGAGGGCGAGAATCGGACATAGAATTCGTTTCACGCTTATGAGCCTCACGCGTCGATTTGATTCGACATTCATCGAGCCAGGATACGGTTCGCAAGCGGAAAAGGTTCGAAAAATATGTCGGAAGGAGCTGAATCGTGAAAACACGATGTACGAGGAGTAAGAGTCTTCATTGATCCCGGGAACGAAGTAGATCAGACTTTGAAAGATTTTGTGAAGTTGAGAGACAATAGTGATAGATAAGATTCCACCTATGAATTCATTTCCAAGGTCATTCAAGGAAAAGGAATTGAAAAATGAGAGTTTAGGAACCGAGAAGAATTCAATCTCCGGTTTCAACCGAGCAGGAGAAAGTGAAAGCACTTGAGGCTCGAAGGTTCGGGGTACAAGCTTCGCTTTGGGGATATCATCAATTCCAAAAGTATCATTCGAGACAGGATAGATGTATTTCTTTTTGTCGTCTAGACTTGATGACATACAGAGGGGCCCGACTAGAGCTTCCCTGTCATCTTCCATATGCCTATGTGAGAAAGTATCTGCTGAGTAAAACGCGACGGTTGCACACATTTCATCCTCCGGACAGTCCAAAGACGTGGAGCAGGGAATAAACTGGATTGGAGTGCACACGCAAGGAAAAATGGAATACTCGCAAGTCGTCACGTTCTGTACCTCGCTTAAGGAACGAGACTCGCCCAGACAGCTTCGCGTGCCACGACAATCGGTGTGCAGAAAACATCGGTCTCCTGTCAAGCCCAGACCAAGTAGAGGTGGCACGGACTCTATAGGTTTACTCAAAACCTCTCGCTCTTGACCTTGATCACGGGACGAAGAGCGACATGTTCCAGCGGTCATTCCGACTACAGGATCCCAATTACAATACTCTCCTTCATCGCAGTCGTCAGTCGAGCGACAACTATATATCTGAAAAAATGGTCTGCAATAGCACACCTGATCCGCACAGTTCCAACAAACTCGGGGAGGAACACAATCGCTAGTACCTCGGCACTCGTCGTCAGTCAGCCCGCGAATATTCGAGAATGGCGGAGTTGTGAAGGCTGGCCATAATTGATGCTGTGTAGAGAAAACCACGTTCATGTCTTCGTGGGTTATCGGAATCTGCGTGCTTGAATTAGCTCGCTGGGCATGGACACCTAAAAAGAGGAACGAAGACAGAAGAAGCAAAGTGGATGCTGAAGCCATGGCCGGGACAGGAGACATTTTGTCAGGGAGGAAGGAGGAACGTTCGAGGTCTGGTCGCAGTCTGAGATCGCGACACCTGAAGGGAATTTTTATACTCTGTACCATTCGCTTGATAGTTTGGCTTACCAGACAGCTGTAGTCCGGATATTGGCCCGGACCAACAATATCAGTCAGATATCTGAAAAGAACCAACAATATCAAAATTGGTCCCTCGCCTACGGCTTGGGCCCTTATTTTCCTTTTTCTCGTGCCCCGATGTCTTCACTCGATTTGCACCATAACTCATACGTTTAATATTTCTCCTATATCTGATGTAATTGCAATTTCTGCACACAATCGGTAAAGTGGCCAATGATCTTTTCGAGGGACGAAGAATACAGTTTATTCATAGGTTTTTTATCCTGGACAGTTGTGCGTGTATTTGACGCAACGCCGTTGCGTTGGGACGAGAAGCGGGCAGCTATTTGCCTTTGCCTTACGCACACGTCTTTGTGAGGACGGCGCTGCTATTATCTTGACTTTGAATCGCGTTTGTCTTTCTCGCCCACCCACCCCTTACGCCTGAATGGTTCATCTTGTGAAGATGTACTGTGGCTTAACCCTTGTCAGACGGACATAGAATAGTTTTGAAAACGCTTGAGAGCCATTTTTCTAGTGCATGTAGTTTTCTGTTTCGCGCTTCCGTGCAATCAAATACTACAGATTCAAGAAGAACTACGTAAGCTAATTCACTTGTAGTAAACATAGTCAAAGGCGTGTGTACAGTTTCAGATATATGTGCCTCAGTACTCAAATAGGGTAAACGCAGCCATTTTGACCATACTTTTTTTACAATTTTTTGAAAACGACATCTTCCAAATGGAATACTTTCGATTCCGGGTGGAAGTCTTGGTATTCCAAATGACAGACTTCCAAATCGATATGCATCCGCTTCAATTTTCAACGTAATGCACTACATGATACATTGATAAGAAGTGCAAAAACAAGTGTCTATAGAAAAACGTAGTTGTCGAAGATGATGCACTAGACTTCTTTGATTAAAGAATAAATCTCATTCTATTTACCTGTTGTTTCAGATGGTTTACGAACAATGAAACGTACAAAAGCTACATATGCTATCACGTTTTTACTACTATCATGAAAATCATAACTTTTCGTGCTGCTTTCTGCCGCTGCTCGACTGCCATACTGCTTTATTGTTTCACTTGGGTACAGCTCCATGAGCGATCTTTACTGTTTTGGTGTAGGTGAGAGTGTCTCAGTAAAGACTGGGAAACACCAGCTCGATTACAAAGTAATCTAGCTACACGAGCATCTAGAAGATGCTTCATGTTCCTAAAAAGAGCTACAGGCGAGATTGGGTGGGAAAAAAGACAGATCTCTGGAAGACCCTTCGTCGAAGTCGCAGAAAGTTGTGATGGATCGATGCTGGTCGGAATCAACTGCCCGCTACCGCTCCGACGACTTCCATAAATACAGAACTGGCAGCGAGCAGGACGAGCAAAGATCGAGTCACAGTTCCCAAATTTTCCAATAAATCTACTTCCTCGTCCGGAAAATCCATTCCAGCAAGAATTTCATATTATGCCGTTTATCTGCCCCGATGGTGAAAGTCCTTACAGACCTTACAGCCCCATCCGCGACGTGTTGAGATATTTGAGCTGACAAGATGGGGGCGCCAGAGACTAAACAGCACTTGTGAGAAGTGCCAAAACACCCTCAAATCCTCATGCCATGGAGGGTGGCTCCTCGCCAAGTAATTACGTAACACAGGACCCAATAAAACACCTAAAAGTCACAGCTCCTCATCAACCCAGCAGCTCATTGGCCCCAGCTCCTGGTTGAATTGCTGACGCAATGCAATGAGATCACATCCCGTGATCTCATTGCATTGCGTCAGCAATGCCACCAAAAGCTTTCACGTGAGCTTTCAACTGAAAGCTGTCTGCCGGTGAAAACAACACACTTGGAAGTGTTCTACTTCCCAACTCAAAATACGGCGCCCTTTTTCCAACTGCACATTGCCTTTGTCTCGCACGCCTGGTTTACTCGATTGCTTCACTCTCCCTTGTGCTTCGCTCGCGTGCCTCAGTTCTTTCACTTGCTTGACTCGTTCGCTCGTGCTGCTTTGTATTGTCTCTTGCTCGCATTGCTTGATTCTGTCGCTCGCTCTCGTGCTTTGCTCGTGTTGCTCTCGGAGTTCAGTCTCCTGTTTTTCTGGCTCGTGGCGCTAACCTTTGTCGCTCATTATTGTCGATGGCTCGCTTCGTTTCCTCAAACTACCCGCTATTGTTGCTCGCTTGTGTCTTTCGCTCGTTTTTCTTGCTTTCGTCGCTCGCTTATGTTGCTCTCTTCAGTCGTTCGCTCGTGTCGCTCGCTGTTATCGCCTGCTCGCGTTGCTGGGTGTGGCCGCTCGCACTTTTCCATTTTCGCTCGTGTTGCTCGCGCGGTGTAGGCGTCAATTTTGTCCGCTCGTGGGTCACATTTTTGTCGCTCGCTCGTGTCGCTGGCTGTTGTTAGTGAATCGTGTTGCGCGCTCGTGTCGCTCCCTCTTTTCTATCTCCCGTGTCGTTCGCTCGCCCGAGTTGTGAGTTCGCTGGTGTCGTTCGCTCGTGTCTCTCGCGGGTATTATTTGCTCATATTGTTGGCCTATCTAGCTCGCTCTTTTCTCTTGCTCCTCGCTCTCGCTCTTTTGGTCTGCTGGCTTCGCCAGCTTGCCCCTATCGCTGGCTTCGCTCAGTGGTTTTGCTCGGTGGCCTTGCTCGCTCGTATTGCTCCCTTTCATCATTCGTTAGCATTGCTTGCTCGCGTCAGTTGCCGGTTTTCCCTCTATTCTCGGTCTTTGGCTTCGAGCGCTGGTTTTGCTCTCTCGTTTCGTTGTTGGATTCGCTGGTCGCCTGGATTGGTCTTTTTTTGGGTGGCTACGCTGGGTTCGATTGCTCCTCTCGCTTCCTGGCTGGCTTCTGTTGGTTTGCTCGCTTGCATCAATTGCTGGCTTCGCTAGCTTGTTTTGCTGTTTTGTGTCTCTCACTTTTATTGTTCGCTCGTCTCGCTCCGCAGCTCGCTTTGCTTGGCTTCGCGTGTTGCTGGGGCTTCTTTCTCATCGAAATTTTTCTCGTGTGGCTCGCTCGCCTCGCTCTGCAGCTTGTTCGTTATGTCGCTCCTCGCTCCGCGGCTTGCTGGGCGTTGCAATGTTTACTTTTCAGCTGGTCTCATTGAAGCATACTGCTTGCCTGGATGGTCAACAATCGCGAGAGCCATGTCGAGCGCGCTTTTCACTTGATCCCGAGTCTCAGTGAAACCGACAGTTTTACACGCCGGATCTGTTCCTACGCTTTTGTTCGGTTTTTTTTGCAGATCCAGCTTTCTCTAGGTTGGACTCTTCTCGTCGTCGCTGCTTATATTTCCCCTCATTTGGGTTCAGAACTTTGGACAAATTCGAGGCTTGCGGTTCTTTGGCTGCATCAAGGACTGTGTTCAGCTTTTCTCTGCCGACCTCCGAGGAAGAAATAAGCGTTACGTTATCGCAGGGGTCCTTTCCAGCATTAAGCCGGGCTAACCCGACCTTTAAGTACTGTTGGAGGCGAAAGAGCGCTGTTGGTCCGTATCCATCGGCAACACGATGCATCTGTTCCATTATTCCACGACAGTTTGACCAAGAAGTGAATTTGGTAAGCTCCTTCTTTCACTCCTCGTGAATCTCTTCTAGATACTGATCCAGAGTTCTACCGTTCAGGAGTTCCTCTAAGCGGTTGGCGGTGGTTTCATTTTGCACTGGACTGCGGCGAAGGTCCTCAATCTCTCCGAGGACCTGGACTCCAATTGCTCCCATCTTGGAGCGAAGGCTTAGTATGTCCTCAATGCACCATGAAGAGGACTCACGGAACCAGTAGGGGTGAAAGAGATCCTCCAGGCGGAACCTGTGGCCCACCACGCTTGCAATATCGGGCCATCTCTGACATATGTCGTTGTAAACAGTACTTATGCGTGTGATATGCGAACAGGGTAGTCCGTCAGAGCTGGATCGATCGCAAGTGCAACACCCGTGCAAAGTAGTTCCGTGAGAGTATAAAAGAACGAGCTGTGACTCCACAGAATTTGGATAGGAACGGCTTGGTATGCGGGCTACTGTAACAATCGTAAGTGTTTGCGTGTCTTCCAAGTGCAGATCCTCACGGTCCACCTCGAAGGTGCGCCAGTCTGTATCCATACAACGCTGCACACTAACGTTGGAGATATAATACAGAGGAGCTCCCTTCACTGTAGTATTATGAGCCTTAGGCTTGGTTCCGGATGATCAGTCATTGCTGGTGTGTGGATGGTGGTCCACAGGTTGTACAAGTGGGGCTTTACCGGCCCCCATAGGTCTATTTATTTCTAGCTTGTAGTATTTGTACCATAGGTAGTATAGTTAGTACACGTGGTGCACTGCGTTACAGTGCACCACTCCAGAGGTTGGGGCGCCTCGTAGCCAATACTTAGGCTGCTCGAGCTGCGCCTCCCTCCTGTGGTAAAGTCAGAGACCCTCTTGGCAACTACTTGACCCTTAGGTTAGTAAGTACCAACACCCTTCAGGTTTTCAAGCCGTCGCTACGTTGCTCGCCATCTCCTGTAGGCACGACAGTTAGCGCTCGCCCATTGCACCTTCATACCAGTGGTCTCGCCGTTGGCCCTCATCCTTTGGACCTTTCCACTCCGTGGTTAGTGACCCGTGCCACTATACTACATTTCTGGTCTCCCGACCTAGAATTCCGCACGGAAGTGAAGAACGACCTCTAGGAAAGACGAACTACCGGAATTCTACCACTGGATCTGGACTACTGACGGACTGGTATATCAAGCAACCGCCTTCATGGATAACAATCAACCCATTCAGGAAGACCTTCGTACACCCGTGGCTCAAGCCACTAGAACTCCTCCACCGCTCGCCGATGTCGCCGGACCCTCCGGTGACAACGTGAGTGACCGTCGGAGTACCCGCTTGCAGCCACAGGTTAATCTCCTCACACCCGTGGATAATCCCGAAAGGATTAATCGTGACACCTCTTTGGCTGGAAGACTCCGAGAACCGCTCGACGAGTACCGCTCGCAACTCAACACACCACAGGCAGCACCGCAGGAAACCGTTGGTTCAGTAACTACCGATGGACTTGCCGATGTCCTATGGCCGAAGGTTCGAGAGATGCTCGACGCTCGACTCGAAACCCTTGTGGATCTCCGAGTCTCTGTCGCTCTCGCAGAGCACGCCGACCAACTGGCTGAACGTGTCCTTCCAAAGGTTCTTGAGTCCGACGCTTTCGTCAACTCGCTTGCCTTAGGTATCCGCCGTGAGGTGACTCGCCAGGTAGGCCCGCCGCCCTCCGTGGGCGGAATTCAAAGTAATCCATTGGTATCCGTATGGCAACCCCGTTCCGAACCACCGGGAGCAGCTGCCTTGCCAGCCCCTCGCCGGGTTCAACCACAGGTAGACCAATCGGGCGTACGTCCAGGGGGTAATAGAGACGCCCCTCGGCAAGAAGGCCTAATGGCCGTGCCACCCGTGAGGTACACCGGGGCCCAGGGCCCCCGAGCAACCATTGGTTTAGAGGCTGAAGATGAAGAGCCGCCATTGGAAGCTAGAAGCTCTGACCGTAGGAAGAAGAGAAGTGGAAGAAGGAAGAAGTCGAAGAACCAGAGAAAAAGCCGTAGGAACTCCAGCGGTAGTGAGTCCGATTCGGATTCGTCGAGTTCCAGTGGCTCAGAAACGGATGAGGCGGCTGTTCGACGCCTCAAGCCGTTGGTAACAACCAATGAACTTTTCAAGAGAGTATTGGACTACCGCACTTATCGCCTGGCCGATCGGTCTGCGCGGTACTCGAGCTCGGTGGCCAAGAAGGTCGCCAGATGGGCCAAACGGATGCAGCTAACCATAACGGAAAAGTTTTCGGGATCCAACCCCATTTCTATCCTTAGGTTTCTCAGTCTGTTCCGTACGGCCTCTGATCAGAACGGCATCCACGAGGGTGCCGCTCTGTATCTCTTTCAGTTTTTCCTTCATGGGCAAGCGCATGACCATGTGGTTTCTAAGATCTCTGGGACTACGGACCCCGTCGATGCAACCGATCGGGAGCTCCTTCGATCCTATCCAGAGGTTGTGCATTACCTTTTGGAAACTTACGCGACGGATGATGTCATTACGGACGCCCATCAGGAAGTGATATCCTACAGGCAAGGTTCGAACGTAACCGAGAAGGATTACGCCGACCAACTTTGGAGAAAGGCCTATAGGTGTGGTAATATGTTCTCCGAGAACAGGTTGAAGCAGCATTTCATAGCTGGATTGCTGCCTGCCATCAGGACGCACGTTCGCAATCACCATATGGACCATTCGAATCTCTCCTACAGGCAGTTGGTGAATTACGCCGAAGGGTACGGAAAGACCTACAGGACTTCCCGTCGGGCACCGGATCATGACGCCAGAGGAAGAGCAACTCCTGTCAGGAAGAGTTCTCATGCCCATTTGGTTGAGAGCTCTGAAAGCAGTGCCTCAGGTTTGTTCGCGGACGACGGTAATGTCTTCGCAGTCTCCTTTGGTTCCGCTCCGTCACGTGCTCCTTCGATACCGTCGACAGGAACAACTACCCCTTCAGGACAGCCTACGCCAAAGTATTTCCCAGTTCAGCCACGCAGGGATGTCTTTCAACGCTCCCGTCAGGCTTGCTACATTTGCCTGTCAACGGTTACTCCATGCGACTGCATGAAGTTCTTACCGAAGGAAACGAAGGACAAACTCATGGCTTTAAGGAACGAGAACTACCAGGCACGGCGATCCGAAGGAATGTTCAACCGTCAGGCTCCGCGATACACATCGTCTCCGGGAACTTCGAGGTACGTTACACCAATGGAAACGCCCGTAAAGGCATCAGCGGTAAATAATATCTCGACTCCAGGTGACGGTGGAGGACCGGAACACCTTGTGGATGCTCCAGAAGAAGCGCCTGCCAGTGGTCACGCGTACCCCATTAGTGGAGAAACGCAGTCGGAAAAAGCATAGAGGAGCGGCTTGAGGCGAGCCGCCCCTCTGAGGATACTAGCCTCACCGCCAAAGGTGAACAAGTTCTCCCAAGGGAATTTGAGAAGCCTTTGGATACTCAACCGCCGAAGCCACAGGACGAAGACAGAAGTTTGGACCAGTGGTGTGACGAAATGGAAGCCGAAGGGGATACGCCAGTTTGTATCCTGCGGAAGGAGAACTATAAAGTTAGACACACCATTGGAATAACTGCCTCGAGGACACGGGTCGTGACCAGCGTCCTGGACACTGGGGCAGGACCAAACTTGGTTCATCCGAAGGTTTTACCGGCTGGTTGGGAGGGTGTGGTGAAGGTTAGAAAGACTCCAAGGGTGACAGATGCATCAAAACGACCGATGGATATTAAAGGAATCATTCCTCTCTGCCTCCAGATTGGTGACCTTCGGGTCCGTACTTGGTTCCTTGTGTGTCCTACCTTAGGTGCGGAATGTCTCCTTGGGACGTCCTTCATCGACCGATACGTGAAGGCAATCTACCCCGGCCTCCGGAAAGTTTCCTTCTACCGCACCCGTCCAGTGGCGATTATCGGTTCCAAATCTGGTCCCAACGCTAACCCACGTCGCCCTCCACTGTCGAAGAATACCGTTTCCAATAAGGTTCGGTTATCACGGGCGATAACGATACCGCCCATGACGCAGATTGCCGCTCTGGCTCACTGCGAAACCGCTGGTCTGGTGACGCTTCAGAATCATCCGAAGACGATTCAGCGTCACCTTTCTTTAATGGCAAATGGAATCATGGACTGCAGACCGAAGGTTCCCTTTCTGGTTAATATGAGTAACTTCCGGGACCGCCCGGTACGCTTACCAAAGGGTACTGTCATCGGTATTGCACTACCAGCTCCAATGGCTATCATGGAAACCTCATGGGATGAACTGACCCCCAATGACGACGAGGACGTCGAGCCTTGGGAGGGGGAGGTAAACCTTGGAGAAGAATTCGAATCGTACCGTCCACAGGTTATCGAGCTTCTCCGAGAATTCAAAGCCATGTGGTCTGGCCAATTGGGAGAGATTCGGGCTACAAAACACGGAATAGACCTTAAGGATGACGCTAAGCCGGTGTACCAACACCCGTACCGTACAGGCCTTAAGGGACGCGAGATCGTGGCGGAACAACTGGCGAAGATGCGTAAAGCCAACGTCATCGAGCCAGCACCACCGCACGAATCCCAATGGGCAAGTCCCTTCGTTCTCGCGGCGAAGAAGGACGGCTCCGTAAGGTTTTGCATTGACTACCGAAGGCTGAACGCGATGACCAAACGGGACAGTTATCCCATTCCTAGAATGGATGATTGCCTGGATTCCTTAGGCGAAGCAACAGTATTCACAACGCTGGATGCCAATTGGGGCTATTGTCAGATACCACTGGACGACGACGCGAAGCCCCTCACGACGTTCACAACCCATGAAGGATTGTTCCGTTTCACACGGATGCCATTTGGTTTGATGAACGCACCGGCGACTTTCCAACGGGCAATGGATATAATCCTATCTAGAGTCAAGTGGAAGTTTGCCTTGGTTTATCTGGATGACGTAATTATATTTTCGAAGACCGTTCGGGAACATTTCACCCATGTGAGGTCAATCCTGAGGATCCTCCGTGAGGCTGGAATAACTCTGAAGCTACCGAAGTGCTTCTTTTTCCAAGCCTCAGTGGGTTATCTTGGCCACGTGGTTCGTCCTGGAAAGCTTCAAGTCACCAAGAGGACTACAGACGCAATTCGACTGGCGAAACCACCGCGAACTCATACGGAGTTGCGCTCATTCCTTGGGCTATGCAATGTATACCGTAGGTTTGTCCAAGGGTTCTCAAAGATCGCAGCACCTCTGAACGAAATGCTCAAGAAAGGTACGCCGTCGGAATTTGACTGCCTGACGGATGAACAGTATGAATCATTTCAAACCTTGAAGGATAAGCTACTGAATCCTCCCGTACTGGCACTACCGAAGCCGGATAAACCATACATTTTGGACACGGACGCTTCCGATGGACAGATTGGATGTGTTCTCCTACAGGAACAGGAATCTCCGAAGGACTATCGACCTATAGGTTACTGGAGCAGAACTCTGAACATTGCGGAACGGAACTACAGCACAACCGAGAAGGAATGTCTCGCCATTGTTTGGGCAGTACTAACCTTGAGGCCCTACCTTGAGGGAGTTCGATTTACCATCAGGACAGATCACCACTCTCTCCGCTGGCTCTTGAATATGACAGACGCGTCCAGCAGGCTAGCGAGGTGGAGGCTACGGCTATCTGAGTTCGAATATGATGTAACCTACAGGCCGGGAGTGACGCACCAATCGGCTGATGCACTGTGTGGCATCCTTACTGATGGAGATGATGATACTCCTTTGGATGACGAAATACCAACGCCAAACCTCGAAGGATATGAAACAGATCCAGAGGATGACTTCCTGCTGACGACGGTACAGTGTACCGATGGAGAGGTGGACCCAACGGAAGTTTATTTAGTTGATTGGCCAACGGAATGTGAGCATGAAGAACTAGACCTGGAGGTTAATGCAATCGTGCCTGAAGAAAAAGAGCTACTTCCCATCACGCTGGAAAACCTTCTACAGGCCCAGAAGGATGATGAGTTCTGTAAAGAAAAAGCAGAGCTCGTTGGAACCAAGGGATGCCTCTTTGACTTCGACCGATTCGGACTACTCTGCCGAAGGTCTCCACTGGATGGTTCTATCCAGAAGGTGATTCCCAAGTCTCTGCAGGCACGGTTCCTTTATCTGGCACACTACCCACGCTTCGCTGGTCACCCTGGAGGTACTCGCATGTATCAAACCCTTAGGAAGCATTTCTACTATCCGTTTATGGCTAACGACCTTTGCAACACGGCGAAGACCTGTGCTTCCTGCGCAAAAGTTCGTGGAACTCGAGCGCGCCATCAGGCTAAGCTCAAGTTGTTCCCAGCGGCTGGCCCATTGGAGTTTATCGCGATGGATATCCTTGGGCCACTCCCGAAGTCGGTGCATGGCAACCAGTTCATCCTGGTTATCACCGACAGGTTTACCAAAACCACAAGGGCTATCCCGCTCAAGAACACTACCGCAACGGATGTAGCAATGGCGTTCCTTACGCACTGGGTTTACCCTTATGGTTTGCCTCTCTATCTCCTGACAGATAATGGTAGTCAGTTCGTATCGAAGTTCTTTTCGCACGTCTGTGCTACCTTGGGTATCAAGCATGTCACGACGACGGCTTATCATCCGCAGACCAATGGTCAGGCCGAGCGGTTCAACAAAACGCTGGTTAACCGTTTGGTACACTACACTGCTGAGCACCAACTGGACTGGGATGACTACGTTGAACCATTGGTTTATGCCTACAACACTCAGGTGCATAAGTCCACTGGTACCACCCCATTTGATCTCACTCTGACTCGGCAGCCGTTACCATTGGCCGTGGACGTGAAGACATCTTGGTTCCCTCAGGACATTACCGAAGGTATGACCCCAACGCAGGCTAAGCGCTATGCACGCCGAAGGATTGACGATATACTCCATACGGCCCGCACCACGCTTACGAGAGCCCAGCTCAGGTACAAGGCGGACTTTGATAAGTCTGTCCGCTCTACGCCTTTCTTTAAGGATGGAGAGTTGGTACTTCTGGATAGGGCACCGTCGGAGAAACCATTGGATGATATGGAGCTGGCCTCCCGAAAGCTCTTGCCGCGCTCTACTGGACCCTTCAAGGTTCTGCGATCGACTTCCCATACGGTTACTATCGAGCGCGATGGCCTTCAAGACACGGTTGCTATCGATCGTGTCTCGTCTGCCCCAGTGGTAACTGCCCCTCCGACGTCGGGTACACAGCAGAAATCCAGTGGAACTGACGCGAGCCGGGAGCCTACTAACGGTCCCTCCATAGGAACGCCCTCTTCCGAACGGTCGAGTGCAACTGCACCTCCTACGGCTACGCCAAAGGTTGTCACTGCTGATACAACCATGGGTACGGAAGCTTCCGCAGAGGGCGATGACACCAACAGATTCGCTCCTTTGGACGAAATGGACCTTCCTGAGCAGGAATTCGAACCTTTGGTTGATGGCCCCGCTGCCGAGGATAAGCGCCCTGCGCAGGTTGAAACATCTTCTCCTTCAGGCTTTGGTCCATTGGATACAATGGATTTGCCAGAAGAGGTCTTACCGAAGGAGTATGTCGTCGACCACATTGTCTCCGCTGGTATCGATGACGACGGTAATGTCATCTACAAGGTCCGTTAGTACGGTTATCCACCGGAGTTTGACCAATGGGAGCCAAGGGAGCACATCCCAGAGAACTTTATCCGAAGGTTTTGGAAGAAACAGGGGCGCACGGAGCGCGCCTTTAAGGAGGGGGCGTATGACCCGTAAGAAACATAGCCACATTGTCCAGAATGGAAGCGATCATCACGAAGTAATACACTTAGCGGAATTTTTCGTTGTCCGCACTCGTAACTGTAACTGTAACTTGCTGACTATGCTAACGCGTCACATCATTGGCTTGTTTACAGCGCGCGCGCGGGTTGCAACGCCGCGCGAAGCGCCAAAAAATCCACTGCCAATTGCAACAATTTTTTGAAACTGCTTGCCAGGCTGATTTTTGGCCGAAAAGAAAGAATTGGCTGTATCTCCGTTCCTGGGCCACGCACAGACGAACGGAGACCGGATTCGGAATCTCTAGAATGCGCCGATTCCAGCCCAAATTGAACGATTGTCAGACTGCGCACCACGCTGGCGCCAGGAAGCACGCAGGAACCGTTGGCATTGTTCAAAAAATCTACCAATTACTTTATTTGATCAACCGATGGCCCTTGGCACTATCTGTGCGCGTTTGTACACCAATGGAGACATACAATACGGCTCCACAGTAGCAGAGGTGGACAGCTGTTGCCGTGGCAACCGGCTGACCCCGACTGGCTCCGACATGCGCCGCCTATGACGCTGGCCCAGTGCACAGCGGGAAGAAGCTGAAATACTGTCTGTTGTGACGACCTCTGGAAAGAACCTAGATCCGTGCCGAACCATCTTCACCATTAGGACCGCTTGCACCATCTTGCTGACTCACTTCTGTGGAACTCGCGCGTAGCCTGCGGTGTGAAAGGATCCGATGGGGCGAAGAAAGCATCGCAACGCCCTCACTGGGCGCATCAACCCTCTGTGGAGCGCCATCACCTCGCTTTTGGCGCTTAAGCGATCCTCCCATTGGTGGCCTAGAAGCAGATTCGGTCATCGAATCAGGAGCTTCTGGGCCTTCGAAGGCCTGCAGGGTGAGCAACGTCGGCTGCACCCGCTGGTTGAAGGCCTCTACCACCGCCCTCCTGAGTCGCTGCTGGTATCGATTCAGTACCTCTGACAAATCCTTCTCGAGTTTCTGGGTGTTTTCCTTGAGAATTTCCTCCAGACCTTGAGACAGTTCGGTTACCAGTCCAACAAGCGACTCGTACCTTCGGGAGCGACGCAGCCAGGAACGGGCCGTTGTCGCAATGTCTCCGAGCCTCCACTGGCCTTTGTACCCTTGGGTACTCATCTCTCCGGCAAGTTTCTCGAATGCGGCGAGCACCTCGGGAGCTAGACAGGTCGTGCTGCCCGAAGAGAGGTTTATGGAAACTGGAGGTACTGCACTCGCCTTATGGCAGCTTCCCGCTGGTTCGACGCTAGTTCTTAGAGTCCCCGAAGCAGCTCCCATGGACGGAGTGGGCGCTGTGGCTGCAGGTTGCACAGTCTCTGCCTCCGTGAGTGGGGCAGTCGCCAAGGGCAAAACGGGCTCCAGGACCTCGGGAACAATAGGTGATTCCGTTGCCTGTTCGACCATCACTACGGCGGGAACATCTTGCGCACTGTCAGGGATTGCGGGTAAATCCAGCTCCACGTTGTCTGGCGCTAGGCATGCAGACACAAAACCTCTTCCTCTGGGATAGTAGTCGGGTACTTTCCGACGAGGCACCACCTCTGGATTAGCTCTCGAAGGGAATGCTGGGTAGGCCTTCCCGTCGTCTTGTTGAGTTGGATGCCGCGGGATAGCTTCGAAGTTATCGTCCTCATAGTTATACCAAAGGTACCCAGGAGTTGCCGCCCAGTCAACACGGGGGATGTAGTCCAGGAGCCTCGCGACGTCCTCTGGCCAATATTCGGTACCGCGCACGACGTTTGGGATGCCCAACCCTCGCAGATAGACTATCATCATCTTTGGAAGAAGAACAAAGCGCCCACGAGGACTGGGACAGGCTGCATGGTTCCACACTCGCCAGTCCTTAGTGCGGATATTGCAGCGTACACCATACCTGCAGGTGTCGAGAAAAGCCATGAGGACGAAGACGGCCCACTCCACCGTGAGTACCTGCCACGTTAACCAGCACCGTCGGTCGTTCGGCGTCAGGATCATTTGACGTGAGTGATACGCGACCAATGGAGGGGTAGGGACTGCCAACAGGTTCGAAACCTTCCAGAAGTCCTCCCAATCGACGTCGTGGAATAACGGGAGCCTGAGATAAAGCCCGTTGCGGTCGAGACTCTCCATATCGTGGAACTCTACCTGGTGCCAGCTGAACAAATACTTCAGGTTTGTACGCATCCTTCCTTCAGGTTCCGCCATTTCGTTCCAATGAGGTCGGTCCAGCATCCAATACAGGCGATCGTACGGCTGCTGGAACGCCATCAATCCTAACAGGTTATGATTTGCCGGTGGAAAGGCTATCGAAGGATCGGCGAACTTGCCGTAGATATCCCGGAGGATGTCGTTCACTCGCTGCTGGTAGCTCTCTTCCTCAAGTGTCCTCAAGAAGGGCATGTCGGTCACGATATGCCCGATACACCCTGGGACGGTCATCCCGTTGACGGGGACGTGTAACCAACGGTTATACCAAGCTGTCTCCCGCGCACTCTTGGGTCCACGAGCGACCCCCGGAATGGCAGCGAAGCGGCGTGCGTCGAAGAATTCCTCCTCAAGGCTGAGGTAATGTTGTACCGCGTACGGCATCGAGGCGTAACGTGGACCGTTGAAGCTCCGTCCAACGGTGTGGTCGAACGCATCTCCCGGGCGCGTCAGCGCGCCCGACCCCTGCGGTTGGGGCATTGTGAGGGGAGCTCGGCTGGAAGTTGAACCCTGCGGAGCGGAAGAAGCCTGTGGAAGACGTGGTACTGGGATGCCGTCGTAAGGGTCCCCCATATCGGTGTCATTACGAGCGGAACTCATAACAGACTTCCCTGACGGGCTGGTTTGAATCCTCCGGCGGCAAGGTGCAATTGACTGGCAGGCTGAGACGTGCTCGGGCGTTTAGACTTTCCGAGTGACTTTCCCGAGACGGCAAAGTCTAACGGGGAAGGTATGTAGTATTATGAGCCTTAGGCTTGGTTCCGGATGATCCGTCATTGCTGGTGTCTGGATGGTGGTCCACAGGTTGTACAAGTGAGGCTTTACCGGCCCCCATAGGTCTATTTATTTCTAACTTGTAGTATTTGTACCATAGGTAGTATAGTTAGTACACGTGGTGCACTGCGTTACAGTGCACCACTCCAGAGGTTGAGGCGCCTCGTAGCCGATACTTAGGCTGCTCGAGCTGCGCCTCCCTCCTGTGGTAAAGTCAGAGACCCTCTTGGCAACTACTTGACCCTTAGGTTAGTAAGTACCAACACCCTTCAGGTTTTCAAGCCGTCGCTACGTCGCTCGCCATCTCCTGTAGGCACGACAGTTAGCGCTCGCCCATTGCACCTTCATACCAGTGGTCTCGCCGTTGGCCCTCATCCTTTGGACCTTTCCACTCCGTGGTTAGTGACCCGTGCCACTATACTACATTCACGCTGGTTGTGAGGAATCTCTTGATGGCGTAAGGTGTAACACGTGCTACGAGCTGCTCTCGAGCTTTTTTTGTCAGTGGAAGTTGGGCTGTAGCGAGTTTGTTACACAGAGCTGTTTGGTCAGCCGTGTTCCGGACCTTCCTCTCCTCATTGAGTCGCGAGGTTATCCTACTCATCTCCAAGGGAACCTCAGAGAGAGGTACTCTTCGACCGAGTACGAGCTTCTGATAGCGGTGGTTAGAAGATTCGGTGTAACCGGTGCCTTGAAAAAGAAAACGCTTAGGGAGATAGACTTGTTTGTAACAAAGGATGAGGATCATAGGGTTTAAATGGTAGAGATACTTGTACCATTTTGCGAGAGGCTCGTTGAAATTTGCGAAGTACTTGCGATCAAATTCTGCTCTTCTTCTTCTGAAGATCTCAATTGAAGAACTTGCCCTCAATGCATACAGTTCAGTCTGCATTTGATCGTTCCAATTACTGCGATTAATCTTAGCACACCATCGTGAAACATTCGTGGCCTGGTTCTGGCTAAGGTACCAGTCGTCAAATGTAAGATATAACGTGGGGAATACTGTGCGGAGTGCAGCGAGACACGCCTGGCTTTGATCCAGAACAACACACGAGGGAGATACTTTCACGCATTCTTTGAATTTGGTGAGGATCCAGGTAAAGCTTTCGGTTGTCTCGTCCGGTAAGAACCCCATAAAGAATGTAGTGACGTGTCCATAGTTATCTCTTCCGTTTATCGTAAAGAGCGGTATTCCGAAGCGATTCGCAACGGCTTTGCAATCCACCGAAACCCCCGGAACTAAACCATACTGCTGATAGTCGAGGATCCACTGTTCAAAACTCCACGCTACATAGTGAAGATTTTTGTTCTCGTTGGTCATGCAGTACACTGCATTACTATCGTTGTCGGTTTGTAACTGCCACAGATTCTCGTAAAGTCTAAATGCTTCTTTGTCCTTGGGGTTGCGAGCATCAGAAAGATATTTTAGTCTCTTTCGAAAGAGCTCCTTGTCTACTTTGAGGCCATATCGATCCTCCAGTATACATAATATATCCGTATACTGGAGCCGAAGTCGGTCATAAAGGTGGTACGCGTCCCTCTCCATTTGCGGGGGTAGCTTCTTGTGGAAACGATTTTGGTTTGGAGAGTGGTTATGATGCGCCTTAGATAGATCATATCGAAAGCCCCATTCCCCTGCTTTCTCCTTATGTTCATCAGAAATGATCCTCACTCTGTCCAGCTTAAACGTATAAGCGCATTCGAACCTCTCATCCTTGCGAAGCGCACAAACCAGGGATCCTCGCTTCAGAGTACGCTTCCCGGGCTTGTCTTTGTAGACTGAATCTCGAACATGTAAGTCAAGACCGAAGCACTCCGCTATGTATTGAAGATGCTTTAGCGTTTCGTCTTCCGTGGTTCCCTGTACAGATGTCAAGTACGCAGCAAATCCATCCCGAACGCACTCTTCCTCGTCAAGAGACCTCTGAAACGAATAATCCTGCACTTCACCGTCCTCCTCAGCTGTCTTGCATCCTACATCTTTCTTCGCACAATTCCCCTGTTCAAACATAGACAAAGCGAAGAGCCACAATTGTCAGAATCTAGTTATGTTCCATTAGTGTAGTGAACAGTAAACGAAGTTAACTTACGATCTGAAATACATCTCCTACGAAGCAATCACCGGTGTCCTCACTTGCCCTTCCTTCATCGAGGATCTCCTCATCCACCTCCATTGCATCCTGTACATCCTTCCTCTTGTCCGTCCCCCCTGAACTATCCAGGTCTATGATACGAGGAGCCGTCCGATGGGGAGTGAGAAGAATATCAGGGGGACGAGGACTAACCCTCATAAAGTCCTCATCACTGTCACTGATAATCGTGACTTCCCTCCTCTTCGCAGTTTGCGATTGAGGTAATTCCTGCAGACCACTCTTCTGTCCTTCTAGCTGCTCCGTTCCGTGAGCGTTCTTCGGTGTGTAGTGGAAGTAAGGGATCTGGAGAGTCTTCGGACAACATTTCTTAATTGAATTGCGAATTGCCGATACTCGCATATCAATAGATTTCTTCGACATAGAATATCTTTTGTGATTGTGAGAATTCTCTCCCGTCACTACCCAACCTCGCATGTCAGTACACAGTTTGGCAACAATACCAGCTTTGCATCCAGTACCCTTCGGATATTGTTTATGTCTCATACACCTTACCCTTGTAGTAAATCTGTACTTCCGCACACGTGCGATATGCCTTCGCAAATGCACTCCATAGCTATAGCCCTCCTTCATGAGCTCGTAAAGGTATCCTGGAAGATCCTGAACAATCGTCTGAGAACTCACAAGTGGGTCGGTTGTTGTCCCTTCTCCCACTACTTTCTCTTCTGTTTCATCCGCAACCATGTCCACCCCGAGGTCCTTCCTGACCTCCCTCCTTGAGTCCTTCTTCTCCTCCCTCGTACACCCTTTCCCACGTTGCTCGATATCGTCATTGAAGTCCTTCGTGATCTCCTTCTTGGACCCCTTCCCACATTCCTCACGCTGTTCACCTGTGGACGGGCCCAGATCCTCATCACTTCGCTCCCTACTCTTATCTCGTTCCCGCTTCTCAGCACTCCGCGCCCTACTCCTACCTCGTTCCTGCTCTTCATCACTCCGCGCCCTACTCCTACCTTGTTCCTTTGAGGATCCAGTCCCACCTGTACCTCGAATGGAGCCTACTGTTCGTGTAATCTTTAAACTAGGATCCTCACGATGATCGACAAGCACCTTGAAGTAGTTCTCTGTGTTCGATATCCACAGCTCCACCTTCCAAGAACTTAGCGTGAGCTACTTCGTTCTCCAAGTACCTCATAGTCTCATGAACAACACGCTGGTGACGTTTGGCGTACCTCTCCTCTCTTGCGTCCTGATGCATTCCATTAATCACGAACTCATCAGTTATGGTCCAGCCCATTGACCGAGCTCCTAGAATTACTCGCAGTCGACACTCTGCTGCTGCCCATCGGTATCGTTCCGTAAGATTACGGGAGTATCTCACAAAGGTGTCCACAGGGAGCCCACCACGCGTCCGACTTAAATGAGACATCGCAGACACAACATAGGCACCACAGCTGTGCGAATCCCGCTGTCGCTCATATCCTAGAATATCTAGCATGTAGTTCCGTGAGGATATCTCCCATTCCAATTGTTTCTCCAGGGCATGCTCGATTACTGCAACCACGAACCTCATCCTTGCATGCGACGCTTTCTCCCTTAAACTGTCTCCCCAGTACAGTATCCAGTTATCCCCGTCAACCTGTTTTGCGACAAACATTCCCCAATGGTTCCCATTCACATTCATCGGGATCGCAATGGACGATATGGGACCAGGAGCGAGGTACTTCTTCTCTGTTAGCCGCATTTTGAACTCTTCCTTACGATCAGCAGGAAATATAGAGGACCCCTCCTTTTCGAAAAAGTCCGACACATGTCCAATATTTCCTCCAGTCTCTGCTGAGACGAGTACGACACCACTCCCAGGCTCCAGCTCATAAATCCCTGCAGTGAGAATTGTGTTGCAAAACCATTTTCCTTCATTGCAAGAAGTGACAAATGAATGTAGCAAGTTTCCCTTTTCGTCACTTTCGTTTGTTAGAACGAATATGAGATGTCTCCATAACGCGCGCAAACACATTCGCCCATATACAGTAGAACGATCAAACTTCAGAGAAGTGTTCCTCATCATCCGAAGCATAGACGAATTGATTTCGGTGATGATCTTATCAATCGGGACTTTAGCTCTTCTCAATCCACTCCTGTCGCGCTTTGCTTTAGCGTGCTCCTCAGAATTGGCGTAGAGATCAATATCGTCATCGGAGTCTTCTTTGTTTGGGTCAACGTAGGCGAGGATCTCGTGGTCGAAATCGTCCTCTGGTGGCCTACGAACCACTCCGCTTATGCGACTTTTGTTTGGCCTCGGCGGCGGCTTGTTGTACATCAGACAAGCTGAGAAGGGCTTGGAAATCATGGAAACAGTGCGAGAAGAGCGGAGCAAATAGCCCTGTACCGACCCTCGATACCACGCCAGTCCAGACGAAAAGCCAAATATTTCAAAAAGGAGCGAGAGGTGGATCCACACGAGGCGAGAGAAGGAGCGCGCGAAGTGCCACACGCGAAGCTAGCGGCAAAGCAAAGCGAAGCGAGCCAGCGAGATTATCGAGAGACAGGTCAAACACAAAACGAGCAGAAGAGCGACGCACAGCGAGCCACGGAGCTAGAGAGAGGATCGAGCCAGACGCAAAACGCGAAGTGACAGGCGGAGCGACGCAAAGCGAGCAACAGAGCAAACCCGACGATTGCGAGAGATAGCAAACGCGAAGCAACCTAGACACCGGAAGGCAGTCGAAAAGCGAGCGACACGAGCGAACGGCGGAGCCACGAGGTCTATCAAGGAGCAAGCGACACAGAAAACACGAAGCGAGCGGCGTAGTTTCAAGATGCGAGCCACGTAGCGAGCGAGACGACCGAACAAGACAAAAAAGTGAACCCAGGGTCAGAGTCATGAAAAGCGAGCCAAGGAGCGAACATAGCGAGCCGTCGGAGGAGCCACGCGAGGAAAGCCAAGGAAAGAGCGAGACAAAAACCACGAATCGAGCGACACAGCCACAAAAGGCGAGACACGTAGCAAGCAAAACTAGCGAGCAAGACAGAGAAGGTGACACCAGCGGCGTGGACAGAAAAAGCAATCAATGAAGCATAGAAGACGATAGGGCGGCGTAGTAACTTGATGCAAGCCAAGATATGAGCGACACGAGCATGCGAGGCTAAAGATTAGATACAAGTTACAAAACCACGGAAAGCAAATGACGGGATGAGAAAAAGTAGTGAGCGAGGCAAGGAAAAGGACGAGATCTGCCCGGCTTGAGGAGGCGAGATTCAGAACGAATGATATGGAAGCAAAGATAGGCGCTGAACAACGCGAAGGCAGCTGCGCAGGGAACGACACGAGGGTGCGAGACGATCAATGCTGGAATCAGAGGCAGGGACAAGTTCAAAAAAGCGCGCCATATGCTGCGGTAAGCGGTAGAGGACTGCCAAGTGTGTTGTTTTTGCCGACAGACAGCTTTCAGTTGAAGGCTCACGTGAAAGCTTCTGGTGGCATTGCGTCAGCAATGTGACCAGGAGCTGGGGCCAATGAGCTGCTGGGTTGATGAGTAGCTGTGACTTGTAGGTGTTTTACTGGGTCCTGTGTTACGTAATTACTTGGCGAGGAGCCACCCTCCATGGCATGAGGATTTGAAGGTGTTTTGGCACTTCTCACACGTGCTGTACAGTCTCCGGCGCCCGACAAGATGGCACACACTCACTGCCGCATCTGCTTATCTTCCGACACTCTTGAAACCCAAAGGACCGCCCGTGACGCCCGAACGCCCTGCCCGACCACTGAGCGCATTCCTCATTCCCACCGCGGCTGAAGCGCACCCGCTAACTGTCGGGAATTGACAGTGACGTGGGCTAATATAATGCTCTTTATGATCAATATCGCTGGGCTTTTGTAGTAGGCTTGCACGAAACCCACAGAACCAAGGCTCACAATTCACCATCGTTGCATTGGGTAGACTGTTGAACACACCAGCAACGTAGCACATTCATAGCATATTTATAGCCTAATCATAGCAAAGCTAGTGCCTCTTCTTAAAGCAGCACTCAGGTAGTACTTAACAGCAAACTTACAAACCCCTTTCTCACTAAAGGAGGGCATAGATCATTACAAGTAATATACAACCCCACTTTGCATCACAACGCACATCAGCAGTCCACTTCACGGCAGCCATCAACCACAGGCACCTTTCCGCCAGTGAAATCGGCAGAACATCTTTCACTCAGCCAAGCAGAAGGCCGGGTGTCAGACTGTTTCTGTGAGAAGTCCAGTTTTGTCGCAACAGCCCAGCAGAGAGCCGTACGTCAAAGCGAAAGCTTTTCTCGGTGTCACTGCTCTGTCCGCTGCACACTGTGTTTTCTAGGCTGTTTTTTTTTTCAACGTTCTCTCTCGCGCGACACACAGCAAACTTTCCCGCGAACCCACTCGACGACGCACAAGATGGAGCGACTCACGCCCAGCCCGGAAGGCGGCAGCGGCCCACACCATTGGCACCATCGCCGCACCAACATAGGAGGGAGCCCCTGGGACCCCGAAGATTCCTCGGGTCGATTCCGCCAGCCCGACCCCCACTGACCGCTCGCATTCTACTTTACGAAGCGGGTCCTCGTTTTGGCAACTCCGACACCATCGGCGGGCCCTCCGCCGCTCTTCGCTCCCTCCTCCTGCACCGCGTCACCTGCACACCACGACAACGGACACGGCTCCCCACCTCGCCGGCACGGACCCTCTACGGCGCCGTTTCGGACGCCCTACAGTTCGGCATGCTCCCCAAGGATCCGCGAGTTGCCTCCTGCGTCGAAACGGATATCGTAGGGCACGCGCACTCCACCTGGCTGGTAAATGAGATGTCCAAGGATCGCCTTCGCATCTACAACTGCTCACACCGCCCGCGCAACGCACCGCACACTGACTCGTCCACGGTCACCCCGGCCGCTGGATCCGGTGGGATAAGGGACTCCCCCATCATTTCGCAATGGTACCGCCACACCACACCCCGACACGCAGTGCTTGTGACGCTAGCTGCAGCATGACGGGCCATTGATCGGGGCATCAGTGCTGCTGTCACCATCACGGCGCTGGTTCATAACACTCCCCCTTTCCAAAAGGGCAGTTTTATCTGCTATATTCGCCCTGATGCTCCGTGGTGCAGCAGGGCAACTATAACTATTATATCTGCCCGGGCAGCCGTAACCGTACCCTAGGTATCCTCTACATAGACAGTAATTTAAAAAATAAAGATCATTCTGACTTTATGTTCGTTTCAAGCTCTTTACATCCAATCATTTCTTAAAAAGTAGTAAATGGAAATTATCAATCTCTCTTCTGAAATAATCTTTCATAGGAAAAAATTGTTGTCATGTTTTCTTTCAGTAATTTGTGAGCACATATTGAATTAAACCTTCACACAACTTTCTCACATTTGTTAGGAAGGTAACACGTATTTGCTTTTCCCTATCGTAAGAAAATTAGGAAAGGACAGTAGTTGTGAACAGTGGTTTACTGGACGTTATGGTTCTGAGCATCTAGCATTCACTTTAAAATAAAAAGTAGTTCTTGTCATTATGCATCATGCATGTCTACTATTTTATTGAATGGCAGTAATTTCCGCGTCCCTCAAAAAGAGAGGTCAGTTTTTGGGTCGAAGGTCAAAAGTAAATGTTCGAATGATGAATAAAAAGCGTTATATGCCTATGTTATTCTTTATGTAGAAAAGTGTAGATGACTACGAATGTCACAAATTGCATATATTGAAACATATGCAGTGCAAGGTTTATATTCTGAAGGTGTTTTTCCTTCCTTCCGTTTGTTCCCCTACGAACGAAAGCAATTTCGTGCACTTTTTGAACTGCTGCATCAGTACATAAAACTTTTAATAACACTTTCGAAACCCAATGCATATCACTTCCGCAAAGATAAGGTTTGAAACTAAACCTTTTAGGATCTTAGTATAGAGAGGTATAAATTATGAACAAGGCTATAAATATTTACCTGCTACCCTGTACTCACATCACATCTTCTTCTAAACGCTGTTTCGTTACGAGTTCATGAGCTCTTCTGATTCTTCCGTGGCCTGAGCCGTGCTCTGTACTCAGGTGATTGAGGACAAGAAGAAGTACTATTTGGGTTACTGTCGGCAGTCGCT
Source organism: Gracilaria domingensis (assembly GCA_022539475.1). Taxonomy (NCBI): domain Eukaryota; phylum Rhodophyta; class Florideophyceae; order Gracilariales; family Gracilariaceae; genus Gracilaria; species Gracilaria domingensis. The sequence goes on from VCMS01000021.1 coordinate 303,218, forward strand.
CGTTTTTCAGACGCTGAAGATAACTCTTCTATTCCGTTGTGGGACTACATTCGAAATCATCCGAATGATGATCATCTTCACATTCATTTTCGCTGTCATTTCTTGTTTTCTGAGAATTATAAAATTGCTTTGGCAACCTTCGCGTGCTGGGAAGAGCGGAAAATTGCAAATGAGGCAGGAGTGCACTGTCAGACATTTATGACCTACTATGATTACAGAATAACAGCACAAGCACCGTCGTATGCGTAGTACGGTATATATTGCTGACAGTGTACCAAGCCTAAGGCTATTGACCAAACAAACGAAGGTTGCTATTCTGGGTGGCTAAATCGGCATAGATCAGCAAGAAAGTGTGTATTTCCAGGAGGATCCGTTATCAGTTAGCTTCGTTCTCGACGAAAAAAAGTGGCTTTTACCCAACGCATAAATATATTTGTAGATATGTCGTAGTACCATTGGAGTCTCCTAATATGACTTCAAAGACCTAATCATAACACCAAAAGTACGCCGTACTAAACCGCGGTATATAGCGATTTTGTTGCCATATAGCGGTGTTGAGTACGGCGTAATTCTGTTATTATGATATTTACTTTAGATTCAGAACCAAATACTCCACTCAAGCATTCTATCGCCTAGCAAGGTATTCTTCTTTGGTGACCTAACAACGCAAATCTTCCATGATACAGACGTTCTACTTATGGTGAAGGAGTATCATCGACATTTTCAGACTCCGCGACATCTACCGCAATATATGTGAACATCTTGGCTGCACACACCGTGCCACTGTAATGTCTCTGCCTCTCTGTAGGCAAAGACGTAGTACATCACGAAACTTTCACAACTATTCACGACTACTGATTGGCGCAAAATATATGTTTCTCACTATTTTGAACGTTTTGCCATTTCCCGCTTTTCCCTGTGAACATATTCGAAACAGGATCTGGAAGACAGGCGAATGTTGCCCTTTTTGATTTCACATATCGTCGCCCAGTGCACAAATATGCTCCGTAGCGAGTGAGACAAATGGTCTTTGGACGTCCTTTAGACTGATCTGGCACAGATTCCTGTCCAGGACTTCCATTACGAACGCATACATAACATGATTTTCCATTTTTCCTTTTTCCAATTGATGACGCAAACATGACAGCAAAATGTTCTCTTGATTTCCTTCCCCTCCAGCCGTTCTTCGTATTGAATAAATCTATCGCTGTTTGTCTTGTTGGAATAGTCTCTAAGCGAATCGAAAACATTTTGGGCCCGATAGGAGCATCGTCCGGAACTATAGGCCTCTTCGACCTGGAAGAAAATACAGTAGCTGCGCACTTCTTCGAAGCTTTTGGCAAACCATAGTCAAGAAGAACTTCTTTCACAAATGTTCTCATACCAATTTTCTTCATCTTCCCTTTATAGTCCTACCAAAACATGTTTTTCATAGTTTGTTGATCCGTTACCTGCTTCGACACCTCAGTTATGAGAGGCTACTGGTAGCGCCCTTTTTGGGATATGCTAGGAAGGATAGTTTTGTGCACAGGTTGCAGTTGGCCGATACGCGAGCCCGTGGCAAGCCTGCACGGGCACACCTGTAGTGTTTGCGCATGCCGGATAGTTAGATATTTCTTGATATTTCAGTGCGTATATAGTGGCGGCACTTGGCACGAAAAGTAAACCTCAAGAAGGCTTCTGGCTCTGACTTTCATGTCGTTTGTGAACGGTGTACGTCCCTAATCGGGCAAGCCGCCACAATCCCGGGCTAGTCATCCGACCTCTGCCACTGAGGAGTCCTAGACCGTCGTTACGGCACCTTTTGTTGTTTCTTTGTTATTATTTCCGTCATACGGCTCTCGTTTCTCTGCCCTGTTATACAGGTTTTTGCCCTCTAGTCTCGGGACTTATTACCGTCTATCACGAGTCAGTGCTCAGCAGTGCGGCTCGTTTGCTGATCCGCTGTCACTCTCTACCGTTAGGCTGGATATCTCCACTCGCTGTGGCTCGCCGGAACAACCGGATACCTACGCCGATTCTTCCCCTTCACCTCTGACTGCATGCTCAGATCGGGGCCACCCGGACTTACACCCGGCATCGCGCTGGCCCTATCAGAGGGTTCTACTGCTGCATCTACCCCTATAGAGAGCAGGTCTCGAACACCCTGTCGGTGCGCTTTCCGCGACGCGGCTCTTGTTTGCCCACTCGTGGGATTGCACCACAGATGTCAGAGGCATCGCGCCTAAACAACACTGACACGATACGGATAAGTCTCCAACAATATAAAGAGTTCACAAGAAGAACGACATATTGGCGATGTGAGACCTTCGATATTCCACCTAATGTCTTAACTCGCTCGGGAAATATTACTGCTGCCTGTCTAGAGAATGTATCTGTGCCAATCTTTCCGATTTCATTCCAACATTTGACAGCCGCTGGTCTAATATATTTCGTCTCGGAAAGTGGTTCATATGTTTGATTGGCAAGATCCATTGCCGTAGAGGAAAGTGAAGTGTGCAACTTTCTTGCGCTCGGATTCTTGAAGTGAGATTGTTTCTTAACTTGATTTGGTATCAGGCTGTCGGGATTGAATATGTCTTTACCCACTGCTTGTAAAACGGAAGAAACGACCAATTTCAAGGCTTCCGTGAATTGCTTCTCGTCTCTTAATTGTAGGTCCACGATGTAAACCAAACCGTTTGGTCCTGCTACAGCAAAAAGCATTCTTCACAATCCATAAACCGCAGCGTGATGAAATAGTTGAATTCTGTGCTGCACAGAGGAAATGTATGTCATGAGGTCTCTCACGATTGGAGGAGCCGTTTCGTGTTCACGGCTTTCTTCGATAACCCTTGTTTTCGAAGCCCATCCTAGATCTTCAACTGTGAGCACAATTGAAGAGTACCGAGTCGGCAGTAACTGGGTACGCAATCGTTTTGATTCCAAAAGAGCTCTTCCGTGATGCGTTTTGCATTCAACCACAGCAAGCTCGAAATCATTTCCTTTCGGTATAGCAGCAATTCCATCAACGCTTGTCAAGAAGCGATGATCATAATTTGCTTGTACCAGGCCTCTTTTCACCAGTACAGAAATGGATTGAGCGCATGGAGATGTCGTAGTAGAGAATGAATTTGCACCACTACAAAACTCATATACCACAGAGCGAAGAATACTACCTTCGTTAAGAGACCCCGATGTCTGAGCTGCAGTCATTCGAGATGGTTTTCTGAACATGGCGCTATCTAACTTCTGCAGGATTTTGGTTCTTACCAAATCACTCTGAGACCTTGATGTACCTTGCATGTTGTTACTTGTATTATGCCTCTTGTGAAGTGGGAACTGTACAGTTTATGATTGTTATTGCATCTATTTGATATCCTATACTACATAATGTGGGTGCGGTGCACTCCTGTAAGTACATTCAGGAGGACATCGTGACTTGGCATGCTTGCAATGCCCGAAGGCAATGCCACGTGTGCTAAACTGGCCAATGATGTCACACTGTACTGGGTTCGGCCCCACTACTCTACAAATAGGAGTACTACTGCATCTAGTTAGTAACTATAGTGCGTTATTGCATTTCTAGTCCCTTCTAGATGGTTCAGAACTCTACATAAAGGGTCTCAGAGACGCCTAGCGGTGTCTCGACCCAAAAAACCATGGCGTTCATCAAATTTCTTATTGTATCAACCTTACCCAATATCTTGGGCAGTGCAGCTAAGTAAGTTATTACTGCGTCTAGGTTTTTGTGCCTTTCTAACATCTTTTGTGTTTGCGCGTTTTGTGCGAGCACTGCTATACTCAACAGATAACCCAGTACTGGTCGAAGCGCCCTAGGCGTGGACGGGAATCGGGTAGTGTGTACCAAGAGCGCTTCTGTCGTCAGTGAATCCCACCGGAGCTTCGGCTCGGATAACGGTGTCGGTCGAGAGACCTGGTGCTACACGGACTTTGGCGCTGGACGGGAAGCTGTCCGTTGGGTTTTCTTTGAGTGCTGCGTAACGTCTTCTGCGAGAGACTAGCTTGGGCATAGAGTGAAGACTTATCTTCAGTTAGTAACTCTCCTTGGAACGTCTCGTAAGAAGTCTATACGCTTGTCTCTGGACGCGCAGAGATAGGTTTGGCTGCAGGATTCGCGTGCAGTTTGTTGTTGTTTGTTGTTCGTTTTCTTTTGACTCGTGGTTGTCCATCCACTAGTTTGTCCTTTTTCCTTCTTTGCCCTGGGGTCTTCCCCTGGGCATACTACGTTTATTTCTTTGGTGGATTCTGGGCCCACGTTGGTCTTTTTGAGTGGCTGGTTGTTCTACCCTGACTCTCTTTCTGCTACGAGAGGCAAGTGTAAGGGTCTGTAAACACTCGCGTCGTTTGCCACCAAAATGACTTCCAGATGGTACTCTCGAGGAGGGAATCAACCGAATGAAGCATCCTCCACTACAGTTAATTTCGATGGTTCTTCCGTCGATGTGAGAAAGTTCTTCTTCTTCTATGAGAATGTTGCAATGTCTGACAAGACTGGAGAAGAACGTGCTCTTGGCCTTCTTGGTTTTCTGGAAGGCGAGGCATTCGATTTCTATTATGAGACATATTCTGAAGATGGTTCTCTGGCTGCAGAAGCAAGAGATTACAATGCAGTTAAGTCGTCACTGATTGATCGCTTTGGTCCAAGTGAGGGACCTAAAGAGAAAATTCGCTGTTCAGGTTCTTCACGTTTAGATTATACAGATCTGCTCGGGTCGATGAAAGAGATGGACAGCTGTTTTGAGAAAGCTGGATTCAACTCTGAGGCCAAGTTCGGCCTTCTTCGTCAAGCGGTCATGGAATTTGCGGACTTGGCGCAGTTTGTAATGTTTCGTGGTGCTGAGGACTACAATTCTCTAAGAGAAGTCGTGAAATCATTTGTCTCTCTGGAAAGAAGACCCTAGGTTTCTACGAAGCCCTTAATGCTCTTTTCCCGGCCAACCACGTTTTACAGAAGCCAAGGAAGCAGGCGCAGTCTTCGTCTGATGTCCTTGAGGACAAAGTGAACGAGTCATCTGACCAGCTTGCGCATTTGTCTCTGATGATGAAGAAGAGTCAGTCCTCTCCGTCGAGTAATCGTCAAGGTGGCGATCGTATGTGTTCGTATTGCCGACAGCCAGGACATACTTCCATCAGATGTGAGTCGAACCCTCATCGTGACACTCGTTGCGTCCGGTGCGGTAAATTCGGCCATTCAGTGAATACATGCTGTAAGAGACCATCCAATGACAACTCGCGTGAAGTGAAGTTTGAGAACGCGAGGAGTGAATCGCAGTCTGAAGAAAAGCTTAGGGTACAAGATTCCCTTCACCTTCAGAACAGCATGAGAAAGAGAACCATGTCTCTGTCATCACGGAGCAAAAGCATGACGACGACTTTGTGAACACAGCTAAGAGAGCTGCAGATGAAACCTCACTTCCGAAGCAAGCTCGTACGGAAGAGCTCAGTGGAATTTCGCCGGTCATGTTCCCGAATACTGCCCAGTCTCAAGAGGACGGTAGCAGACGTGCCCGTTCCGCACAGACCATTAAAATCAAGACACGTAGGCTTGGAGTTCGAAAGAGTTCCTCGAGCAAAGTTAAGCTTCAGTAACACGTAGGCAAGTACAATGTCTACGAAGAACTGGCCAATTCTCCCTCTGGTTTGACCTTTGGACAGTTACTTCGAGGAGATGCCGACGAAGCGAAGAAGAGTATTCGCCGTCTCATTTCTGCTCGAAGGTCTACTAGAACCACCTCCTACGCAGATACAGATGTGAAGGCCCGTCGTCTAAAAGTCGTTCAAGTTAAGATATACGGCTTGGATACACAGGCGTTGCTCGACTCAGGGGCGGTTCCTAACATTATGTCTGCGAGTCTTGCAGAAAAGCTTTCTGTCAAACCAGCGGTGACAGAGAAGAAGATCACCGTGGCTGATGGAAGTACTTCCGAATGTTTGGGTATTCCCAAAGAAGTTCCAGTGAAGTTCGCATCATTCGTAGTCCCCCTGGACTTCCTTGTCGTGAAAGGAACTACATTTGAAGTTATCATTGGTTGCCCTTCTTTGGAAATGCTTCAAGCTTGTTTGAATCTTGGAACTCAGCAAGTGAAGATGAAACCTGATGAGAAGTCCATCACTCTTGGACCTGAGTACGACAGAACCGATCTCGAGCAGTACACCCCACTTTCTGGTACTGACAGTGAAGACTTCACTTCTGACTCCAGTGCAGTTCCACTTTCGTCTGATTCCGAATCTGATGACGAGGAGGAATTAGTCTTAACTCACATGAAGAGGGACTATCACAAAACGCGTAAACACAAAAGATGTCAGAAAGGCACAGAGGCCTAGACGCAGTAATAACTTACTTAGCTGCACTGCCAAAGGTAGTGGGTAAGGTTGATAAAATAATAAAGTTGATGAACGCAATGTTGTCTTGGGTCAAGACACCGCCTGGCGTCTCTGACACCCTTTATATAGAGTTCTGAAGCCTTCTAGTGAACTCAGAAATGCATACTAACATAATAGTTACTATATTAACGCAGTGCTACTCCTACATGTAGAATAGTAGGCACCACCGGAGTGCAGAGAGCGCCCATTGGCTGATTTAGCACACGTGTGGTTGCACTCAAGCATTCCACGTGTACTGAACCGCACTGTACTCTCCAGTGTGCAGCCACGTGTACCTGCTGACGCATAATCGCACGCCCGGACATCTTGCATATGCGCCAACAATGCATTCTACAGTGAACCCCATTCCATGTAAAAGTGGTTGATATATAAAGCATGAAACATACTCCTCATTGTTCTCATTTCTTCTGCGCCAGATTCACCTCTTTCTTCCGTAATGGATCCGAAGCAGATTATCGATGATCCCGTATGTCCCTCATGCGGCCTCACGGCTGCTGATCAATGGAACGAGGGGTTTTGGGATGTACTACTCGTGCCGGCCGATGCAATTCAACGTCTCGTGAACAAGGATGAGCCCTGTGACCTGGTTAGCGTTCGAGCCATGTTATTAGAGATCGTTCTTAATAAACGCCGTCAGAACCAGTAATAAAGAGAAAGATTTTTCCCTTTGATCCTATCCCTGTCCTTCCTCACACACTCCCCCACCAAAATGACCTCCAGAATGTGCATACTAATAAATCAGTGCTTTGAGAAGCGAGCTTCTCAAAGAGGAACAACCGCAAAGCTCCTTAGACAACCCAGTTAGCGATTGAGTCAATTTTAAAATAAAAAACTTTGAGCTGGTTCTAACACTAAGGATTGCTGTATTTTATAAAAGTATTCTTTCAAATTCTGCTGTTAAGGTTACCTCTTTCGAATGCTTCTGTAAAGTTCCTTTGCTTTTGCACATAAAATCGATACAAATTAGCATTGCTTTCGTAGCGAAAATTAAGATATGTGTCAAGCAGAAATTGAAACTTTTCGTAAATTTAGAAAAGTTTAGTGACAGACAAAGTACTAAAATTATGCTTTGGATAAGCACTGCCCAGAATTTGGTGTTGTCCATGGATGTTTTGAGTAGACTCTTAGTAAGAAAGAGGAAAGCTTTTGTGCATATGTTACAGGCAAATCCCAATGCACTTCATACAAGGATTTTCTTTTTGCTTAATTCTAATTTGTTGGATGTGTTGTGATCTATTGTTGGTTATCTCTCCAAAAAGTGACTTAAATGCGCCGTGTGACATGGCGCATATTTTTAACAGTTTTTTGTGTAGTCTGCAACTGTTATTGAAAGAAGAGAAGACGTGCTATGTATAGAATGAGCAATTTGACAGTGTCCCAATTTGCAGACTATAGTTGCCAAAAATGGATGATAAGATGTTTTAAACCAACATTTTTTTCGAGACTAGCTCTAAATTAGATTAAGATTGCTTCAGTACCTAGAGAGAAGGAGCTCTGCTATCATGGTTCTTGGAGAGAATTATGTGTGCAACAATGTCATGCTGTACTGTAGTGTGCACATGGAATAGCACCTTGTGAATGGAAGAGGGGCTCTTCTATTTAGATAAGGGGCTATTCCAGAAAACTTGACAAGAATGCTGCTATTTGGCTCGAATGCGCAGGGTTCGGTGACATGAATTGTGTAGAACACATCTCAAAACCCATATGGTTTTATAACATGAAAAAGCGCCATAACGAAGAAGAGAGTAGCATCTTTTAACGTTCAAATGTTTAGGTGGTAGTCTCGAATATTTACAGAGTTCTTATAGTTCCAAAATAGACATTTTTGACATATTCCATATGTTTTTGACAAGCCGTAAAGGACGTGATGCTTGCCTTTCCTGCACAAACTCTAGAAACTGAAACTGTCTTGTGACCTATAATAGCTGTTATTTCGCCTCCTACACAAGACCACTGTAATGCCTGTGAAATCTGCCAAAAGGGAAATCGCATAATAAACATATTTCGTCAAGCATTTCTGACGAATGATGGTGCAGTATTTTGATAATTTTGACTTTACCCGTTGAAACGCTGACAGTGTACAGCCGCTTTATTTTGGGGCAAGTCTAGGAGATGCGGAAATTAGCGTCCAATCGTTTAAGTCAATCAAAACGGTTTACTACGAAACAGTGAAGTCTTCTATATCAATTTGGAAGTTTTGGAAAGCATTGTTTAAAAATTTCTTCTTTTTAGAATTTTTAGACTTTTTGAAGTTTTGATAAAAAATTACGAGTTTCAAATAGCTCCAAAATTTGTCTACAGACAACTGAATATTTTAGAAAGAGTGGCTTATCGGGGAGGCACTTCTAGGCTCTCCTTCCGATCTCCACCTGAGCGGAGAGAAAGAAACACCAAGCTCTGTCTCACAGCATAAATAAACTTAACGTAATCAAGTGGATGTAATTTACAAATAATAGTGTAACCATATTAAAACTGCTATACAAACACATGTAACAACAAAAAACTCCATCAATTCATAATAACCGTAATTAGATATATCCTAAATTTAATAAACATTTTACATGGAATAATCCCCTTCTTTGTCCTAGACAAAATCCAAATAAAGGTTCACAACAATTACCATCCCTTTAAAATCCTTAATCGTCCTTCACTAACGTCATAGATGGGCTCCATCAATTAATGACTGATTCGACAAACCATTAGTAAGAGGATGATTCTCGAAGAAACAAAGTTGATTGAGGAAGATAACTACATCAGAAAGCGGTTGGCCAATTGCACTTCTGATATTTGCATTAGAAATTGTATGCCGTTATTCCGCGACGTACGCAACCTCCGGAACAGACGCAGCTTGGCTGCTGTAGAGCAACGCATAATCGCGTGGCAATCGCGATAATGTAGCTCATATAGTCAGGGATGAATATAGGGGGGTCCACTCGCAATGTTGGAGTAAGACCCAATTTTAGAGGTTACTTTTGGATGGTATTCCCAAATTTTCACCTGTAATCAGGGGCGCCATTGCTGCCTGCTACGGCTAGGTGAACGCATGTATGATACGACAGTGTGTGCATAATATAAGAGGATAGGTCGTGCACCTGAGGCGCCTGACACTGGGTTAGCCACGTGTACGGACCTTTGCGGGTGTGCATCACGTGTACATGGCTAGTTTAGACCTCCTTAGGTGAGCTCGACCTCGCCGTCGCGAGCACCTTTGAAGAGTCAACCCGAGCACTCCCAAAGTGAACTTTTTGTCGAATAGCGCTCTTTTGAGTGGACTCAGCACGAGTTAGGCTCTAGCGCCAACCGCCTACGTAGGTTACCACTCTCACGAGTATAAATGCGTCTGTTAACGGTGTTTGTACCCTCTCGATACCCCTCAGGAACATCTGTTGTTGATGTTAGCACTTGCGAGTCATACCGAGGGGTTCAGACTAGATTACGAATTGATCCGACTCTGTATAGAGTTCAGCCGTGGTTACGGAACCCCGTGCATCCCTGTTGGAGGATCTCGCCCCGCTCCGGGCATAGTGCTGAGGAGGCCCTACCCGTCGCGTCTGGGTGTTGGTTGTTGTTTTTGTGTGTTGCTGTCCCCCTCGAAACTACACCTGTCATTGGTCGCGTACCATCCTTGCCGATACCACCCCATCTTCGGAGTTTCATATCGTTTTCCCACGACTGTGCCTGGCACCTCTGTAGGTATAGCCAGTGCTAAACCCCTAATCCCCCTAAATCCCCTAATCCCCTAAAAAGTTACCTCGGCCTTAGAACCGAGTGACAGTGGTACAGAGGGCTCTGTCACTGGTCTACCATCTCGCAAGAGAGCGGATCTTCCGACAGTCTGATGGGTTTTCACTCTTCCGAGTCTGCCCCACAGCTGCAAAATACGGAACAGAGTCTTGTCTTCGACTCGAATTGGGAACGTCTGCACTCGCGGCGGACGCGTCCTTTCGTCGTGGCTTTGCTATAACGGTGTTCTCGAGACACCTTCGAGACGTTCACTCGTCTCGCTCCCACCCAAAATGTCTCAAGAAAAGGTATGGTTCTGTGATTGCGATAACATTAGTAGATTGTACAGATACACCGTATGTGGCTACACGGTTTGCCACTCTGTTGTCTAACGCGTTAAAAACTCTTGCGCACAAAAAAAGTATCATGATTTGAAAAAGAAAATTTCACAAGGGGAAAAGGTATTAGTACCACAAAAGAGCTTAGCCTCCCTTGAGAGTGTGAAAATTAGGTGCTTCATTATAACATTGCGCAAAGCAAGAAAGAATGGTAATGTTTTGGTTAGAAAATCAGTAGATATGAAAGATTGCACACTTACAGAAGTATAATGAAAATATCCGCTGCTGCAAAACGACTGGTAGAACCTTATGCTGCAAACCTTTGGAAACTGAGATGATGCGACGGTGACCGGCGGTTGTGCAGACGCGAACATGAACCAAAATCTTGAAGTACTGCTCAAGAGCAGTTAGATCGCTCCTTCTGAGTTGCCAGAAATTTGAAGCAGAAGTGCGAACCATAAAGAAGCTACCAAGTTAGCCACAAAATGATTCGAATTTCAAACCCTCAGCCAGCGACAAGCCTGATTTGGAACGCATATGCGTCTCGCTACCGTGCGCTCCAATAAATCATCATTTGCGATTGGTCCATTTTCTGCATGGACCCCCTGGATCCAGGGTTTTCTCTGTTTGCACAGTCAGCCGTCAACACTCGCACAGTCAGGCTACAAGTTCGATCGTTCTTACAACTTTCTAACGTGTCCGTGATTTCTACATTCAAAAATTCTGCAGCTTCATTTTGCTCTTTGCATTGACTCAAACCTTTTTCCGCGCTCGGTTCCTTCCAACAAGTCTCTTGAGGCAGCCTCCATTGGCATCAATTGGCTTTTAATTCTCTTCAAAAGGCTCGCAATGCCAACGCAAATGCAGCTCAACTCCCTCTCCTTTGCCCGTCCCCTCCTCAGACCAGAACCAACTCTTTTCTATCCCGTATTTCCGCCATCGTAGCCGAACGCGGCAAAGATATTCCGCATAATTTGAACGAAGAAACGACGGTCCTGCTATCTTTTTTCAGGATCTCCCGTCTCCTAGTTCCCTTTAGCGGCACTTCGCGTGAGCGAAAGAGTCTTTGTTTTCTCCTAAAACTCTGATTCTACCCCGGTCAACTGTTTGCGTATCCACAAGTTACTTTCTCTAAGGTAAGCTCAGACTTCTCATCTACACCAACAAGCCGATGTCTAGAATGCATCCGGTGCTTTACATGTCATTCCAACGCAAACGAATTCGTACAACTTATCGAAGTGAGCTTGATGAGTTGCGTAAACCCGACCCCGCTCAGCGACAATCGTATTTCACATATAAAGCCTTCAGAAACATCGCAAATGCCATGCAAAATCTCAATTGTTTCTATGATTGTTTTCGTCTCACCAGGTGTAACCGGAAACGGTAGATTTGGATCGAAGTTAGCTGCAACCTTGTCCTGACAACTAAAAATATCTGTACCGATTTCTTGCTTCAGACCGCCAGTGACGCTCACGACAACATAGACTGGCGATGCAAGATCGTCTACAGTGAAAATGGACCCTCTCGTCTGAGTTGTGAGTAAAGTTGTCTGACCGGTTCTCTCCGTCTTGGGCCTTCCACAACCAAGCATGGGGCCCTCTGCACTTTTTGCTGGTCCATCGAGTCCAGACCCGGGTTCATTTACGATACTCAGCGCTACAACTGAGATCGACCTGTTATTTGGATTCTCCACTACACTTTCTCTAGTTAGAATTTCGTCTTCTGAAGGGCATAATGGTTCATATCCTGGGGTGTTTCCAACGTAAATGAGTACCTTTCGTGTATTCTCGCGCCATTGTATTGAGTTTTGTGTGGCAATTTGGTTCAAGGCAATTACGTTCCCAGACAGGTTTAGGTTCTTTTCGTTCCTGACTTCAAGGAAATTTATTGCTTTTAGAATGCTCGCGATGTCCGATGTGACAGGCTGAACGCCTCGGAAAAAAGGTTCAGCATCCTTTGTGCCATAGAACCCGACTCCAAAGGAAACGTCTCCGGGCGAATTTCGCCTGGTAACTACGAACTCCCGGAACCTGGGTCTTACAGTATCAATCACATCACTAATTGAACCGGAAACTGCAGAAAGCAGAAAGAAGTCTTCTCTTGATGAACTAGACAATTCATCAATACTAACTGTAATATTTGTACTAACTCGTCCTCCAACTCCGATCTCTGGTGGTATTTCAATAGGCGGTGAGAAAACAGTGCGGTCCTCCGACACCGACAAGTACCAAATGGGGTAGAAGACGGGCTTGGGGTGGTTTAAAGTGATGAAAATGGGGAAGCAGAAAAAGTTGGAGAGGCTGTACAACTCCCTCAGAATGGTCACCGCGTACGATACGGATTGGATGCATCCCTCGGGATCACTCAGGCAATACTAACCATTGTGGCCTTGCCTTCGGGCTTATTTATTCCGTGTCTTCGGACTTCCTGTTTCTTTTCCTGTGCAGTTGTACGGCTTTCACCACAATTGGTAGCGTTTTTGTCTCTGTATAGAGTTGTGCCGCGTGGGCTTAATACACATCGTCATCTCTCGGCGCCAGGTCTGTTGCTGCTTGCCGCACGTCCCGCCGCGCGATTCCTCTCTTTCCCTCCTTTGTTTTCCCTTCTTTCTCCCCCTGTAGACTAGGGCTTACACCGCTCTACGGTACCTTTCTCCTCAACCATTCCGTCATTTCTCGCCGGATTCCTGGATCAGGCCCGTTCACCCTTCAACCTCCGTAGGTATATCCCGTATCACGGGCGGTCTTACACCCGCACTTTCCGTGTTCGGAGGGCTCACCACTGAGTTCACCTCGTCTAGAGGGCAAGGACTAGAACGCCTTGAGAAACGATCCCATCGCTGGGGTTTTGCTCTACAAGCTACCGTATTATTTTTCTCTTTTTAGGCTTGTACTCTCGGGCATTTCTTGTGCTGCTCTCCTTAGGTTTGTCCGAACCCGCGCCGTTCTGTTTGGTTACAAAACTGGCGTCCACACATGTGATTAAATTAGAAACGATTTCATGCGTAACCAAATGACATACCAGAACTTCTTATCTTGGATCTCTGCTCTCGTGCTCGCCGCGTTGCATCACGGAAATACCTCCAAGATTGTTTGTCTTGTCCATCCAGCTTTTCAGCCCTTTTGTTTGGTTATTGTCACGTTCACTAGTATGGGGAGCCTGAGCAAAAGGCTGGGCCAATGCCTGACTCCTTTATCCGGCGTCGAAGTTGAAGGAGAAGGCGGCTGCGCAGGACACAGCAACATAGCAGTCTGAACAGCGGTAAGACACGGACGACGGCATTTTCTACTCTTCGGGGCGTTGACCGCCCGAATTATGGGTATCATGTTGTTTTAGACGCGGCGTGGATTTCAAACGTGCTCGCCATTCGTTTCAGGCACAAGAAGCCTACTGTGAGGTAATAACATTACTTCGTACACTTCCTGTGAAGTTGTCTGATATAGAACGCCGTATACGCCGACGAAAACGTTTACCAACGTGTTCTGCATACCGTTAGGTGACTTTCCTGGCTGCTTACAAATATTGTGTGTAACACAATGAGGTAGGTTGAAGTCTGGCCTTCTCCGATGGAGGGGAAGGCCCGCTGACGCTCCTTTACTACAGATCTAGCAGTAGTCTAGATATGACTACGACTATCCTAAAAGATGTATACTGTCTCGAACTGTCTCCTAACACGTCAGCTACAAGCCAAGCACGGTGGTCAGGCGTGACTTCGGCTTGTCGGCTGTCTTTTGTGTTACACTCACCCCGGTTTTGAAGTTCAACGTCCTCGTTGAACAAAGTAAAGATTGGGTTGGACTTGGAAACCGGGTAAAGAGTTCTGGGCGCTGAAAGACCAGTCCAGGAATTGATAGCGGGGCTTCCCTGGGTGGAGCGTAGCAAACGGGGTTCGAAATATATCAGGAAGAAGAACAGCGAGCGATTGACTTCTACGCTGCAGTAGACGGAGAACTTCAAAAATTCAGTTCGTGCATCCCATACTACACGAAAAACTAAAATGAATTATTGAAGAAGGGTGTATTTGTGTCAAGAGAGTAAATCATATTCTCAGATTTGGCTGCAGAATTTGACGAAAATTAGCAGAGACTCATGAAGAAAAGAAAACGAAGGGTGAGACTGGAAGGTAGTGACTGCTGCAGCCGCTCAGAATTCAGTGTCTGGGCGGCAGGGTGGAGGTCCCTTTGGCGGTGAAGAACGTGGAAGGAGCTGCTGAAATGCGGTGAACAGCAGCAGTGTACGAAGGGCAGATGTTGCGGTGAACCTGCAATGTTCATAGAAAGCGGCGTCGTGATCGCGATGGAAGAATAGCTGCTTCGCGCTGTGCATATGGGCGGATGAAGCCCGAGAATATCCACTGGATGACGATGATGTGTGAAAAAAGCGGTGACAGTCGTTGGTGCAGTCATATAATATGTCGCATGACAGCATAAGACCTTATTCCGAGGTACACTGCGTTGTCGTGCTGCTGCTCCTTGCGGTGACGAATGGTATTGTCCAAAGTTCTCCAGGTTGCTGGATAGCAAATTCTGCCTTTCCGCGCATGAAAGACGGCGATGTCTTCAAAATTTTCGGCGACGATGGTGTGATGCGGCTTCAACAGAGTATAGAAAGATGAAAGTAGATGTAGTGAAGGGCTTTGTGCGGAGTGTCGGCGTTGAGGGATCCAAGCGGAGAGGATCGGAAGAAAATGCTCCGAAATGTAACACAATGAGTTTGGATGAATTCTGGCCTTCTACGATGGAGAGAAAGGCCGGCTGACGATTCTTTAATATGGATCGAGTAGTAGCCTAGGGATAACTATGATTATCCTCCAAAATGTATACTTTCTCGAACTGTCTCCTAACACGTCAGCTACAAGCCCAGCACGGTGATCAGGCGTGACTTCGGCCTGTATCTAGGCTGTATTTTGTGTTACATTGTGGAGGTTGTTTGTCTTTTCTAGAATTTTAAATCCTGCATGAAAAGTTTCCGCGACTTGCACGTCGTTGCGTGCGTTCAATATAGCCAACCGCTTTTATTTGTGTTCTTTGGGCCGACCGTGCGATGCAATACATCTAATGCTGTCGTCATAGTTAGTCTGATGTTTTTACAACGTCTGTAAAAGATCGCCTGCGTTTGCACGGTTTTTGAGACTCGAGACCTATACTAGTCTCGCTTGTTTTGTTAGCTGATGCTGGTGGAGATCTCGACGACTACGCGAACCATCTGCGTTCGTTACAATTTATCGAAGAACAAGAAGCAGTGGTATCTGCCCCGTTTTCTGTTGAATGATTCGTAATGGTGGTTCGCGGAACCTTTATCCCAAGGAGACTACATGCATCCTCGAATGAAGTCGCTTTGGACTCATTCGAGCGAGATCTGTGTTCATTTTGGCAGGAATCGCCACGCGTACGGAGCGTGGCTGCTGTCGTTGGTATGGCGGGAGATTTGCTGAGCTTCCGGAGGTGCGCAGGTGGGTGAAGACTCTACAATAAAAACGGTGCTGTCTGGCTCGTCCGAGGGACGGAAGGAGGCCGGACAGAGTGGCACCTACTTTTCTTCCCTGTTCTCCTTGCAAGCGCCGCATACGGACGACTGGCTCCATTGCGCACGCGAAATACACGTGCCTTCTATTGCCCTGTGTTTCACTAATACTATTGTTAGTTTGGTACTGGTTTTCAGCAGGTTTTATAGTACACTACAAGGAGTATATCACAGCTTATGAAGTCTCCGTACTCTGAATAGAGAGGAGCTATCTTCATCAACAAAACCTATCGACGCTACAGCAAATTGTCAATCTTGACTTCCATCAGCCAACCTCCATCGAGGCCGTACCCGATACGCAAGCAGCCTGGAAAGGCCGCCACTGCAACGTCTTTACAGCCATAGCAAAGTCCAATTCGGACCGGTCGCCGGCTGTGTGGGCAATCAACGGTGTGGTGTGAACATTGTAAAACGACAGTTGGAATATGTGATAGAGGCGAGACATAATGGCAGTAGAAATGATGAAACATGAAGTGCTAGGATGATGTGTCCTCATGGACATATCTACCAGGAGGCAACTCGATCTTAATCTGTGCATTTGCGTTATTAGATAATTTATTTAGAAGAGTGATCCGCTGCATATGCGAACACGTAGGCTGAAGTATGCGAAATATTGTGACGGACAGTGCTGCACCTAGCTCTTCCTCCAAACCAGACGCGCGCCTACATAAGTAAAGAGAGAGGCTCTGACTACAAATCAATGGTAGTCAGCTCTCAACCCTGCTTCTACATGCCAGAATTTGTACTGGTTATGGGCCCAGACACCCAGCGCAAGTAAGTTCATCACTGTTTTGCACTGCGTTCTAACCGCGAAAGTCCTTTTGTTCCTTGTTTTGATTTGGATCTATTGTCGCTGCAGTTGTATACTGCATTATGGATGACTCGCGAAAGATTACCAAGTTCTTTGGTCGCACTGGCGAGGACTTTCTTCTCTGGTTAGCGCGAACTGAAGCTCTGTTGCACGCCGAAGGAGTATTGCGGTATGTCACGTTGGACGTTATTGAAGAGAATAAGGACTTGAGGGAGAAAGAGCGACTGGATGTTGCGAAGTGTCGTTCTTTGCTTATGCGTGCTCTTGGAGACAAGCCATTGCGATTATGTCTTGCTGATCAGCATAATCCTTTCCTCATGTGGAAGAAATTGAAGGATCGATATGCTGTCTCTAATGTAGTTTCACGAGCACAACTACAATCGAAACTGACGCGTATGAAATATATCGGTCAAACAATGCAGGATTATGTCGATGCCTTCGAAGAAGTCTTTAATCGTTTGGCTGCAATGAGCACTGCCGTGGCTGAGGAGATGCAAGTTGCTATGTTTTTGGCGTCATTCGGGGACAAGAACTCATCAGTGTACGGCAGCACAGTTGCAGCCCTGCAAACGTTTGATACCAATGTGTCATGGGAAGTAGTCACTGCGCATTTGCTACAGGAATACGAAGAGCATCTTGGTGCTCGTATGGTCAATAACAGTACCAAAAGCGAGGGCACCGCCCTCCAGGCAAGTTCCGGATCAAGAAATCGTGAACGGAAGGCCCACAGAGATTCTCGTACGTGCTACAACTGTCACAAGAAGGGGCACATCGCAAGGAGCTGTACGCAGAGAAACCTTCGTCACCAAGATTTGGTTCGTCCCGGTTTTCAGGGGACTAATACTGAGTCCGCTAGCAGAGCAACTTCGCCGAGAGCCACTGTGCGAAACGAGAAGTTGGTTCTAGATTCTGGTGCATCCCAACACATGGTCAGTGATGCCGCTGTTCTCAAAAATCTCCGCCGGATTAACGAGAAACGGGTTGCATTGGGAGATTCAACAACTTTACTTGCGAATATGGAAGGCGACACTGTGCTGCGGACGAAAGTGAGAAGTGGATCGCACAATCAAGAGCATGATGTGTATCTACGTAGGGTTCTTTTGGTACCCGAGATTCAAGATGTTCTCATCTCTTGTTCGGCACTCTGCGATGACGGTATCAGACTCGACTTCGAGACTAATGACTGTACTGGAAGCAAGAATGGCAATGTTCATCTTCGGGCTCAACGTGATGGTGGACTGTATGTTATCGATGGGTATTTGGCGCGCGATGACACCAGTCACAGAACTTTAATTGCGAGATCTAAGATCACTTACCCTCTGTGGCACGCTAGACTTGGTCATGCCATCCAGTATAGTGTGCCAGACCTCTTGCGCTCCAACGCCGTACAGCCGCCAAGAACCAATACTCTCACGAAGAAGGTGTGTGCTACTTGCGCGAGGGCCAAGCAGTCGCGCTGTAGACATCATCAGAATCCAGCTCGTGCTTCAAATGTTTGTAAAGTAATACACAGCGATGTTTGCGGGCCAATGTCTGTGCAGTCACTGGGTGGATCAAAGTTCTTCGTATCATTTAAGGACGACTACTCTGGATACGTTGTGATCAAGCCCATCAAACGTAAGAGTGACGTTGCTACTGAGTTGAAGGCATTCGAAGCATGGGCAGAGCGTCGAAGTAACTGTAAAATCCAGCAGCTAAAGAGCGACCGCGGTGGAGAGTATGTAGCCTTGAATGGCTATCTGCGTGAGAAGGGAATAAATTGGAAACCATTTTCCTCGTACTCTCCTAACGAGAACGGTGTGGCTGAACGCACGAACCGGACAATTGTTGAGTGCGCTCGATCTTTGTTGTTGCACGCTGGACTTCCGAGGCAATTTTGGGCGGAAGCGGTGACCCACGCGGCTGACATTCGAAACCGTTTCTTCTGCCCCACGGTAGGTAAAGTGACTGGTTTCGAATTGTTCACCAAACGTAAGGACAGAATTGACCATCTTCGCGTCTTTGGAAGACATGCGTGGGTTCACATACCCAAACAGAATCGACAGAAGATTGATGCCAAGAGCAAGGAAGAGATTATTATCGGATGCTTCGATAATAGTCAATACAAAGTCTGGCTGAAAGATTCAGAGACTGTTGTTGTAGCCCGTGACGTGGTAGTGGATGAGGAGTCCTTCCCGGAATTTGATTGGTTTGGTACTGGAACAGTGGACGATTCTGGTTATGATTCAGCCACGAGAGAAGTGGAAATTGGAAGTTTACAGGAAGAGTTTGAAGCAGAGACCACCGAGGATTCAGAAGTTAAAGATCTGACAGAAAGTGGACATTAGACTACTGAAGTAGATGAAGATGGAGTTGAATGGACTACGTACCATCCCACAGAACCCTCTACGTATGTAACGACGGGGTGTAGTGGCTGTTACTCAGCCACTTGGTAGACACACTACGCAGATAGTCATTTAGGAGTTTAGATTGAGTACCACCCACGCACAGCGCGAGGCATGCATCACCCTCGTGCGTCCACGTCACTCAGAGACGCATCTCTGGGTGGCATTGTAGATTTGCGTGGAGCTCAAGCTGTGCTCGTTCTCGAGCTGCTGCGTACTTAACGCCTCGCTGCAACGCCTCCCGAGTAAACCGGAGGCATCAAACTCCACACTCTTCACTCCACCATCTTGCGCTTACGACCGAAGCGAACACGGGGGAAGGCTACGCGGAGGAGCCTTCAGTCGTTAATGAAGTACAGGTGCAACACATTGCGAGATATCCTTCTCGTCAGCGAAAAGCACCAGAGCGTTTCGATCCAACGAGAGCCATGACTGCAGTATGTATTTCTCTACACACACCAGAGACTGTAAAAGAGGCCTTAAAAATGCCTGACGCTGATTGCTGGCGCTCTGCAATCGATGATGAGCTTGCATCGCTACTAGCACATGCGACGTGGGAAACAGTTCGGCACACATCTGATATGAATCCAATTGGGTCGAGGATGGTCTTCTTTCGTAAGACAAATGCCGTATGAGACACAGTGCGGTATAAGACCGGACTAGTCGTTCGAGGATTCATGCAAAGGTTAGTAGAGAGAACGTACGCACCGGTTGTGGACTTCAACACTGTGCGACTTGTGCTAGCGCTGGTAGTCCAGAGGGGATATAATATTCATCAAATGGATATTAAAACCGTCTTTCTGCATGGAAATATTGATGAGACGATTCATGTTATGCCCCCTGCTGGATTGAAACTCTGTCAGCCGAATGAAATTCTCGAACTACGCAAGAGCCTCTATGGTTTGAAGCAAGCGCCTCGTCAATGGTATAGAAAATGGAGAGAGGTCATGGAAAGTTTAAACTTTCGCCCTTTGCTTTCAGATGAATGCTTATATGTGCGGAATGATGTGTGGCTGATGATATAGGTGGATGAAATTATTATTATTTCACCCAATAGCAAGCATCTGAACATCGTGAAGTAGGAGATATCTGATCATCTAGACGCAAAGGACATGGGACACCTCTCCAAATTTCTAGCAGTCACTTTTGCTAGTACTGTGAAGATGCAGCGCAGAAGGGCGTGTGGAGAAGCATTGAAGAGGAGCGTCCGTTACGCAAAGAAAGCAGATTTTTACTAGAAGCAGCAGGAAGCCTTCAGTATCAAGCAATTAGGGCGGACTCAACGCTGAATACGACGCACACCATTCAGGGTAATACGAGTCAACGGCACGTCTCCAGTTCCTACGGATTCGGCGGCGCGAATTAGCTCCTGTAGCGCGGCGCGGATCCTGAAAACGGCGTCGCGGAAGCCAGCAATATAGCCCGTGCGGTAATCGTACGTGACGTTGAAGAGAATTTCGTGAATCTCGTCCACGATGAAGGCCTCCTCTGCCTCTACATCGAGGACTGAGCGGGTACGGGGTGGCATGGGAGGTGGCAGGATAAACGATAGGTGCAAGGGTGGCTGCAGCGACTCGGTGGGATGTCTGCAAGGTGACGAAGACAGTCGGATGGCGTGATGCAGGTATATGTGCAGCACCACTCAGCAGTTGACAGAGTGGTGGCCACGTGGCAATTTACTGGGTGCACCTGAGACATTAATCCACCAATGCATTGGGAAGGAACTGACAATTAATTAGGGAAATTGATTAATTTTCAACAAGAAATTGTTGGGAAGGAATTAATGTCTTGTTGACAAACCATTACGAACAAAACAGCTGAGGACATGCCGGTGACATGTCCCATGGAAAGGAATTATTACTTGTCAACAAGGAGATAACCTTACATGTCATCAATCAAATGGAAACGACTCATCGATTCGGGCAAAACTAATGGAATTTCGGACAACTTTTCTGTGGAATGGAAGGCACACGCGACCTGACCTGTCTCAATGAGAAGCTGCTTCGCGTCTATAAAGAGACGGTCAAGAGACTCATTATGGCCAGGTGGTTATGACCGCATCGAAACAGCAGTTGTGGGAGGAACCAATCAAGAAACCCACACAAGACATAAATATACAAGTAGTAACTAGTGAACCCTTAGATTAGAAATACGACTAGTATGCATTCTTTGAGATTATTCAATAGCTCATTTCTTTATATAAACCCCCCTCCGAAGAGCGATGGTCTCCAAAATCTGGAGGGGGCAGACCACCTTGACGACCTCACACACACTTCCTTTGGCAAACCCCCACCACCCTTCAGAGCAGTCTGCTCCCCCTTGCCATCAACCTTCCTACATTCAACCCAACAGTGAGCGGCTTGGTCTCCCGCTTCGCAACTCGTCTCTACGCGGCTAGTCGTGCTGCCCTGTCTTGGGCTCGCTTGCGCTTCTACGCCGTCGCTTGCAACTACCAGTACACAGTTCCGACGAACTTAGGTTGACGTTTGCGCACCCTTTGCGTTCTTTCGCTCCCCGCCCAGCTGTGGACTACTCTAGTTTGCTGTCACAGGGCTGCTGATCTTTGCTGCCTACCATACGCTAGCAACAACAGAACGCTACGTTGCCGTCAACAACAGCACGACGGCTGGTACCCCCTGCTGTTTCGTTTCTGCAGTTGGGTTGTCACCACCCGCGCCATTCGTCCACAAAAATGGCGTCCACATGGTACCCCCAGCAGGGCCCAGTTCCGCGTGAACCAGTCATGTCTTTCAATGGGACTTCTATGGATGTCCGAAAGTTTCTCTTCTATTTCGAGAACGTGGCCACCGTTGGTATGGATGATGGTGAGCGCGCAGTGAGGCTTCTTGGGTTTCTAGAAGGAGAGGCCTTTAACTTTTATTATGATACCTACGCTATGAACGGTTCGCTTACGAGTGAGGCCCGAGAATACGCTGGTGTGAAGCAGGCCCTCATTGAGCGCTTTGGGGCCACTGATGAGCCTGAAGAGCAAATTCGTTGCGCTGTCACTGCTCGTCTAGATTATGGGGATCTATTGGGGTCATTGAAGAAGATGGATGCTTATTATGAGTTAGCAGGCTTCAACGAGAAGGCGAAGTTTGGCCTTCTACGTAATGCCGCTATGGAGTATGCCGATCTAGCCCAATTTATCATCTTTCGCGGAGCGGACACTTACGACGCTCTCAAGGGCTTGGTGAGATCCTTTGTAGCAGGAAGGAAAGCGCTGGGCTCCTACGGCGCATTGAGCGCGCTTCCACCACCGAAGCAAATGTTACAGAGGACCTCGAAGACGAAAGCCGCACGCCCGAGTGCAGCGCCACTTGAAGACAAGGTTGAGCGACTGGCTGAGAAAATGGCGGAGCTTCACCTCCTCGTAAAGAAGACTCAAGCGGAAGGGCCTCGTCAAGAGAAGGAGCAGACTTGCTCCTACTGTCACCAGCCTGGTCACTTTGCAAACCGTTGCGAACTGAACCCGCATCGCAACACGCGCTGCGGTCGCTGCGGAAGGATCGGTCACTCCGTGACGACTTGTTGGTCCAAGCCTAAGGCGGAACCAGGCTCTAACGTGTCCTTTGAAGGTGTCAAGTCCGAGTCGGGCGTGGAGAGGGCTTTAAAGGAAAAGAACGTGCGCATCAGATCTGAGGAAAATCCTGTGTCAGTGGTTATCAATGACTCTGACGATGATGATGTCGTGACTACGACGAAAAGAGACTCAGACGGTAACCCTCTGCCAAAGCAGCCCCGCACCACTACCCTTCCAGGCATCTCACCTGTGATGTTTCCCCAAAGCCAGGATGCTGGAGCCGTGGCTAAGCCACCGAGAGGAATCTCGAAGGCACCATCGAAAGCGCGGAAGACTTCAACTGGCAAGCCGAAGGCCAAGCCTAAGAAGATTAAGATCCAAGAGCATATCGCTAAGTACAACGTTTATGAAGAGCTTGCTAAAGCCCCAACTGGGATTACGTTTGGTCAGTTAGCTTGAGGAGACGCTGACAACGCGAAGAAAGATCTTCGTCGGATTCTTTCCGGGAGCTTCAGTTGTAAGAAGGTAGCACTCGCTCAGGCTCCGGCGCTGCCTCCATCCCTAAAAGTGGTTAATGTGGCGGTATACGGGACTGTGTGCCAGGCGTTGCTGGATTCAGGCGCAATCCCCAATTTGATGTCGATCGCTTTTAGCCAAAGGTTGTCTCTTGAACTAAGGCCTTCAGGCCGGAGGATCATTGTTGCTGACGGGACGAAATCCTTGGTCCGAGGGCGAGTACAAGATATACCAGTAGTATTCGGCTCTCTGCGAGCATCTTTGGACTTCTTAGTCGTGGAGAACCCCCCCTTTCACGTCATAATTGGGTGCTCTACGCTTGAATCTTTGCAAGCTTGTTTGGACCTTGGCACTCAGCAAGTCTCCATGCGGTTCGATGGTGACAGCACCGTCTTGCCACTGGACTACCATCGGCCTGATGAAGACTTTGTTGAGGAAATGGTACATACGGACAGTGAGGACTTCACGTCGGCCCCCGACTCGTTCTCCTCCGAAAGTGAGGATGATCAGGATGAAGCAGAACCTACTTTCTTCTTCCCGAAAGGCGAACCGGACACGTCGGCATATGCTCTGTCCGCCTTGCATTATGAGCAAGGATTGCCGAGCGGACGTCAGCCCTCAGTTGTCTCGCTCCATCGAAATTATGTGGAAGATTTTCAGGAGTTGAACGTCACCCAAGAAGAGGGGGAACCCGTGCTGCCTCAACCACAAGTATTGGATGAGGAGCGCGAAAGACTTGAAGCGGCAGACGAAAACGAAGACAGTTCGAGTAAGAATGATGAAGAAGGTTCTCCTCCACCCGAGCAAGGTCTTGTCCTTCCGATAAGGAGCGATGTTGTCTTGTTAAGACCGGAAGATCCGGATGGTCAGCCGGACTACCTCATCTTCCGAGTTTATCGTCGTTACCCTCAGCTGGCGCCTGGTGATCCTGTCCATCCTCACACATCTCAACTACCTTATGGGAACATGGGAGTACTGGAGGTGGATCCCCTCGCAGCACACGTAGTTCGATTCGAAGAGGGGTGGCCAATCCCAGACACGCAAAGTGAGCGAGACCCTCCCGACGCACCCCAAGGAGAGGAACGACAAGAAAATGTCACTTACGTGGGGCTCCAGGGGTCTGTTGACGACCGTCATCCGAATCCATCGTCTTTCCAAAGCTCGTCGACGGACACCAGCGTCCAGCAGCCTGATAAGAGCGAGAATGTTGAAGAAGTTGTACACCATGAAGATGAAGTCGAAGTAGATGAAGAAGAAGATTCAGATGAAGAAGTAGATGATGAAGTGAATAATGAAGTAGGTGATGAAGTAGATCATGAAGAAGATCATGAAGAAATTGCAGAAGAGAAAGACTCCTCCCCCGAAGAGGTTGAGATCGCTGACACGCCTCTCTATCGGGACCCAGTCCTCACTATCCCCATCAAGGACGAAGTCAAGCTGTTACCACTTGAAGAAGGCGAGCTTGTTAGCGACTTTTTGGTCGTAAGGGTTGAAATACGGTACCCCGTTCCCGATCCTGCACATCCTCCGCACTTAGGGCAACACAACATGCCCTTTGGTCGTATGGGAAAGCTGGAGGAGGATGACGAGGGCCTTCTTGTAATCGCCTTCGAGGAAGAGCTTCCTCAAGAGGAATTTCAGACGCAAGCCATTGGCAGCTCGGGAAGCACCGGGTTGTGGCCAGGCCCCTCGCAACCACCTCTTAATGCTAGAGATCCCTCCAAAGCATCGAGCGATGAAGAGCAATCTAGCGAACAGCAGGGTCCACATGGGGTTGACGATATTGAGAAAAGGGTTGAAGCAAACTGCCTTACCTCCCAGGTTGAGTTCTCATTACTGTATCCCATTGCTCGGGACGGAGATGGTAGGACCTTTGGCAGAAGAGACTATCATCCGGATGCGGATCAAAGGGCAATTATCCTTGAGAGAGTATCGCACTTACCTCTTGAGGCACAACAGAGGTTGCTAGCCACGTTGCTCGACCTGGATGTCGTAGCCTGGTCTTTGTATGATCTGCGCCCCTCCAATGTCCCCGTGATGCACGAGTTCTCACTCACTGTCGATACACCCATATACTCTTGAGTAAGACGCCTGCCACCGAAGCATGATGAAGTGGTTAGGAAAGAGGTTGACAAGATGCTATCAGCAGGTATCATCAAGCCTTGTACATCCCCCTGGTCTTTTCCCGTTGTCATAGCTACTAAGAAGGACGGGAAGCCTAGGTTCTGCGTAGACTATAGGTCGTTGAACAGGGTCATGAAAGCTGATCGGTGGCCGTTGCCTCGCATGGAACAGATATTTGACGATATTCGGGGAGCCTCCTTCTTCACGACTCTTGACCTATTCTCAGGATATTGGCAGATCCGCATGTCACAGAAGTGCAAAGAGATGACCACTTTTGTCTGTAGGCAGGGCACGTACCAGTTTGAAGTCATGCCGTTTGGGCTCATGAACGCGCCATCCACGTTCCAACGTATGATGGACTCGATCCTCAATCGCTGTGAGTTTGCTCGGGTCTATGTTGATGATGTGGTAATATTTTCCAAAAGCCTTGAGGAGCACCTCGAACATGTTGGAACTGTGCTGAAAACTATCTCGTCGCATGGTCTAAAACTGAAGATTTCCAAGTGCAAGTTCGCTCAACCAAAGATCAAGCTGCTAGGGCATGTTGTGGAAGAGACTGGTGTGTCTGTGGATACAGGAAAGGTCGAGGCCATTCAAAATGCTCCAGTGCCGAGGACAGTTACCGAGCTAAGAAGCTTCCTGGGCCTTGCGGGCTACTACCGACGATTTATTACGCATTTTGCCGAGACCTCGTCGGTCCTGCATGCCTCCACCTCGGGTAAGGGAAGACTAGAGTTCACTGATGAAATGCTCAAGGCTTTCAATGAGTTGAAGCAGAAATTCACGACACCCCCCGTCTTGGCTTTTCCCGACTTTGACTCTCCATGTCGCGTTGAAACAGATGCTTCCTCAGTCGCACTGGGTGCCGTTCTGGCGCAAAAGAAGTCAGATGGGAACTTTCATCCGCTACAATACGCGAGCAGAACCATGACGGCAACAGAGAAAAGGTATTCAGTATGTGAACAAGGAGCCTTAGCTGTTGTCTTTGCGTTGAAGAAGTTCAGAATGTACCTACTTGGTTCTCAGCCCTTTCAGTTGGTCACGGACCACCAGGCTTTAAAATATGCGTTCACAAAGAAAGATATGCACGGTCGGCTGGCCAGATGGTTGGACTTCTTGGCTGAGTATGAGTTCGAAATCGTCTATCGTGCTGGCGACAAGAACCACGCAGCGGACTACCTTTCTCGCTTTGCCATGAACAAATATGAGAACTCAGCTGCCGTGGCCGCCCCAGTTACTGACGCGTTCAATGGCTTAGAGCCTTACTATGCCAACATCGCACGGCACTTGAACCACATGGCGATCGACGAAGAGGACCCCAAAATTAGGGCTGCAATCAAACGCAACGCGAAGAAGTTTACAGTCTGGGATAGAGGCCTTTATCGCAGAATGGGTGGTTGGCTAAGGCTCGTCCCCAATGTATCCGAAAGGATCCAAATCATTCGAACCTTCCATGATGATGTGGGGCACTGGGACTTCAAGGCAACCATGAAACATCTCTCTACTAGATTTTAGTGGCCCACTATGCGCTTTGAAGTCTCGGAATATGTCAGGAGCTGTAACGGATGCCAATTCATGGGCGCCTTTCTAGCTTATCGCGCTGGTCAGCGGGCCTCACTTACAAATGTTTTCGACACATTTTCTATCGATTTCGCCGGACCGTTCCGCCCCACTCGCAATGGTAATCGGTTCCTTCTGATAGGAGTTGAGCATTTAACAGGATGGCCTGTCGCTCTAGCTACGAAGAACGCCACAGCGGCTGAAGTCCTAAGATTTGTGAAGCAAGAGATTGTTGCCCCCTTCGGTTACCCACGTGTCATCATATCTGATAATGCAACATCTTTTCTAGCGGCTACGGTGCAAGAATACATGTGGGAGCACGGTATCTCGCTCAAACCTGTTCTAGCGTACGCACCGATGTCAAATGGACGAGCAGAAAGGATGGTGGGAACCATTAAGAGGTCACTAAGCAAGATCATTCATGAGAAAAGCGTTGGCTGGGATGAAGCATTGCCTGATGTTTTATTCGGGTACAGAACTCGTCAAATGACTGAGGGGTACTCCCCTTTTGAGCTGCTATACGGGGTCTACCCTCGCATGCACCATACCGATCCTCCTCCGTTCATAACTTCGGCCTCCCCGGCAAACAGAATTACAGAACTTCAAGCAGCCGCAATCGGTAGGGCCACTCGCGTCGATAGGCAACCCGCGCGAAGGAACGAAGGACGCTATGGCCATAGGTTTGCAGTGGGAGACCAGGTCCTAGTCATGCGAGCAGGAGCTATGAATCCCGGAATCAAGTGGCCGTCGTTTATCTCAAAGTTCTATGGCCCTTGTCATGTTATTCGTGCAAGTCACCCTCGGTACTACCTCATCTCTCCGCATCGCCGCATGTCCCGAAAAGGCATACACGCAAGGAGACTCAAACCCTATTACGAGCGACCAAGGACCTTGCGACAAGAAGTGAGTCATGCACTTGACATGGTTGCAATGCCAATTGTTGTCGACTACGAAGTTCGCAACCAAGAAGTAGATTATCTAACTCTGGAAGTCGGTGGTAGTACAGTAGAAGACTGGCTTGCGCCATTGGATTGTGAAGATTGGGAGAAGCACAGGGTTGTCTGGAACTGCTTCCCTCTCTGCCTTAGCGTACACCACGTATATGGTCAGTACATCACAAGACGTTCTCATGAAATGCTGGGAAGGTTGGCACGAAGGCTACACCCACAAATGACGAGACTTGGCGCTGATAGAACCATATTCCTTCTCTATCATTATGTGGTCGGAAAATATGGTCACCTCCCGCCAGCAGCAACACATGAAGAACAAGTGGTGGACTACATCCGACTTATCGGACAACGGAGGAGTTCATTGTGGACTTCAATCCAGACCCCGACTACCCAGAGCCTCCATATCCGTTCTTATACACCACTGAAGAAGTTTCGCGCAACGGAGCTTTGGGAACTACGATGTAAGATCTATTTACGGCCGCCCAGGCGAAGCGACCGCTTAGGTGGGGAGAGTGTGAAGATGCAGCGCAGAAGGGCGTGTGGAGAAGCATTGAAGAGGAGCGTCCGTTACGCAAAGAAAGCAGATTTTTACTAGAAGCAGCAGGAAGCCCTCAGTATCAAGCAATTAGGGCGGACTCAACGCTGAATACGACGCACACCATTCAGGGTAATACGAGTCAACGGCACGTCTCCAGTTCCTACGGATTCGGCGGCGCGAATTAGCTCCTGTAGCGCGGCGCAGATCCTGAAAACGGCGTCGCGGAAGCCAGCAATATAGCCTGTGCGGTAATCGTACGTGACGTTGAAGAGAATTTCGTGAATCTCGTCCACGATGGAGGCCTCCTCTGCCTCTACATCGAGGACTGAGCGGTACGGGGTGGCATGGGAGGTGGCAGGATAAACGATAGGTGCAAGGGTGGCTGCAGCGACTCGGTGGGATGTCTGCAAGGTGACGAAGACAGTCGGATGGCGTGATGCAGGTATATGTGCAGCACCACTCAGCAGTTGACAGAGTGGTGGCCACGTGGCAATTTACTGGGTGCACCTGAGACATTAATCCACCAATGCATTGGGAAGGAACTGACAATTAATTAGGGAAATTGATTAATTTTCAACAAGAAATTGTTGGGAAGGAATTAATGTCTTGTTGACAAACCATTACGAACAAAACAGCTGAGGACATGCCGTGACATGTCCCATGGAAAGGAATTATTACTTGTCAACAAGGAGATAACCTTACATTGTAGAGCAAAACGCCCTTTGTGGGATGCACCGAGGTGCTTTTCATAGTTTGTTGATCCGTTACCGGCTGCGACACCTCAGGTTATGAGAGGCTACTGGGGTAGTGCCCCTATTTTGGGTATGCCTAGGAAGGGTAGTATTTCTGCACACGTGTGCCAAGTTGGCCCGATCGCGCGGGCCCCGTGGCAAGCATGCCACGGGGGCACACCTGTAGTGTATTGGCCGGCAGCGCCGGATAGTTAGATATTTTAATTGATATTTTCAAGTGCCGTATATAAGTGGCGGCACTTGCCGCCACTGTACGGGAAGTAAACCTCAACGAGGCCTTTGGCTCTGATCTTCTTGCCGCTTGCGCACGTCACCAGCCCCATCCTGGGAATACCGCCGCAATTCCGGGCTGATCAACCAACCTCCGTCCCTGAGGAGTACTAATCCGTCGTCACGGCACTTTCTTATCTATTTTATTGTTGTCATTTCCGTCTTACGGCTTTCGCTACTCTGCCCTACATTGTAGGTTTGTTTATTTTGTCTCGGGAGTTTTCCCGCTTATCGCGAGTCAGTGCTCCGCAGTGCGGCTCGCTTGTTGATCTTTTGTCGTCCCATACCGTTGGCTGGATACCCCCACTCGCTGTGGCTCGCCGGAACCATCCGGATACCTACGCGATTCTACCCCTTCTACCTCGACTGCACGCCCAGATCGGGGCCACCCGGATTTACACCCGGCTCGTGTTGGCCCTATCGGAGGGTTCTGCCGCTCGACTGCCCTTCACAGGGAGCAGGGCCTGAACACCTGAGGTGCTCGTCCGCGACGCGGCTTGTTGTTTTCCCGTCGAGGGTTTTGCACCACAAAACTGTCTCCCGACTAGAAATCGCTTAATTGGCCAACGTTCGTTGAGTTGTCGTTTGTTTGACCCCAGATAGCTGAATATCCTTCACGTTCTCTCTGTCCTTTCGGAATTGTTGGTTGCCCATTGCCGACTG